>OZ012689.1:15458325-15485825 GCA_963942565.1 Maea johnstoni | reverse complement strand
CAAATAACTTGGCTATTGTGTCAAAAGGGGCAATTTATACTTTGAATGAAGAGCAATTGCCATGAATAGAAGAGGGTTGGTTAGTAAAAAATGATTGGCTATTACCCCAAAAAAGTCAAAATTTTTAATTTTTCATATACATTTTTGTCTGGCCAAAAAGGAGATTTTCAGGAAACTGACTGCACAAAAGACAGGCTGGAGGGGTTCTGGCCAAGTCTTTGGAGGGGACCATTATTTCTGTCCAGTTTGGGCAGATTCTGAATAAGAAAATCTGGCTTTGATGACTGCGCCCAAACCTTAAATGGTATAGCGTGTACCAGGGACCAGGGAGTTGTACGTCTAGGGCAGACATCTGGCTTCCTCGACTCCAGCCTATCCAGGACTGCTTGTATATGTAACTTTTAAGTCTAGAATTAAGAATGGCATAAAACAGTGCATAATCACAAGCTGTTGTAGTCTGATACCAGCATTATGGCTGTCATAACCTCCTATAGAAATATATCCATAATTCATTTATGCTTAAGTCATTATGCAATTAATGCTAGGATAGGCAATTTCATATAATGGATATGGTTGAATCAGAACTTCATAACCGATGCCATACTTATCAAATATGTTAACAAGTGGTGCCACCTATTAGTGAAAGTTAACACTTATCATATTTTGCACCTCTGATCTCCTTGGAAACTGATACCATACCCCAGAAACAAAGTAAATGGGTGCATGTGCACCAACCCATATGTATGTTTAGTAGCCCTATCATCCAATTTGCAAAGATTTAATAGCTATGTGGTATGGGGCTACTTTTTTATGTCAAGCCCTGGAGTATAAACAAAATTCCAAAATTTAACTTACAATGTATCTTGGAAATGCATTATCTAAATTCACAAAAAAAACAGCTTCCACAATTGTGTCCTGAGAATACCTTGAGACATTGCCTACTGGATCTGAGCTAGGAATTTTAAGTTTATTGATGTATTAATTACTTGTTTATTTTTTCAGAAAAAAATATAGCTCATGGTATACCAGAAGAACCACCACGTAAGTACTATAAAAAGACTATCAAAAGTTGGCTGTGGTAAAAATAAATAGATAGGACTTTGTTAGGCATAGTTTCCATTGGTATCTTTTAATAAAACATCTTCAAGGGCTTAATTGTTATTCTGTTTAGTTCCACAAGTATGGATGAGTACATTTTACATTTTTTTTTCAATAACTGTTAGAAAGCATATGTGTGTACAGTGTGTAAAGGCAGATACTTTGAACATTCTCCCTGATAGGTTTAAAAATTAATTGATTATCTTAAAAATGTCTTTCATGGAACTTTTTTATGAGAAAGAGTAAAATTTTAAATGCAAATAAGTTTTTTTCTGTTTGAAGCATTAAATAGGCAAATCTGTAGTAGCCAATATCTCCAATTATTCACCATTCAAATTTCCAGTTAGCCACAGAAAGCATTTTCCTTATAATACCTTTGCTTTTATCATTTTTTTACCAATTTCAGAGCTTACAAAGTTTTTGGAAGAAGCTAAGGCAATGGAGAAAATTGAAGAGATGCAAAAAATGGCAAAACTGACTGCGAAGAAGGAACAAACACAAACTCTTCTTTATATGCAAAGGGAAGAGAGAAAACAGGTATTGCACTATAACTAACTGTAGCTACTCGAAGATACCTTACAGACACATATTTCTGAACAATAACTCTAGTTTAGATAATAATTAATTAAAATACCTAAAAAAATATTTATGAGGCTATCTTCCTTTAAAACCAGAACTTTATAAGGGATAATATTTTCAAAGTAGAACTCTTTTGGCATCTTATAGCTTAGGAAGAAATAATAAATCCTGCATGTTATTGTTGCATGATGAAAAAAAGTGCTGAATAACTTTGCCATCCTATGTTTCTCAGTTATTTGAAGTGACAAGGAATAAATACTGATCTGAAATGCCATCATTTGATAAGAAAGAGCAGCAAGAAACATTTTCAATACACCATTTTCAGTCCATTAAGATTAATTGCTCATTTTTTAATTGAGGGTCTGCCATGATAGTCCAAAAGTCTATGACATTGCATTTCTACTGTTTGCTGTCTCTTTCCATATTGGGTCCAAATCAGGCTTAAAGCAAGTAAGAAAACAACCAGTGACTTGGGGTTTGGCAGTCATTTTCTTAGAGTCCTCTTTCCTCCACTATCAATAACCAGCTACCAAAGATTAAGCCATAATTATGGCCGAAAAATCAACAATAAATAAAATCATTTCATATATGTAAATTACCAATACTTTTTGATTAAATGATGACTTGATAGGTGTCTTATTAAGAAAATACTCAAACAGCAAATGTCTGAATTCTATGTTTGATGATGTTTGATATGTTATCTTACAAGGATCAGTCCACCTGAGAAAATGTAATGCCCTGTCTGACATATCACTTTTACAACCTTTGAAATGCATGTCTCAATTCTTTACAGAAAGAGCAAATTTCACAAAGTGTGCGAACAAGAACAGATGGATTTGAGGCTGCTAAAGATAGTGATGATGATGAGGAAGACGCTATAGCTGTAGTGAGAGACTTGGACAAAGTTGGAAAAATCATGGATTCAGATTCTGACTGAATAGTAGATCCGGATTCAGAAACTTATTGCGTAAATCGTAATATATATATATATATATATATATATATATATATATATATATATATATATATATATATATATATATATATATATATATATATGTGTGTGTGTGTGTATCAATGTATGTGTGTATGTATATATGTATTGCGTAAATCATAATATATATATATATATATATATATGTGTGTGTGTGTGTGTGTGTATGAATGTATGTGTGTGTGTATGTATATATGTAAATCTGTATGTTTATATGGGTATATGTAAGCTACAACAGTATTACATCACGAATGTGAGGAGTCTTGACTCTTAGCAAGATTTGTAAATGGAATTTGAAAATAAACATTTGTATACTAGATAATCTAATGTATTTTCTGCCTTGGCTGTGGATTAATTTCTGTCATTCCTGTTTAAAAAACTTCCCTCAAAGTTTAAGCAGTAGCATTTCCATTCTCTGGAATATAGTTCAATGCATCTCCAGTAGATGGAGCTAGGTGGACTGGGATGCATATGGAATGGAATGGTTCGCTTTCAATTCCGGTCTTATTCCCTACCCGCTTCCATTTGAGTACACATTTTACTTGAAGTAACTAATGAAATTGCAACCTTAGAGGTCCACTAAAACTTTAAACTTCCTTGATGAAGAATTTTTTATTTGTAGTTTCTTTTATCCTTGTAATGTAACAACCCAACTTGGGTATTTTCATATCGGGCACTTCAACAAACTTGGCATTGTGCTTTTCTTTCTATATACTTAATATATAAGATTTGGAGGAAAAAATAATAGCAAAGCTTTTCCTATTCTTATCTGGTAAAGTGACACATTCCACAGGCTTAAAAAATCTGAAAGACAAAGCAAATAGGACTAAAAGACAGTTATTTGATTATGCAGCAATTTTATTGCCAGTATCTCAATACATAATACATATTGCAATTAGTATTGACTTAAAGCAACACTAGGTTTGGAACAAGCCCCTCATCTTAAAGGCTTTGTACAGTCTTAACCCATTCATGCCCGTAGTTGCCAAAAAGGCCCTTTTATTTTGGGATCCCCTTCCTAAAAAGTGTATTTCTGAAAATGTTTGAAGGAAAACTTTACTACAACACAATGTACAACTTCTCTTCAGATATCTTGTGATTTCACTTTATATTCCAATATCATTTTCACAATTATCATCACTCCAGACTTATTTACAAGGGCAACTCTTGGCATGAATGGGTCAATGTCCGTCTCTCATGCTTATGCTTATCAATCATTCAACTTGCCACTACTGTGTAAATACTAGTACTGTGACATTCACAGTAGCCACAAGCATAACTGGACACAACTGTTCACAGTTGTCCATTAAGTGGAAGAGGCACTGAAAATGATAAAGGTAAAATAGTCAGCATTTAACCCATTCATGCCTATATTGCCTAAAACACCCTCACACTTTTGGTGATGCCTTTGTGAATAGCATTTTACACAACATACATGAAGGAAACATGCTTTTCAGAATCAAACTCAGATCTCCCTTTCAAATATTTTGCAAATTAATATTTAATTTGTAAGATACGTTTTACAAGTATGATAGGTATACTCTACACTTATCAATGAAATTGCAAGCATGCGAAAATAGCCACTGATTCTTGGAACAATTTCTTGATAAGACAGTTATGTGAAACTGACCATTGCTAAGGGGAGTGACAATTATTGTAAAATAGCTGTTTTTAATTTCACAGATGATAATAGAGTACAAATCATGTAACAGTTACATGATACCCCTGATTATCACATGATCTTAGAATTCCATGTATCAATTACATGCAGCATTTCAAAGATATTTGCAATACCTATCATTTCATCGCCTAGGGAGTCATTTTTGCTATATTCAAAACTGCGCTTGCGGATCAAAAGAACTATAGCAGGTAGCGTGTGGGCAATAAATCCAGTGCTAGATTGCTTGTTCTGCAAGCAAAAATTCCCAGCAATCAAACCAATGTGGACGAATTAAAAAGGAACATGCAAGCACTCATAAAACTTAATCAAATCTACAATGCAACCACTTAATTCATCTGTGAATTTAGCAGTCACATTGTAGGTGATCAATCTGGATGGTGGAGAGACAGCGAAACAGGTATGCATTGACGTATGAGGGAATCTGCTAAAAGCTTGAGGGCTCGCTCGTCAGACCAGCCAAGCTCTCAAGTAGAAAATGTTTGCCGAGTTTTACCACTTGTGGCATGTGATCAAAAAGCTGCTAAAGCATAATAAAGCACCACTCGCTTCCTACACCTGACACGCATTGTATATTCCATAACAAAGTATCTGTACAATTCATTAACATTCACACCTTGATCAGGTTCCATGCCGTAAAATATTAACACTATATCATACCAACCTACAGGCCTATTATTAAACTCTTAAAGATGAGGGATTTTCTTCTCCCAAAGCATTTTCTGATAAAAGCTCAAAACCTCATCATGTTCAGAACCAACTAGATGTCTGATGAAAAAAACAAATATTTTGGGGAAGAATTACCATGAGAAAAAGTTGAGTGGACATTGTCTGTGAAACCAAATGATTATCCCTCAAATATTTCTGCAATTCTTGATCTATTTGTTTGATCTCCTCAGACACTCCTGTTGTTCTGGTAATGGAAGGTTTAATTCATCACACCAATGAAAGGTACTTGTCATCTTAATGCAGACAATGGAAGCATTCATAACATAAAATGCAGAGCCCAAAATTAAGGTTCTATATACAACCTTCTGGGACCTGCACAAGAATCATTTCTAAGAGTCAAGTTCATTGCGCAGTCAGTGCATTTTCAGGCTCCTGCAGTTTGTTCAGGGATCCCAGGGATAATTTGAGAATCCATACGCTACTAATTTAGGCTGATTTTGAGCCTGTACATAAAAGAAGTGATTTCCTCTATACAAAATAGCGCAAGGAATTAAGCCATACATATGAAAGTGGTCAACGGAGAGCTCAAGAGTGAGAAGCAATACTATGAAGTCTCTCCAATACAACATAATTATAAAGGTGATAGCATTTTTTTAAATCCTGTACAAAGTCTTTTCTGAGATACTATTTATATACCTTCGATTCATAAGTCATGATCAGAGGGCCAAAATATTTAAGGAAATATTTCAACAATGAAATCACGCTGCAAAAATAATTGAAAGGATGGCAATTCAAGTTCCTCAGAACAGAAACCTTCATTCAAGTAATCATTGAAAAAAAACACATTTTAAAACCAACTTTTTGCTTATGTTCCTTAGAGCCAACAATTGCAAAACACCCTTATTTTGGCATCATATTGAGTATCGGTATTATTCCCTACTTACAAAAAAGAGATTCAACAATGCTTGCCAGTATAGTGGCTGCACTATTATGCCACAAAGAAACCTTCTCTATCTCTCAAGAAGATAAAACTAGTGCTGTACAGTTATGCGTTTGATATCTAAGGACACTGAAAATGATCGAGTCAAGTTTTGACCTCTTATGCTTTATGCTTCTCAGGAATAACTGTGACGTCTGATGTAAATGATATGGGAGGGACGAAGTAATATGTTTCAATGCTTCTTTTTCAGGCATAGTAATATTTGAGTTTCTCTCTGAGAATGAGTTTGGTAATATTCTTTCATTACAACATTAAATATAAAACAAACTGATATTTCTGTAGATACTTTGGAAATTAAAACCAATCATGGTAGAAGGTAAAAAAAGATAAGAAGTAAAAATCAATAACTTCCAGTTAACATTTGTAAACTGTGCCTTACATCATTCAGTTAATTTTAATAATATAGTATCAGTCGTGGTTTAAAAATCAT
Organism: Maea johnstoni; assembly: GCA_963942565.1. Lineage (NCBI taxonomy): Eukaryota > Metazoa > Annelida > Polychaeta > Spionida > Magelonidae > Maea > Maea johnstoni. The sequence goes on along the minus strand of OZ012689.1, from coordinate 15,479,377 downwards.
GGGAAATACAAAAGGACTGCAAAGTGAACGTTATACAGAAATTCCTTTTCTTAAGAATAGCTTTATGGTTAACAGCAACCATAACAAGTTTTCCTTTCCAGAAACAAATATTTATGACAAACATCTTCATAAAATCAGTTTAAATTGATATGTATAACCACAAGGATTCACCTAATTATCTGATTGAATTCAAACAAAACCTTGAAGGCAAGAAAGTGTCTACATCATTGGTCGTACTGGTAGAATATTCAATCTTGCTGAAATTGATTCTGCAGATGTTAGCTTCACTTCTGTACATTCATGCCATTTCAGAAGGTAGTGAATACCTTCTTCAAAAGCATGTTTGTGACCTGGTTTTATTTACATCTTAACAGCTTTAACCCTTCCAATGCTGAGGCTAAGGACGCAAAGATTTTTGAAAACCATCTAAACCCAGTCACGTTGGTACTCATTGGATAGCTCTTGTATAGTGCTCTTAGATGAGTACCCATGTGCCAGGGTTTCAATCGTTTTCAGTTCTTTTGCATCATTTTGTATTGGCCAAATTAGCCACCAGCAGCATAAGGGTTAAAAACCAGTAGCAACTTAATCCCTTCACTAACCTGTGAGAACAACCTTTCGTTATGTGGGAATTTAATCCCTTCATTAAACTTTTATATAAGACCAATCATCCATTTATATAGGAATGTGATCTTTTCTCCTCACTCTCATGAAGGACCAGCTATTCATTATATAGAATTTGATCACTTCACTCAACTCTTAAGAGAGACCGACCATTTGTGTTATGGGAATAAGATCCCATCACTCAACTCTCATAGGAACCTAACCATTTGTGTTTGAGTTTGTGTTGCTAGAATATTAAAGCTAGACCAACCTCATATTTACAAGGCTCAACCAAAGCTAGCAAGCAACCATAGATTTTATATTTGTCATTTTCCACTGGCCATGGACCCAAGGATCATTTCAAATTATATATAATAATTCAAAAAACCTCAGAAATAGATTTCTGAAAATATGCACCTCAGAGGTATTTCATAAAAAATAAACTCAATATGAAACCTCATCAAAGAGCATTGCTCATCAAGATGAATTTGTCATAAGAGAACTGCTTCATAAATGTAGACATAAACAATATAAAATAAATATCCAGCTGTCAAGCCCCTGGATAACTTGTAAAATTAGGCTTGCTTAGCAAGGTACATGGTAGCAGAAGTACCAAAATATTCTAAGATATTTGTGAGAAATTGATTTCCACATGACAGGCCTGTACCAAAATCAAATTCATTATTTACACACATCATACCATTTAATTGTTCATAACAATAGAAAACCTGGAAAATTACCATTTTAAATGATAGAAGAGTAGTACACACTATTTGGCACTATTAGTGAAGTAATAAGTTAATTGGAATTAACTTTCAAATTTCAGAAATGAGTGCTAACAACAAAGATTGGGAGAAAATATCCCACATAACAAAATGTGTGAATGGTTTTCAGGCTAGTCAGTAACATAGAAAGATACTTCTACAAGTCCATCTTTTAAAAAGTCTCAAGTAGAAGTATCTTATTTTTACGCTAAGATTATTTTATACTAGAGAGAAAATAGATTTGAATGAGTTGAAAATAGATGAAATACTTAAATGTTCAAAAGAGCTTAATTAAGCTGGTGTATTGTGATCATCCACTCTCCTCGCATAGAAATACCGACATTTGTGCCTCAAGTGTACTGGTGGTCTAACTCAAACCCAACTGTATAGAGATCAAAGTAAACGAGAAAATATTCAATTATTAACCTTTCTAATGCTGAGGCTACTTTCGCCTAAAGTACAAGGATGCAAAGATCTAATCCCTGTCTGGGTGATATTCATTGGATAGCTCTCGCTAAGTGCTATCAGATGAGTACCAATGTGCCAGGGTTTCAGTCATTTTTCAAGTTTTTGCATAATTTTGTATGGCCAAATTAGCCACCAGCAGCATAAGGGTTAATTGTGTTTCGTTCTCTAGAAGAATCATTCAATCATTCTTTAGAAATAATGCCTTTTCTATGAGAGAGAGCCATAACAATGCCAGCCAGGTACTGAGGGTGTGAGTAGATTAACCTAATATGGAAAAGTGCAAAAGGAGAAGGATTCTGCAAAGAAACTAAAATGCCACTTTGAAAATGCCTTTTAAATCCAGTATGTAACTGTCCATGCTTCTTTAAACCAACCCATGCCTGTAGCCGCCAAATAAGTTTGTTTTTTAAACGAAAGGATCTTTTGAAAAATATGTGGAGAAGAAATATAAACCAGACACTCTTCCTGTAATATGATGTTGATCATAAGACTTGGTCAAATGAAAATAGACTCAACTATATTATACTGTATATATATATATATATATATATATATACATAGATATACATATATATATATATATATATATATATATATATATATATATATATATATATATATATATATATATATATATATATATATATATTATATATATATTGTATATATATGTGTATATATATGTGTATATATATATATATATATATATATATATATATATATATATATATATACATATATATATATATATATATATATATATATATATATATATATATATATACATATATATATATATATATATATATATATATATATATATATATATATATATATATATATATATAAATAATATTTGGTTGATGCATGCTGAATTGCTGACTTATAGTCAAAAGTAAGAGCGCTTCAGACAGAAAGGAGACCTGCAGGCATGAATGGGGCAAGGAGGTGGCAGTGAAATGTTGAGGGTTGACCGAATGACCACTAGAAAATATCAAGATCCAGTGAAGAATTTGCTTCTTGTCCTTGCTTAAATGTCTAGAACAAACAGGTCGCCTGTTAAACTCTTGTACATACAACGTTCCTCACACTTGGAAGTCTGCCGCTTTAAGAGAGTCAATATCTATATCTACAGTGTTACCAAACTGGTGGAGGGAAATGCTTGACTTGGTCAGCTTCCCCGGTTCCTTGGGCTTACTGACATCACTGTAACTTTGAGACATCATTCTGTCATCGTACAGTGAAAAGCGTCCATTTTTCTTCATCTGGAAGGGGGTCTTGACCCTCTTCTTGATTTTTGTACCGGAATTGGCATCCCCAGCACTATTGTTATTGTTGGGGGTCTTTTCCTTTTCGATATTTAGAAGTTCAAAATTTCCATTTTGCAAATTGGTGTCCACCCCGTTCATGTGCTGTATTTTTTCAACCGTGTTGGGCGAATTGTAATTATGTCCATAGAGAGAAAGGGAGCTAGGCCTGCGGAGCTTGGGATCATCAGGATCCAGACCCGCAAGCTGGATCTTGGCCAAACTGCTCGGGCTCAGATCCCTATTACTTTGAGATTTCCGTTGCATCTTCACAACTGCCGGCTGACCGTTGGAAGTGCTCTTAAGTTTGGCAACTCCTACTTCAGCTATGCCGAGGCGGTTCTCAGCCTGCTGGTGCTGCTGTTCCACGCGATCCTGGTCAACGTTGTAGATATTCTTGGGAGCGATGCCGTTGACCATGAGGGACCTTGGACGCACCACCGTGGTACCATTCATAAGACACACTTCAGTACTCACTGGCCGTGGCTGTAGATTAGACCTCTCCGGCTCGTGTGGGACCATACTCGCAGGCTGACTAGGTGCCACTGTAGGTAGCGCCACCGAAGGTTGACTAGTCTCGTTCTGGTTTCCCTTGGACTTAGAGCCACCGAGTCCAAAGAAACTGAACTTGCTGTTCTTATCCTTGCCGCTGGACTTGCCGAACATTCCGAAGCGCATCTTTGACTTTTTTGGCTCATTAGCGGGTTTGTCGTAAACGGCCCCGTTGCCGGGTACGTTGGGCTGTTTCGGCCGGGCTGCCATGGGTATCTCTCCATTGTGCACCTGGTTCTGTACATAAGGGATGGGGTTGTGCCTGCTCTGGCTCAACATGTCATTTTGCACCAGCGAGCTCTCGAGATTATCCGCAATGGCATCGAAGAGCTCGTCCGTGAGCGAACTCATCCCTTGCCCATTAGTTTCCTGCGGTCGTTGCTGCTGCTCCTGCTTCTTCTTGACGGAATCAAGCACGAGGGTGTTTCCCATCACTGCCAACTCTTCATCGCTGCGCTTATGGGTGTTTCGCTCGACGGTCGGGTTACGCCCCTGGTGAGGCTGGAGCATCTGGACCTTGTTTGATTTGGCGTAGGCTACGTTACAGTTGGCCTTGGAGAAGGGGTCAAGGTCACCCGGGGATGAGAGAAGAAACGTGTCGGTCGTGGATGCCGACACGCTCGTCTCTCCGACCGAGCGTGAATAGCGAGGAACACTTGTACTCGTGCACTGCGGGATATCCACCAAATTACCTACAGGTAAATTTCCATTCCTGAAAAATCAAATTCATGCATCAGCTATCTATTTTGAAATATTTTAGTTGTAAAGTTTTTTTTGACTGCAACAACAAAATGGCATTCTCTTCTCAAATACATGTACTAATAAATGTTAGGAATATTGTTAAGTGAATTAAAGAAAATCCTACCATCTGAAGTTTGGGTAAATATTATAAACCTTCTTCAATTTTTTTACTATTCAAATGATCAAACTGCAGTTTTCTTGAATTCATTAGGTCATATTTATAAGACCATAAAATATTTCAAACCCCTTTTCGAATGACAATATTTAATGCAACTTTCTTCAGTTATGGATAAAAATATCCCATTTTAAATATTGAACACCCTGCCTTCTAATCCTGTATATGCCCTAATGATTCAAATGTAATGCATTCAAATTTCTGGAAAATAAAAAATATTACCATACATTCTGATTAAAACCCAACTGATTGTACCTGAAAATCATCCTAACATTCATTCCATGACTTTGCCTTTACAAATTCAGTATTAATCTATGATTTTGAAAATCAATTATAAATGAATAATTTTTTTTTTTAATTGCAGGAGAGTTCTCAGTTGGGTTCTGATTACCATTTCTTCTATATAAATTTTACAAAAGATTATTTTGACAGTAAGCCATTACAAATTATTTTTAGGCTGCCACAGGATTTCAAGGTTCTGATATATTCATTCACAAGCCAGAACAACAAAGCAATGTGTTCCTAAGCATAATTTCCTTTGCCTTAAAATGTATAATTTCCTTTGCCTTAAAAAGCAAGGAAACGGGTTAAGAATAGGTTACAGGAAACTTTCCAACTTTTTTTAGGTCATATATAATAACATGCTTGGTGAATAGGTCATCATGTAAAGATTTCTGCAAAGCGAAAAAATACAACCTTGTCTTCTCCAGAGAAAAACAATGAATACACACACTGCCTATACCTTAAATATACTAAATTGAACTTTAAAAAGTTAAGTAGGTCTGATCAGCGCCATTAAGACTTTCATGCTGGTATAGAATATAGAAATTTCCATATGGAAACAATATCTTAATGATATTTGTCCCCAGGTACCAAACAAAAATGCAGTTGGTAGGGTAGGTTACATCCAGCAATTCAGCAGGACAAAGGTAATAAAAGAATGAGGGTTTCCTTACCTATCTGCGCTGTCACGGTCAGATCCAGGCATATTCACTGTGGAGGACGGCACTTGGGCTCCGGTAGCGTTACGCTGCACGAGACTCCTGTCCATCAGGCCCATATTGGAAGTAGGGTTGACTGTGGGAGTAACACCTGCAATAAATACAATGCAATAAAGACTCAAAAGATTAGAGTATTATAATAAAATATAATGAACTTCTCTTTTACAAAGCAGTATTTTCATTCTGGAATGTTCATAAGGGCTCCAAAGCTCAGGAGGAAAGTTTAGTTCAATTTTATGCATCATGGAGATTTCACATCCATGATACTAGTCTTCATACAAGTCAATATACAAAGGCAGTTTAAGAAAAACTTAAGGATATGTAAGCATAAATAGACAAAACATTTGCTGGAGATGCTAATTTGCTTCTATTCAACAAATCTTCTTTTAACTACCAAGCTCAGCTTGGTGAGATAGCTGGAACCCTGGTACAGAACGACCTAGAAACCAGTAAAAGACTGTGTGAAGATGTGAATAAGACATACCTCTGTGTCTGGAGTCCCAGAGTGTGGCCATTTCCAGAATCCTCTCTTCAACACACATGGACGTCAGCCTGGCCTCAGCGTCCTGGTCCCAGCAGTCCTCTATTGTCTCCTTCAGAGCCCGGATAGCCTACAAAACACACAAACAAATAGATATAGTACACTTACACAGACCAAGGCACACACACAAATAGACATAGTACACAGCAAGGTCTTAGCCAGCAGTCCTCTATCTTCTCCTTCAGAGCCTGGATAGCCTACAAAACACACACACACATATAGATAGAGTACACACTTATACAGATATTTTAGGTCAGAGATTCTTGGCGGGATCTTAGTTCTAACTTTCATCAATACTTATTTCAGTACAAGAAAATAAAACATGAATGTATTCAATGTGAACAGTGTTGTGGATTGTAATGGGGATCAACATGAGATCTCTATCATATACTAGTAATACCTAGGACAGGTATTGACTTGGTTTTGTAAGCTTTGAGTTGGCATCGCTGTTATTATAATACTGATCCAAGTTCCAAGCATTAGCATGATTTAAGAAGTTGCTGGGATAAACACCTATACATTCTATTTTGTGTTTTTATTACCATATATGGTAACTGACTCTATTGTAGACTACAGGCAGGCCTTGACATTAAGTTTTTGAGGCACTTGCCCGGCGGCCAAGTGCCATGAGGCTTTCACTTGCCCAGGCTAAGTTTTTGGCTAAGTTTTACTTGCCCGGCCTCACTAGGGGTACTATGCATCTGATAATTCCACTGGTTAGCCGGAACAGTAACTAAACAGAAGTACTTGTCCGGCTATCAATATCACTTGTCCCGGACGACGGGACAGTGCTTAATGTCAACCCCTGTACAGGTCTGGTAAAATGCACCCTCATATCAAACTTCCTGGTTGACCTTAGTCAGCAGCCTTGAGATCTCCCCTCCCACTCCTCCCCCTGATTTGATCTAAATCAAGAGAGAAATACATCCCCTTGATCCGCAACCCCATAGGTACTGCATGCTAGCCTCTACGGCATCTGCGCCTCGGGTTACGCGCTGTAGCCAGGGGTTGTATTGGTCACGTGATCTGTGCAGTAAGCATGCTGACTGGCTGGCTGGGGGATGTCATCCTATCTAGGTCAGATAGTGAGAGGCAGCGAAATTTGATGATGCAAGACCAGTGCCCACTCCCTGTCTACTACTCCCAGATCAAGAGGAGAACGCCTTCTCGATCAGAAGATAGGAGATGCTGGAATGCAAAGATCACTAGACAGAGGATAAAGTGATCTACACTCTAATAATATACGATACCTACCCAATCTAAGTACAATTGACCTTAACTCCAATACAATTCCACCGTGCTTAGAATAGAACTTGCCACGCAAGATTCTACCTAAAAATAACATCCAATGACTGCTCTCCTCCTCGTTCCACTTACCTGCACAACCTCGCTCCCGATTCGCTCCTCCTCTGCCTATTTTTCTAAGTCACACAATGAGACCAGGCCACTGGGGAGGACGGGAGGGTGTGTACTTAGATTGGGTAGGTATCGTATATTATTAGAGTGTAGATCACTTTATCCTCTGTCTAGTGATCTTTGCACTCTATTACATATACTCCCTACCCAATCTAAGTACAATTGACCAGAATACCATAGCAATCCATAGCAGCATGCAGTGGCCTGAGTCAAAAAACAGTAAATTGGTAGGGAAGTACACCAGGGAAACACCACCCGGGTGCCCAATGATACCTGACCGATGGGACCCGCCCATAGTCATGACTACTAATACCTAATCCCTATTCTAAGCACCCCACTATCATCTTCTTTGGGAGTGGATGGGGGACGGTGGTTGTGGGCTATCATCTCCTTCCTGCTTAGTCAAAAAATAGTTGTACCATCAGCGCAGCTGTGCAAACAATGGGATTAGTAGTCAAACTGTCAATAACCATCTCATCCACCAAAACACCTACCAGGCTAGTGTCTTCTAGAATGGATCCTCCTGGATTTCTCCAGAACCTCACGTGGACAAGGGCATCATGAACATCCGTTTCCTGCTCGACATCCATCGTCATCTATCCCTCACCTCCAGGAAGCTATCTTGAGTGGTAATCCAGATCCTCCACCCACTGATCCGTGTCAAATATAACATGCCTGCTAGTGCAATATGTGTTGGCTGCCTAGTGTCACTGATGGTACCTAGAGGAAAAGGCCCCCCTAATTTCTCTCTGTTGCCTTCAAAACTGAAGATGCGAACTCCTGCCCTGGTCCGCTACCTGGTTTAAAATAAAAGTCTATGAAGGTTGTAGGTGACGCCCAATCCGCAGCCTCCAGAATGTGTCGAATCTCCACACCCTTTAAAAGCGCATATGTTGTCGCCGCCGCCCTTACCGAGTGTGCTTTTATTTTCATCACCCTCAAAGTCTCTTCCGATGCATTAGCATATGCGAACTTGATCGTCTCCGTAATCCACCTGGCAATCGTCTTTTTTGACGCTCCTGAACCTTGATTATCACCATTACCATACGTCAAGAACAATCTTTGTTCCCCCTCTTTCCTCAACAATTTCATCCTCTTCTTATAACATTTCACTGCCCTGACCGGACACAATAGCCTCTCTTCTTCACACGACGCCATCTCCTCAAATTTGGGTATCACTATGGTCCTCCCTGCATAGTTTATCCTTGCGTTCTTGGGCACAAACCCTGGAACATACCCGACCTCAATACCATGAGGCCTAACTAAAAACTTGGACTTTTCGATCGATAATGCTCCCAACTCGCTACTCCTCCTGGCCGTTGATACTGCCACCAAAAACGCCGTTTTGTGGCTCAAAAACTTAAGCTGTGCCCCTTCCAGAGGCTCGTAAGGTTCCTGAAATAAGCTGTCCATAACCAACGGAAGACTCCAAGATTGGTAATCTATCTTCCTAGGAGGCCTTGCAATCACGGTCGCTTTCCGTATGTTTGCTACCTCCTCAATGTCACATAACTTCTTCCCGTGAATCCTCCGATGCCATTTACTTATCGCCGCAATATATCCTCCCACCGTTTTCGCCGCTTTCCCCTCCTGGAAAATCTCATGTAGAAAATTACATACCGATGCTAAAGAGGAATTAATGGGATCCTTAACCCCGTTCTTGTTACACCAACCCACGAAGACTCGGACTCTTGCATTGTAACATGATTCTGTTGACCCTCTGATTTCCCCGGTTGCCAGTTTTGCAGTTCCCTCTCGAAAGCCTCTCTCTCTGAGTCTCCTCCTCCTATCCTCCAAGCAACTAAATTTAGAAGCTGAGGGTCCGGATGGAACACCCACTGGTCGGGCATCTTTAGGAGTTTTTCTTTTATGGGTAGAGCGCGAGGAATGTCTATGAGTAGATCTATGAGGATTGACATCCATGGTCTTCTTCCCCAATTTGGGGCCACCAGAATCATCCTGGTTCTCGACTTCTTTACCTTCAACAGCACTCTGCGTATGAGAGGCTGTGGAGGAAAGGCATACGACTCTAGGTTGTCCCAACTCAACAGAAGCGCATCGTGGGCCAATGCATTGGGATCCTTCTGTAGGGAGCAATACAGAGGTAGTTTGGCGTTGTTCTCGCTCGCGAACAGGTCCACCTGAGGCCGACCCCACAGCCGAAACAGATTCTCGACTACCGTCGGACACAATGACCACTCGTGAGGAAGTCCCTTCCTTGAGTATAGGTCCGCCAGGACATTTCTCTCCCCCTGTACGTATACCGCCACTATCTTCAACCGGCGATCTCGACACCAGTTGAGCAGCTCCCACGTCAGGAAGCAAAGTGTGGACGACCTCGTTCCCCCTTGCTTGTTCACGTATGTCACCACCGTCATATTGTCGCTTCTCACTAGAATTACATCCCCCGGACTCCTCATCTGGCCGAAATATATCAAGGCTCGGAACACCGCCAGCATCTCCAGGTAATTGATATGACGTTCCTTCTCCTGGGCCGACCACACTCCCCTGGTTTCTCCGCCCTGGACTAGATAGGCTCCCCAGCCCTCCATACTCGCGTCGGTCACAAGCTCTCGATTCGAGATCAATGGAGACAACGGCAACCCCCTCTGAAGATTTTCCTTGTTCCGCCACCATCTCAGATGGCCCCTGAGTGACTTTAGGACTGGAATGAGATCGTCCAGGGATCCCGTACTGGGTTTCCAGAACGACTGGAGATAGATCTGTATCGGACGCAGAAATAACCTGGCCCACTCCACTTGGTGTATGACGCTGTTCAGACACCCTAGCAGCCTGAGATACAATGCTGCCGAAATCATCATCTTCCCCTGGATCGTCTCGACTAACTCGATTATGGCCGCAATCCGATCTTCTGGTACCGATACCATGCCCACTCTGGTCATGAGCCTCAGTCCGATATGGACGGTATCCTGGAAAGGCGTTAGCTCCGATTTCTCCCAGTTGATTCTCAGCCCGACATCGAGCATGAACTGGACCATTCTCTCGGATTTGCAAACCAAGAACGATCTTTCCTTGTCTTTCGCCAAGAAGTCGTCCAGGTATGGAGACGTGTACAACCCTATCTCCCTTCTGATGTACTCGGCCACTGGCGCCATCATCTTGGTGAAGATCCTGGGAGCCGTCGTTACCCCAAAGGGTAAGACTTTGAATTCGTACATCTCCTCCCCTACACAGAATCTGAGGTATTTCCACTGTGACGGGTGAATGGGGACGTGAAAATATGCGTCCTTCAGGTCTATCGAGATCAACCAATCGTCCCTCTCCACTTCCTGAATTACATCTGCTATGGTGGACATTTTGAAGTGTTGTTTCTTTAAAAACTGATTCAGTGGCTTTAGATTTATAACGGGACGCCATTTTCCATTCTTTTTGGGAGCCAGAAATATCCTTGAATAAAACCCGCTTCGGGGATTGAACGGGACCCTGCGAATAGCAGATTTGGCTAACATATCTGTTACCTCTCCTAATAACAGATCTCTTGAGACCTTGTCCAAGGGGATTGGCGATTTGACTATACCTCCGAACCGAGGGATCTCCAGAAATTCCATCCTGTACCCCCTTTCCACGACATCTAGAACCCACTTGTCCCTGCAAAAAGTTCCCCAAATCTTGGAAAATTTCAATAACCTCCCCCCTACCGGGACATCGGGAAATGGAGTTATGAATCGTTCACTTCCTAGCGTTGGAATTGGCAGATCCCCTGCCTCTTCCACGCCCTCCACGGTCTCCTCCTCTCCATGAGGGACGAAAAGGCTCCTTTTTGTTTCTGTTCTCCTGAAACTGACGGTTGTTGTTACCACCTTGTCTAGACCCGTACCCAGACTGGTACCTGCCTCTGGAGGATTGGTCGAACCGAGGTTTCTTGGAGTCCGGACCTTGAGGCCTGTTAGAGGCAAAACGCTTCCTTCTCTCCAGTCTCTCTACCTCCTGCTTCGCCCGAGCTACTTGCGCATCCTTGTCGCGAAATCCCTCTCCGTCAGGCAGCCTGCCTGCAAAAAGATACTGGGATGGTAGACACGTTGCCCTAACCAACTTCTCTCGATCCCCCTTTTCCAAAGGTGACCCTTCCAGCACTTGTCCTCGGACTTTCCTTAGACTCAACCCATGCAACCTTGCCGTAACCAACCGCAAGTCTTCCGACGCCTTATCTATCACTTTGAAGAACATTGGCAAAATGGACCCCTCGGCCCCACTGTCTGAAGTTTCTGTAGCATGTAGATTTTTACCCGCTTCTAGCGCCGTCCTGATGAAGGTAATGATGCGGAACATGGTGTTAGTTGAAGACAGGGTCTTGTATGCCATCGATTGTTTATCAAATTTTGGTTCCTTTTTGCCCATCATCGAGCATACTTCTTTGACATACACATCCACATTCGGGTCCATACCCAGCCTTTTGAAATCACTGTCAATAAACTGATACCCGTTCTTAATAGCCTGAGTCACCAGACTCAAATTCTGGGTTGAAGACGATGACGTGAGAACTTCATTAACCTGCTTCCTCCAGGCCCCACACTCCTTCTCAGACACCGGTATCCTGGGCTGTCTAATGTCTGCCTTTACTCCTGACGAATCCGCCTGATTGATCATCTTAGGCACCATAGTCGTTTTATACACTGCATCATCCGTCAGGACCACATGAGTCCACATGGACTCATGGAAGTGAGTCTTAAACGGTACACTCTCATCTAGGCACACCCTGGCCCACTGCGAAGCTGTATTGGTCAGGACTGGTCCCTCGGCCGCCAAGTCACGACACACCTGGTCTGACATATACGGTTTGTAGTCATCTTTCCCAAGCTGACTCTTAACCAAATCCCTTAAAGACAAGCTGTCCTCATCATTATTTCGCTCCTCCACTTCATCCTCCTTCCTCTTCCTTTCCTCCTTATCTTTGTCTTGAAACAAATGGATCACTACTGGCTGTTGACTAGCCCCCTGAGGTACTGTAGTTGTAGTAGTTAGCGAAGGCCTTTGGACAGGAGGTGCTGACTCAACCTGAGAATCCATCCTAGACAACCTACGTTTAAACTCTACTAGGCTGTCATCCTCCTCTTCCTCACTGCCGTCATCCATTTCCTCCCTATTATCCACACCCGCCTGGGTGGGAGTTACTACCGACGAAACATCGTCATCAACCTCCCGCCTGGGAGAAAACCTACTGGAGAAAAACTTCTTCATGTCTTCCTTGAATGCCAATAAGCCATTTTTCATCTCCGAGCGTAGTCCCTCGAACCCCCGCTCTAAACTCTTCACCTTACCCCAGACACTGGGTAAATCTAAGGAGGGGCCCCCTGACAACCTGTCAGAACCCAAAGAACCACTTGCCTGGGGGGATTTCGGTCCCAAATCCCCATTTCCCTCCTTGTCCGTTACGGCCGCTTCTCCTCCATGGGCGCCGCCATGATGACTTGTGCGCAAAGCACTCTGGGAAGAATCCCGCAACGGCTCGGTAATTTCGCCATCTTCCGCCGGTTCCTGCCCTTGACACGGCGAAAGCCTGGGCATATCACCAGTTCCTTCCTCCTCGTCCTTCTCCTGCCAACAACTCGCCAAGAACTGTTGGTAGTCCTTATATCTGCCAAACGGTGCGAGATCCTCGCACTTATCGCAGAAGTGGGAACGCCCAATGTGTTCCCAACATAGGGCATGCGTGTCTTCCACGCGCAGCTTAGCCAGACAAGTTCGACATTTCCTCGTCGCCATTTTCCTCGCGGATCTCGTGTTCTGCTTGCTCATGCTGCACCAGGGAGCAAACAACCGCACGGTGGACGTGCTTAGAAAAAAAAGGCAGAGGAGGAGCGAATCGGGAGCGAGGTTGTGCAGGTAAGTGGAACGAGGAGGAGAGCAGTCATTGGATGTTATTTTTAGGTAGAATCTTGCGTGGCAAGTTCTATTCTAAGCACGGTGGAATTGTATTGGAGTTAAGGTCAATTGTACTTAGATTGGGTAGGGAGTATATGTAATAGAGTGACAGATCGCTATTTATTGATATCCGCCATAATAAAACCGATTGAATAATTGATCAGAGTGGGAGATCACATACCTGATTTGTGTCTTTCCACACAGGTGGGAAGGCCGGCCTGGCTTTGTTGCGGGACACAAGGAGCTGGATTTCCTCGAAGGTGGGCCTGGTACCAAGCTCAGCTTGATAAGGCAGCTGGAACTCAGGCACTGGAAGACCTAGAAACCAGTAAAAACATCATTTAGCTAATTGACTAGGCAGTATCAGTGCTGCAAATAAAAGTAGGTGGTACATGCACCAGTACATCTTGTAGCTGGAACTTGAGTAACGGGTCCATACTATGGTCCTGTATGGGCATAGGCGTACTACGGTATCATTAATGGTCATATGGGCTGCAAATTTTAACCTATAAATATACACATATATATATATATATATATATATATATATATATATATATATATATATATATATATATATATATATATATATATATATATATATATATATATATATATATATATTATATATATACATATTATATATATACATATTATATATATATATATATATATATATATATATATATATATATATATATATATATATATATATATATATATATATATATATATATATATATATATATATATATATATATATATATATATATATATATATATATATACATATATTTATACGGGCAAACTTGCATATGACAGACTCAATGGGACCAGGAAAATTGGTCCGTCATTATGCAAAGACCGTCTGGCGTACAGTGGTCCTACATGTGCAAGTTCGCCTGTATAATGCATCAAAAGACAATGTCCTATGGCTAGGTGTGATCAGCTGGGTGGAAACTGAAGGGTGGTTGAAGAGGCTATATTTATGAATACACATCAGCAGAATATAAGTACAACTTTTTGAATAATCTGGAGATTGCTTTCTGATTAACATTTCTTATTCAAATATTTTCTTAAAATGCCATAGCGAGAAAGTTATCAACAAAATAGGTAGGCTGTTTCTGTGTGCTGCAGGCCGGAAACGATAAACTACCTATCAAATTTTGAAGCAGTGGGTAAACATCAGACATGCTAACTGTCACAAATAGCTACTTAGTGTAAAAAGTTGCAGGTGTTACTTTTTATGACATGCTCCCCTAACCAGTTCTATTAAAAGAGATACGTTGGCATGGAAATGCTGCCATTTGCGGCAAATATTCTATCAGGGCGGCAATAAATCTGTCTTGTGATCAGTGCTCATCATGGGAAACTTCCTCTCTTCCATGCATTTCAAAACAAGGGAATCTCTAAAGTATCATAGTTGCACAAAGAAAATGAATGCATGCAACAAAAAAGAGTAGCAATTGGAGCAACCATTTACCATTGCCAAGTAGAAAAGACACAATCTTAAGCTTAGATAATACACCAATTGGCTAAAAATCAACACATTTCAATTGGTTTTAATAACGCTGCATTGTTAAGTCTAAGGAAATTACAGACAGTGACAACCAGAAACGTTTGGATATGCCCCATGCTCATACTGACAGAGCATTTCTTGTTACTTAGTTCTGCATATTCCCAGTGTTGCTGATCCAATGATCCAAGAACTGCTTCCAATAAGATTTACCAAAACAATTTTTAGGTAACCGCAAAGATTAGATTTGTTTCGGTGAAAAGGTATTACTAAAAGATCACATCAAAATACAAGTGAATTGGTCCATGCGTATGAAGACAGCAAATAATTTCTCTTCTAATATGGTGAAACATGTTTAGCCTCGGCTATCATTTTGAAATTGGGGGTCAAAATAACTAATTATCAAGTATGGGTGCTCTATAAATTAAAAGGAGAAAACAAGATAGGTCTTTCACAATCATCATAAAAGCCAGGGATCAAAAATGGCCAAAAAAAATGATGATGAACAAAAGATTAATTTGGAATTTTGTTTTTTCGTCACTTTTTCTGCAATGTTGTGGCTACATCGTGACTAGCCAGTTGTACCTCGTGGAGGAAACCCAGCGAAAACCACCACCTAAAACCAATTCACTTTCTCCCAGATGGGAACATAAGATTAATTTATCCAAATTACCTTGGTAGAGATCTGAGCATCTCGTGGCAATCTCCCAGAGAACTAGGCCCAAAGAATAGACGTCGATCTGCTTCAGGGAGGCCTCGCAGTCACGCAGGTTCACAGCGCCATCTAGGACCTCCGGGGACATGTAACGCAACGTGCCCACCTACAATAGGGAAGTTATTTCTATTTCATTTTCCGACTCATTTTTACCAAGAACTTCAGGATAATTGGACATAAATATAAATATCCTGATAAGAATGATTTATTCATAAGAGATGTATGTATATAAAATTGGCCTTTCCTAATCTGAACAATAACTGTGACTAGCCAAAAACTTAAGGGGTTTCTTTCGACAACGTTTTTTGTTTTCTGAATTTTTTTCCTTAATAAGACATGATATTTCATTATCCCATGTATTTCTATGTCAACCTGACAAAGAAAAAGTTTTTAATAATCTGTACATGTATATGTTGCATCTCTAGTTTGCCAAAAAAGCATCCAAAAGTGAACATCTTGGTGCCCATTATTGTGCCAAAGTGAAATGCTCTTTGTGAGCATGCAACCACCAATCATGAATGCTGACGAATGTGTTAAAGATTTTTCATAGGAATAGGTTAAAAGAATAAGAATAGGTTTATAATTTCATGGCTTAGGTTTACTTACATCAGTCAAAGAGGCCTGCTCTGCATTTTCCTCATGACCATTCCTATAGAAATGCGAACCTACAATCTTCATCGCCAGTCCAAGGTCACACACTACACAGGAAAGGTCATTTCTCACCAGGATATTACGGCTGTTAAAATCACGATGTGCAATCGCAGGCTTGAACTTATCTGAATTAAAAAGAAGCAGCATTTTAGTATGAAATCAATCTAAGTGATACACATGCGAGTATATATGTAAGTGATACATATTAAAGCAAGTAAGTTGCTTTTATTACAATATCATCAAAAATGAATCAAAGTTACAAATATCAAGGCTATTATCAGACATTTTATTCAAAGGTTTTGAAATTTTGTAATATGAACACCAGCAGATAGGAAATAATGCACATAGAGCAAATATAGTTTAATATAACATCTAAAAGGAGCGGTTCTTTTGGATTTAAGGACTGACCTGCTTAATTTTTGTTAAGCTAGAAAAGGTCACTAGATGAAAAATTGGAATTTTCTCACTTGCAGGATACTTATATACATTAAAATCCTCTTCCCTAAAGGTGGGTCAATAACTTCAAAAAAACATTTCATCTTTTCATCAATTGATAATAATGATAAACAGTCCACTATCACACAAACATGACAAGAAAAATTTCAGTTACAAAAACCATGGCATCTGTATCACGACAATAAGCAAGAAAATTTATAAAGATAACAATCTGAAAACCAATAATGGTTGATTTAAAATGTGGTCTATAAAGCTACATATGTAGGTCCTACAACAGACCAAATAGGTTAGTAGTGACTTTTAAGAAGGAAACTTGAATAAACATATTTCCCTTTTCTGTTATATTTTCTATTTCAATAGAGTCTCAATTTTGCCTAAAATGTATTAATATATTCCAAAATTGAGAAATTGGGGAGTCATGTTTTTATACTTAAGCTATTTTTCTATCTACGGTCAGATGACCTAAAGCCCATCTTTGTATTGTCTAACTCTTACCTCCCACACTGATATCGGTGTGAAGATATGAAAGTCCCGCAGCACTTGAGTGACACATGCGACACAGGGTCGACCAATCGATGACGTGGTCTTTCAAATAGTTCAGTAGAGTCCCATGCGGGATGTAGTTCAGCACCAGAAGGTACTGCGTCATTCCCTCGGAACCCAACCGTTCCTCCGCACCGTAAAACCTCAGCAAACTATCGTGCTCAATGTGCGGCAAGCAATATATATCCTTCTCATTCAGGTAATTCTGACGATACACCGCCGGAAAAATCTTCACCGCTACGTCCTGATCATTCAACGTCCCCTTCCACACTTCACCGTAGCGCCCCCTGTCTACTAAATGGGAAAGCTTGAGCTGTTCGAGTTCGTAGTTTGGCGTCGGAGGAGTCTCTGCGAGATTGAGGGACTCCATGGGGGGCTTGTGCGACCCGAGACACTGGCGGTAGACGGCGTACACAGCTACAACAACTATGGCTACCGAGCAGACCGAGGCCAACGAGATTATGATGGTGGTCTGTCGGTAGTTCTGGTCATGGAGATAATGATGGACTGCAAAACACAGAATTATATTATCAGACACATGTAGAGAAATCACTTTATTCAAAGAATTAGTTGGTCTGAGTATTTGTTTTAAACTTCAAAAATTCAATCGTACTTGTAATTGTTGACCAAGCATTGATAATAGGAGACAATTGTTGCTTAAAGTCCAAATCTAATTCCCCTGACTTGCCATGGTCTTTTTATGAAGTTGGAAGTCATGAATAGGTAAGCCCATTCATGCCTGTAGAACCAGTGAAAACATGACTGTTTTAGTCATAAACTAGTCCTATTACAAGGCATTTTTCAGAAAATATTTGAAGAAGAAATGTTAGTAACAGAACCCAACACACAACTCTTCTCCAAATATCTTGTGAATAGCTGCTTCATTCCAAGGTTATTTTCAAAGGTATATAAGATCCAAGGGGAGCTCATGGCATGAATGGGCAAGCAAAATTTGGGGTGGCTTTGCCCGCATGGGCAAGTGCCTTCAAAAGTTAAAGTCGGTCCCTGCCGGCCAAATTAGCCACCAGCAGCATAAGGGTTAAGTTGGCTAGTTACCTGGAGTGACACTAGGTGTCTCTGTGGTGTGCATTCCTGGCACGTAGCCATCGCTGACGTTGAAGTTGCACATATCGAGGCTGCAGCAGCAGAACTTGGTGTTGTTGTGGTTGCTGTATGGCGGGAGATTGGTGGTGCACTCCCCGCTGCGGCTGCATGGCGACCCGCCAGACTTCACCCAGCAACCTGCAAATACAGAACAGCAAAATAAGAAACCCAATCGCCTATAGAGGTGAAATGTACATCATAAGATACAACCTGAAAAATAAATGCAAGGATATATATATATATATATATATCGGTCATTCTATAATTGCGGTACATTTTGGGGTAGATTGAAAATGACAATATCATGTAAATTTAACAAACTTTTATTTGAAAAATACAGTGACTGACATTCCTACAGTCAAGGAAAAATAGCTGGTACAGGTTGTTGATCATTATTTCTTGATAAAAAAATATGTTTTTGTATCACCTTTGGCAAAATACTGTCCACTCTGTTACTTACAAATCATGAAATGTTGCAGGTACTTCAGAAAGAGTTTAAAGAATATGAGCAACAAAACATATATGTATAAATGTCACCATAATGAAACATATGCTTGCTTTTACAGTTTTTGTATTCCAAGAAGCTGAAAACTTCTTCTTTGTTAACCGTTGGCATGAAAAAGAAATATCTTAACACATACATGATCGCAATGGGATTGTATCAAGTTTCCAGTGAAAGTTCTTTTGTGGTATATTAAAGAGAGGATTGAAATGAAACATTTTCCAACTTTCCACCAATTTTGCCTGTTTGTTTGAGAAATAAAGTGTCAAACAAAGAAAAAAGGGTGTCCACCCTGTTACGTCCACTCTGTTACAATACGTCCACTCTGTTACATAACAGAGTGGACATTTCTGAGTGGACAGCTTCTAACATTAGCATAAAGCTCCTTACTTTAATAAACTGGCTTATACATTTTAAATCTAGCAGGTCAATACAGGTCAAAGGTCACTGAATAGCAGAACAAACAGAAATGCACCCAGTAACAGACATATCAGGAAAACAGGAAGACTTATTTAACATTGACCTTTTTGCTAGACTCTCTTTTTATGTAATGAATCAAATTGGTCTGGCCTGATAAAGATTTGCACAATCTAAAGTGCACTTTCAACCTCTGCCATTATTTTTGGATCTAATTGGTAGTTTCGGCCAGTAAGTGTCTCTGGAGCTGGAATATCTTCTGCTACAATATCATAATTTGAATACCAACTGGGACAGTCTGCCGGTCAACCGTTGACAACATGGCTTGAGTTGAAATTTCAATGACCTCTGCTGGTACAAGGTAGAGTTGAACTTTGCTGTAGGCACTTTTCAAGTTTATATACACATCAGTGGCATCTTTGCAGTCACTTCCTTGGTGAACAATGTGGTCAGACATTCGCTTAACGGTGGTTCCCACCCCATCAGGGTCTCCTTTCCTATGACCACTATCAAAGAAGTTCCAGGTTCCAAATGTCATACCCCTTTGAGACAGGCTCTGTGTGAACAGGAAGACATTTGCTTTTTGTTTATATTGGGTACATGGCCCATCACTACAATAGTGGATGGTATCAATTTCTGGATGCGTGTTTTGGATTAGATTTTAAAAGCACAGTGTCAAGATGAGCCCATATTGCAGCAGGACCATGCTGAAGGCTTTCAGAAATAGTGCAAAATGTGTTGGCTTTACCATCATGCACTACATAGTATAAACACCTGTATCAAGGCTGAACTGTTTCTTGGAGGCCCCAAAGTGTGCACTGTGAACTTCATTCTGAATTTTACATACATGATTTTCAGAGAAATCAATGTGCATGAGACACTCATTTGACATCATGTTCCATTTCAGAGTACAATAAAACTTATACTGATGTCTGATGAACATTGTAACAATGGGGTTTGAACCGCTCTAGCTGGGAATGGCATTCGTCAAGGAGATCCCCAATAGTCCCTCTCATCTCTTGTTTTACTGTTATTGGAACTGTTTTCATGGAATCCTTGATTTAAGTTTGAGATTGCCCACTCTGTTTCCCTGCTCAGTCCACCCTGTTACTATTTTAGTAACAGAGTGGACAGTAACAGGGTGGACAGATTTCTAAAAAAGTAGGTCATAAGTTTTGTCACCCTTCACTTTTTGCATATGGCATGACTCAGCTTGAATCTCCACTTAACAAGTGTTCTATAGGCAATCTTTTTAAATTTCACATTATAGTAATTCTATATATATTCAAGTAACAGAGTGGACACTCAAATGGGTACCATAAGGGTTCTCACTAAGATTTCTTTCATAAATGACCAAATGAAGTTTGTCTGCTTAATGTAGGTCAGCCATATCAGTCTGAAATGAATGGAGCTACCCTCTATTAATCATATGTGACACTAAAATAGAAAGAAGCTAGTTATTCATGTTGAAATAGTGTGTGGTAACAGAGTGGACACAGACCTTAGCGACACCCCTAAAAAGCACTTTTTTTCTCATATTTAGGTGAAATTATTTATTTTAGAGAATTCAAAGGTAATCATAGCATGACATTTAACTCATTTTGCTCTAAAAAATCAGTCCAAAAGTCAAGTTATTATCCTTTTTTAGCTTCATTGTTTCCCGCATGTATATTGCGACAAGTGGGAAAGGCAGAATG
>OZ012689.1:15359877-15458125 GCA_963942565.1 Maea johnstoni | reverse complement strand
GAGAGAGAGAGAGAGAGAGAGAGAGAGAGAGAGAGAGAGAGAAGAGAGAGGTCATTTCAATTTTAAAAGTACGACCAGCAACACCTTGAGTTCAGCTGCCTGCAGAACGCAAATACCACAATTCTTGTCTGCGTGCCCCAGACCGTAAAAATATAAGTACATAGAAATTCTGCAAAAAAAAACCAGGGTCTGACAAGAAAAAAAAATCTATAGTGTTATGGTATGGTTAGTGGTGTATAAGCTAACCCTACTTAAGTACCCACTAGCCCAACTCAAAATTTGCTAGTATGCTAATAAATACACTGAGAGTGGCATCAGTTGGTGTTACAAATTTGAATTCAATGTTAGGTTGGAAAGTGTATTCAGTCATGTATGTCTTAATTTGACTGTATTTAACCTTATATTTCTAATACCTATTAGGGGCCCTACCCTACAAGGTATAAGGAAATGTCACCCTAAAACATACAGGCGGTTGTGTATATTGTTTCCATGTTATGTTTCGGTGTATTTTAACACGTATTTCTGATGAAGGGAAAGATATATGTTTCTACCTTCAACAGCCAGGCTTATGATTGTGGAAAATCATGCAAGATAAGGGTTAATACAAGTACTTGATATCATACCACATACTGATATGGGATGGGAAAAAGTATCTTATCATTCAACATCTGTCATACTGGTACTGCTTAACAGTATGAGATTGACATATCTGCTTAACTGGATATCTAAACATGGCGGCAGTTTGTTACTTATCGGCAACATTTCTGAAGCCGCCAGTGCAGTGTTAGATTTAACAAAATTAGGTCACCAAGAAGCTGGTACTGCAGTTGAAAACCTATCATTAGGATATAGTACCATTAAGAAAATATTGATGTAATATTGTATCGTGAACATTTTTGAGGGCCTAATCCCATAAGCATGATATTTTTGATTGATTATATGATTGAGGAAGCCTTATTATAGGTTGATTGCTTGATCATTCAAGTAACTGTCTGAGCACTATGCAATACACAAGTTTGCTTTTTGAACCATAACCAAACTGACCATAGAAATATAGATCACAATCAACATTGCTCCAGAGCTACAACAATATATCCCTTTTTAGGCGAAGGAAAAGTGAACATACACATCTAGAGCACAAGCAGGATTCCTCCAGAGCTTCACTACAATATCCCTATTTTCTTACTGTAGTTGAACTAACCACAGGAATCTACAGAGAAGAGAAATCAAGCCTTCATGAAATTGTATTGTCACCCTTGAACATATATTTTTTTTATTTCTTGAGAGCAACTTCTATATTTGTTTGAATAGCTACATAATCCTTGTTTTTGAACCATAGCAGAATCAATCGTAAACATTTAGACTAAGAGCCAAATCAGAATATCTCCAGGGCAAATAGAATGTCCTGTTTATGAACCATGGTTGGAGTAACCTCATAAATCTAGAAAAATTAAACCTTCCATCACATTTTATGGTCATGTTTGTTATTTCGTCATAAGCTACTCAAATATCCTTTTGAACTATATGCCTGAACTGATCATAGAAATATAGAAGATATAGACAGAGCTAGATAACAAAGCTTTCTCTAGAGCTACTGGACCATTCCTGTTTTTCAACCATAGCTGAACTGGCCGTAGAAAATCTAAAGCGAAATCAAACCTGCAATAAAAGCTGAGAATCAATAAGAGAGATGATATAATACTGGTCCAGAGCCTCTCTGACGTCTTCCCAACACAATCAGTCTTGGAGAAAATTGCTTTCTCCTTGCCCATTCTCGGCAATAATTGTACCCGACAATTTAGTAGCGTGTTTCAGGGTTTAGTCCACATAGCCAACAAGCCAATCATTCACAAGGCAAACATTCATGGGAAAACTTTAATGTGATTGTGAAAACTATCAGTGCATGTACCCACACTTTAAATTATACATGTTCCCATCTATAAGTTGCATTCCAGCAGCCCTGGATGCTGCATATTCTCATACTTTGCCATGGGACACCATAAACATTGGTTATGATGGAAGCAACAACTAATATGCGCCTATAGCTCAATTTAACATGGCTTTTGTTTCCCAGCAAGAAGGTGATTGCCGATTATCTGAGATTCATGTTGAGATAATAGCCTTCCATTTATTTCTGAACTGAAACAGTCATAGTATGCGCTGTCTCAGTGGGGCTCCGTGGCAATAACTTGAAATAACTCTGTAGCAAAATAACGAATGTTGGTTTGCGTACTAATAAAACTGCCATCCCAGACAACTAAAGTTTATGGTATCACATTCAACCGGAGTGCTCCTCAGAGTTATGACCTGCACTTATTTCGTGTACTTCCGCTCAAGTGGCAAATTCAGTAGAAATGTCGAATTGATTGCCAATAGCCCATTTGCATATGCAGTGCAAATACAATCTGGCAACTTAAATCCAACTCACCAAAGAGAAATCTATTTGACAAATATCTGATGAGGAATTGTTGAACCAAATTAATACAAAAACTTCTAAAAATATTTCTACAAATGTTATACAATGTGTACGTAGGGATAGGTACCGATACGGTACCAATCACTGATACTGCATGGAAAAAAGGATCATATAATTGCTACACAGACATCTCCGTACGAAGGCAGTTTTGCTATTTACTAGTGAAATAGCAGAAGCTGACCTTTCTGAAAATAACAAAATTAGGTCCATGGGAGGCAGGCAAAGAAAATACTGTATTTTTTCGAGAGTCATTGTATAAATGTTCAGCAGGGCATGACGTTAACTTTTGCAGCGACTTGCCTCGTAGGGCAAGTGAGATTCAATTTTCACTTGCCCTACTCCAACTTTCACTTGCCTTAGAAAACTTGTATGTTTGATAATATTTCATTTAAAACCCAGTGGAACATGGTTCTGGCATGTGAAAGCATATTTTCAAGGACAAGCTTGGATGCCAGACCATGAACTTGCCCACATTCTCAAAAGTGAACCTGAAATATACAAAGCATACTTTCCCAGTGGGGCAAGCAAGATGCAGTTTTCACCTGCCCCACAGCTATAATTTAAAAATTCTACTTGCCTGGGGCAATGGGGCAAGCACCAATGTCGAGCCCTGTTCAGTTATTCAATTCTTGTGACTGAAGAAAATGGAAACCTGCAGCTTGAACAGGATGTAAATAATAATAGAATAACTACATGTTATAATACTACAGGAAAGATATTCCATATTAAGCAAGTAAATTACTGTGTATTATAATATGTTGCCATAGTAACAAGGCATGGTTATTTTGGAACAGATGATTTTTGTATATGGTTTTCTTATACGAACTGTCATCATGGCAACAGAATCACCACCTCAGGGTTTAAATATTGAAATAAAGACTGAATTTGACTATTTATGAGTTTAATTTTCAATTTGTATAGGTATTGTTTTCTAATGTTTATACAAGAAAATATTGCTCCCCAATGAACTTTATAGACATCAAGCAGGCTGTCTGCTTCCCTTTCCAAACAAAATGGCCGCCAGACTGTCTACAGTTGCTTAAAACTGAAATTTGGTTTTAAAAAGGTGAACAACTAAAAGACTAGACTGCGGCTTCGGCGTTTAGATGGCCCATTCAACCCCCTCAGCTCTGTATTTCCCAACAGCGTCGTCTGGTATAAGCTCTATCTCTATAACATAATGAGATAATTGGTATTTGCTCCTATCTCCCAGTATCACTGCTATTAGAAAGAAGTAATTAACAAACAGTTATCAGATGCTGGGATGGATGACATTGAAATTACAATGTGATCTCTACCTATTACATCGACTGGAAGTACAAGTAATAGAAAACGTCTGTTCTGCTAGCAGGGTTTAAAATAATTAAGGTTGTTTTGCTACTAAACTTTGCTTCAGGCCACTGAGATTTTGCTGTAAGCACATTCACATTTAGATGTATAGTGTATGGGCGTCACCTTCTACAATTGACGGTCCTGCCCATGTTGGTAGAATACTGTAAATCTGGAATAGAGTGTGTGTGAGTGAGTGGTTTTTTTTTGTGGCACACGGTACATGACACACACTTATTTCCAGTCGCCAAAAAACTGTATCTCGTTTATCAGTTGATTTTTTTGCAAGGGAAACACCTGGTATTCAGCAATCAAATCAACCACAAGCACAAGGACAAGCACAACCAGAAGCATAGCATTTTGACAGTGACACTCTTAAATCAGAATTCGTTTTAGTATGTTTGCCAGCACACTTTTGAACTTGAAAAGGGTAATAAAATTCACTGATTTTTGGCATACGTTAGACTATTTGGCCATGACGCCCACAGCAATCCCTCCTTATAATGAGAAAATGTCTTCCTCTAAGGATACCATCAGAATGAAGCTGATGTTGGAAGAATTCCAAACAAACAGGAAGTCTAGATAAGAATGTTTTATCCCCATCTTCTCTGCATGCCAGTGATGTGAATCCCAAATCTTCTTCTAGGACTTCAACAAATCTACTGGAAACACCTGGTTCTTTCCAGGAAGTTTATCTGCTGTTTTCACTGTTTAATGATATATATATATATATATATATATATATATATATATATATATATATATATATATATATATATATATATATATATATATATATATTTATATATATATAATATATATATATATATATATATAATATATATATATATATATATATAAATATATATATATATATATATAAATATATATATATATATATATATATATATATATATATATATATGTATATATATATATATATATATATATATATATATATATATATGTATATATATATATATATATATATATATATATATATATATATATATATATATATATATATATATATATATATATATATATATATATATATATATATACATACATACATACATACATACATATTCCAGTTCAAGGCCTTATCTTTTCATTTACAGATGGCATAGCATGGACTTGGGCCGAATTTCCAAAATGGCATATTTCCAAACCTTACAAGTGAAGGTACTAAAAATGGCAAGTGTCCAAGCCATACAGGCAAATGTTCTATGTTAAGGAAATGATCTATATACAGGGTCACTATATACCACCAGTCCTACTAATGCCCCTTGGTCAACTAGGCCATCTTCGAATTCATGGAAAGTTTTCTTAACTTCTGCTACTCCCAGCTAAAATTGATGCCAAAAGATAATGCACCAGTCAATGGAATCCCTTGTCAAGATGCTTGTAGATTTTCTTGAAGGTATTAAGGCTGTGAAACTTTACTTACGAAGGTAGGTCAACGCGTTAGAGACTGGCTGTCCATTGTGAGAGACTAGCTGTCCATTGTGACCTACTTTCGTAGGTAAAAATTTCCACCAAAATCGTGTGCTGTAAGGTATTCTCTTGCAGGAACTCCAAATTTGCCTTCAAGTTGCCCTAGCCTAGTATATTTAGCAGACATGTATAGTATTTATAAATCAAATGAACCTTTATTGATCAAGAAAACCTCATTTGAGGTAAAACACTGTAAAATTGAAACTGTGTTTACATCGAGGTCAGCTCAAGCAGGTAAGTTAAATAAAACTTATATTTGAAACACCAAGACCTCAGGGATTAGATAACTATTGTTAGAAGGGGGACAGGAGTGCTAAACTAGGAGTTGTCTTATTTTGAGTGTGTCACCAGCATCACAGCCTTAAAGGTAAAAGCATAGTTGGGAAATTATTTGAAGAAGAAATGTCAATTAGAACACTACTAGCAACTCTCCTTCAAATGTTTCATGAAATCATTATCTAATCTAGTAGTAATTGTCAAAAGTATCATAGAGGCAGACAACAATATCCAGAACTTTCAACCATGGATGGGTTAAACAATATGGTTCTCTTCCCCATTTCATATCCATATTTGGTATCATACCAAAATACGTACTATACCCTAAACCACTACAATAACATCCAAGGATCTTAGCCCAATATCTGAAATCATACAGAGCTGAGAGTACTGCCTGTTTTTGGCATACAATTATTCAATCATAGGCAACCCAAAACCTGACAAGGCCACCAAACCTCACACCCTGATGGCCTATAGGGATACTAGATTGTCAGAAACTGCTGAGATCAAGCACCTGTCTCGGCACCAACAATATAACACAACACACCCCAAAAAACCCTCAAAACCCCCAAAAAAACTCTACCTCCTGTTTCCCGCTGACAAGCAGATAACGCCAGCTAGTTAAAGTGGAGCAGGCAAAAACCACCTCTACTCAGTTTACACCCAAGGCGAAACAATCTGACAGTTATACTGAGACTAGCCAGGTTACATCGGTGGCCTTCAAGCAAGTGTTCCGATACTTTAAACTCCTTCATGCTTGTAGCATTTTAATGCTTTTTATCCCACAAAAATTTTCTTTTGGAAAATTGTGATTCCTTGCAGAACTTCGCAAACTACTCCCCTACAAATATTCTAGTTAATAAGTGATAATTTTGAGGTTTTTTCGAAAGTGTTTATAAATACACAATCCAGATGACATCTCTTAAGTAAACTAGGCATGAATGGGTTAACATAATCACACTTAGAGTTTCCTATATATATTCTGGATACTATAATACTCAAAATAACATTTGGAATGAACCCTATTTTTTTTAAACAATTTGTGGGAAAATGATAGGATTCTGATCAATAAATCTCCTTCAAATATTTTCTGCTTTAAGATAATTTCATCGTAAATATCACATTGATATCTACCCTAAAACTGTATTGCGTCCTCATTGGACAGCAACACAAAGGAATGGGTTACAGTGAGCTCGTGCTGCCGCATTGACAAGCAACCAGACTTAATAAAAATAACTCTAAATAGGGTAAATAAGTGATATCCCACATCTCAAGCATAACAAGCATGCAATTCTCCTAACCGCTAGCCTCATTACAAGTTGCAAGTGAATTCAGAAATAAAACGGCAATCAGGCAAGTAGAATAAGACCCTAACTTGCCCTGCTCAGCAAATAATGTTTTGGGCAGAGTCCTCCCATTGTAACTCATCTTCGTTTAACTGAGTGGCAGGGCAAGTGGAAGTGAGAGTAGGGCATGTAAACTTTAAAAGGGCTGCTTGCCCTGCTCAGCTAGTATTGTTTTGGTAAGAGTCCTCACAATGTAACTCATCTTTGTTTTTAAACAAAGTCAGGGCAAGTGGAAGTTGTGTCGGGGCAAGTAAACTTTAGGGGCAGCTTGCCTAGCTCGGCAAGTAATGTTTTTCGAACCTATATGTTGCAACCTGATATCTGTCTTAGATCACCAGATGGTTAAACATGAATATAAAACATGAATTTGCTACAAACACCCAATGCCTCTGACTCTGATTATGCTGGGTTGTTCTTTAGATGCAGCGTCAGCAAGCTTGGCTGAGCCAGAAGCAGTAGGTCGGACTGTAAACGCTGATAAATGCATGCAAAACAACAATGCAATGTGATACCCATGCATGGGGAGTATTTACAAACTTGGTGCATACTGTTTTCAAACATGGATAACGTTAGTCCCTGGACAGTTTCCACCATATCAGCATCTCCTACATGTCATTGGCTGAACAGAGGAAGAATTCCATGCCAAATGTCATGCTACAATGCAATATGGATGTCCTATACCACACCCATACCCACCACACACGCACACACACACATATATATATATATATATATATATATATATATATATATATATATATATATATATATATATATATATATATATATATATATATATATATATATATATATATATATATATATATATATATTTATATATATGTAAACCTACCAGAAGCAACCTGGGGTAATTTCAGAGAATATTTGTTTCAAAGCCAACAAAGGAGGTAATAGACTGACTATTGGGGACACTGGTCGGGTAAGTAAATGGCACAAGTTATCCACTTGAGTCTGGGAATGACCCTTACATTTTCTGGCAGAAGCAGATTTGGCCTCTAGGATTTAACATTTAGGAGCAAATAAAACCTTGTGTGTGCAGCACATATGGGTAACTGGTAACACTGTGTGTGCCAGAAGCATACTGTTCAGGTCATGCCCCTGCCTGGATTAAGGTCAATTCCAGCCAGGTTACATTTCAAGAGTAACACTCAGGCATGAATGGGTTATTAACCCTTGTCATGCTAGACCCCCAAATGGGAGAACCTATCCCCTGGGACCAGGGATAGTGTAGGTCTACCCACCAAAGAGAAGGATTTCATAGATTTCTATTACTGTTTCAGTAATGTGCTTCACAAACTGAAATAGAAACATAATAAAAGGTAAAACCTTGATAACTAGTAAAATTCAATACCCTATAATCGACTTATATAGTTTTTATTTTGATTAGTGCAAGGGTACCCAAAGACCGGATATATCCGGTGTTGGTCACACAGGCAAGATTTGTAGCACCGGATATATCCGGTGTTAGCAAGAGCAGGGTTAAGCTCTCGTGTGGTTTATTTCCTATTAGCTGCCAGCTTGTATAAACTAATCTCCTTGTGCAATTCAAAAGATTGCCCAATCCTTGTAGATTCTGACCAAACAGAATCCACAACGGAATTGTCCACTCAACTTGGATTAAGAATGCTATTTAAACACATACATTCCATCATTAGATTGAAGCACTAGAAATACCAATGACACTGGCAATCATCATATCAACAGGTTGTCAATCAAATTAAAATTAACCCATTCATGCCTGGAAAGGTTTCATCTGGATCTATAATGATACTAATGAAAAAATACTTGCAGTACAGGGCTCAACGTTAAGGCTAGCCCCGTAGCCCCGGGCTAGTTATTGAAAGTCAGGGCTAGTAAATTCTACCTGTGAGTAGCCCTGAGGGGCTAGATACAATAAGAATATCTGCGCTTAAAAAATTATGAAGCCCACCTTTGGCTCTGCATACCTGGATGATAATTTAACTCAATTTACCACAATACACTGTATTCTTTTCATGTTATCAACAGAGGCTATGATATCAACAGAGGTCACTATTTGAAAAGAGTTGTCATTAATATCAGGACTAGCAAAAATATTTCAGGGCTAGTAAAAGTTTCGGTAACTAGCCCTGCTGGGCTTATGAAGTTTTTTCTTAATGTTGAGCCCTGCAGTATGAGATAAAAATTCACACAAAGGAGAGGTGTAGGCTGAACAGTGATCAATATTACTCCATCAAATATTTTCTAAGAAATTGACCCAGGCAGTGCGATCTTTCTAAACAGTTAGGTCATTCTTGGGCACTACGGGCCTATATGAGTTAAACAAGTCATACATTGAGATGACCATCCCTTCATGCAATATTCCAAGAAACATTCAACTGAAAGTTGTCTTGCTGAGTTCCACAATCCAACACTCAAATAGTAAAATCCTAATGTAAATTGATCTGTTGAATTATGTGCAATGCTGTCGGACCATAGGTGCACTCTGGATGCAAATGGGTTAACCAGTCTGCTAGTCTACTGGGGTGAAAAAAAAATGGTTACCCTGTCGTTTTCACTTAAACTTCTGGTTATCACAAAATGCTACCAGTGCTCCTTTCTGTTCGCCAGTTCCTGCTTATTCAAAAAGCGTAATCACTGAGTAGCATTAACCCATTGATGCTTAAGCGTTCCTCTAGAATGTGTGGTAAGGAATTTTGGTGTTTTTTTTCAATTTTTTTCAATTTTGGAATTATTTTACAAAAGATTTAAGGGAGAGTTTTTTGCCTTGCTGGTTGTGTTCTGATTAACATTTCGCCATTAAATATATTCCTAATTATGTTTTTACCTGCGAGATTTCATCAAAATCGTCAGGCTGCATTATTGGGTGCTGAGAGCATTAATGCATTAACAAAATAGCTAATGAAAATACCATAGGCTAAGTTCTCACTTTAAGTGCAAGAAGGAAATTAGCCACAATTAGTTCAGAGCATGCTTATAATGTATCCTGTGGGCACCCACATTTCAAAACCTCAGGAACCAGAGTGTGCCTAGATTAGGTATCTAATTCCAACCCCTGGGTCTGGCAAGCAGGCCCATTGTGTATTCAACAAACACTATAAGCCTCCTAGATCACCCTGCACAAGTAAATATCGTCCAGCAAGCAAAATATTAATCATATTCCACCACCCTCATAAGTGAATGGCGGAGCATGTCTAAATATTTCATATTTGGTAAATTTATGCTGCTGGTGGCTAAATTTGCCAATACGAAAGTATGATAAAAACCTGAAAAAATGACTGAAACCCTGGCATATGGGTACTCATCTGAGAGTACTCAGCTCAGCGAGAGATATCTAAAGAATACCAACATGACAGGGTTTGGATGGATTTCAAAAATCCTTGTCCTTTGGAAGAAAGTAGCCTCAGTATTGGAAGGGTTTAAGGCTGATACATTGAGCAGTCCAGCTACTCATCCTGCAGCTCAAACTGCCAACCTCTGTCACACTGACCTATTGATCCAGCTTGGAGGTTACAAGGACATTACACTGCCAGGGGAGCTCCCCAAGCCGCAGAATCAGGAGCTCGGTTCTCAGGATCAGTCCCATCAGTATGACTCAACCACATAACTACAGCTTAACCCTTTCATACTTACAAGGTCCTCAAAAGATTTGTCTCAGGATCTATGATACCTTTGATAATACTTGTGGAATAAGAATATTCTATCACAATATTTGTGGGAGAGTTATTGACAATGTCCTGAGTAACATTTCTCCTTCAAATATTTTCCTATAACTGTTTTTGCCTGCTAGATTTCACCAAAATTGTCAGGCCCCTGTAAGCATTAATGGGTTAAGAACCTTTGATGTCTCTATTGAAGTGTGGATGGCAGCACAGTAATCAGAGATTGGAGTTCATAAATCATATAATGCAGATCCAGTGGCTCCACCTTTGGGATTAAATCAGAGCTAAACCTGGACTAAAATCAACCAAGTCTCAAGAAGTAGAATAAGATGCTTCACACTGACTTAATAACCATCCAATGCATAACAGCTGTCCAATTTCTTATGTGAATGTCCAAGTTGAATTACCTGATATGTGTATATATATATATATATATATATATATATATATATATATATATATATATATATATATATATATATATATATATATATATATATATATATCATTTTATTTCATATATGGTCTGATTTGATATATCGCCATTTATGTTGTATTAGTTGTAAAGCTTATCTGTCAAAATTTCATTCAAATTATACTATTTTTCCTTGGATACTGTCCTATTGATACTACAACCCTTATAAAGACAACTTAGCAGTTATATGTTAACTCAAAAAATAAGGCAATGTCTGATTCACATTTCTAATTTGTTTATTTCAAAAGTGTTTTTGTTGGAAATGATTCATTGAGAAGTTCCCCAGCTTTGGTGTGCTACAGGCATGAACTGGTTAAACCAGAGTGCCTACCCTACCTTTGTGCACTACGGTCCCCACACCTTGAGTGGCTTGGTTACAAAAACTACAAGACAGACACAGAGAAAACTCTACCCTATTTTGTATGCATGCATCTCTGTCTGTGTTACAATGTAACAACAATGATTTGCATAAGTGAGCACAGGGTGTTTTTGCATGGCTGGCAACAGCAGTTCAGTACTAGGAATATTTCAATCGGGAGCTGCTTAAAAAGGTTGGTTGGTAGGATTGTAGTCACCTTAAACAGCCTAGGTCAATTCTCCCAAGTGAAATAGAAAACCTGAAACGGGGAAGAACAATTTCTATTGCAAACATTATAGTGTGGAAAATGCCTGCATTTCCTAGGAACTAATAATTCCTAGCTACATTTGGTAAGGGTTGGGTTATTTACTATTCAAAGCTAATGGTTATTACTGGTTTAGATTAAATACTATAGAATATACAATATTTGCAAATCATATTTCTTCCCATTTCAGTATACAGATCGGGAATAGGTTTGTAAACCTTTCTGTATGAATAAACTCTCTCGCTATCTTGTGCACTCCTGGTCTACAGGAAAAAAAGCCCAGCAACCACGTACAGTGGTGAATAATTTATGTCCATAAAGAAGTAATCTACAACAACAACTCGCTGGCCAATCTCCCGGCAGTGGAGCTTCCACACACAAGACGACTTCAAACATTGATCGGGTTACTACAGAGAAATCATATGTCACCAAGCAGGGCTGTGTTGCATGACTCAACCACTTTCGCAGGTCCCACCATATCATCGTGTAGCGAGTGTGTTTTATGTGAAGAAAGCTGATAGGTTAACTGTTCCAATGAAGGGGACCATGCAACAGTCCCTCGCAAAATGAAGCTGGGAATACCCAGGACTTACATTTAGTAAGCAGCAATGGAGTTTCGCCAATGTTGAGTATGAAACTAATAAATGTCAAACAAGTAGTTGGACATATTATCGTGATAGACAAACAGACCAACCAATTTCTCTGTGTGAGATATTTTCACTTCCAAAGTTTATTAATTATATAAAGATTCACCAGGCGTTACTTGGGTTATTACAATAAAAGTCAATCATGTCATACTACCATGGACTTTTTAAGTCAGAGCCATGTTTATGTATGACCAACAATGTTGGAGGTATAATGATCAAATAAACTACTCAAGTCTACTGCTCTAAATTAAGGCAGCCATCATAAAAACTCAGCCAACAGGATGCAGGCAACCAACTAAAAACAGTTTGCACCAAATACATGCGAGCAGGTAGCCTCAAGTTACTTGTCACCTTAAATATAATACCAGCCAACCTTCCAATCCTTTCAATACTGCCTCTAGGTTTTATAATGAAAAAGTACCCTGGCCCATATTCCCTTCCACACTAAAACATGTCTTATCATATTTATTACAGGTTTTTATCACTTCAATCGTAAGTATATATCAATTCCCTCCCTTGCTTTCTGTTACTTTGACACAAAAGCACACCAGTGCTCTCTCCACACACACACTGACACTTCTCTCCTTTCAGTGGGAAAATCTGCGCCACTCAAGTGCAGGGTGCATGGCATGCAGGGTCTGGCCTGGTCTGGGTTTTTGAAACTGGCTATTCAAATTGAGCAATCACAAAAAAACTAGTTTTCCTATTATAAATAAGACAATAACACAATACGATAACACCCATAAACGCGTATTTTCTTATTAAGAGAGCCTAAGCCTGGATCTAAAATTGGTGACTGTTTGAATTTAGTAATCCTAAAAACTTCGGTATCTGGCTTTTCAGGAGAGAAAATAAATTGACATCATAACACCCTTGAACATGGATTTTCTTATGTGAATTGTGAAATTGCTATCTATTGAAACCTATTTGGTGAACAATTTTTTTTTTCCAAATACTAAATGTAATTCCTAATAAAAATGATTTTCCTTTAGGCAGTCACCATGGTATGTAGTGCTGAATATGTAGTGTTGAGTATCTCTGCATGCCCCTACAAGCCATCTTTGTTTACCAGAACCAATGACTCATTGCCCTTCACTGTAATATAAAGTGAAGATATGATTTTTCTTTAGGCAGCCACCAGCCACAGTAATATGTAGTGATGAATTCAGTTGCCTAATATCTCTGCGGGCCGCTACAAGCCATCTTCGCTTAACAGAGCCAGGGCTCAACATAACAGATAGCCCCATAGTCGTGACTATCTAATCATCGAACAATGGCATGTGCAGCAAGCTGAACAAGCCCTCAACTGGCCCGCTTGACTATCTATCGTTAGAATGGAAACTGTGAGGTACATTCATATAATCATAACAGGATCTTTTGAATAACAATATAGTTGACAGCAACCTTGGAAAGTCATTAAGGGTAAAGGTGGAAATAAAATATACAGAAATAATATCAAACTTATGTTTAAAGAATTAAGAAAATTTTTATTGTCCCTATGTCAAGGTTAAACAAGGTATATCGACAATCTGGTCTTAGGTCCAACTTGCCCCACCTGACTACCTGGGTTGGCCGTGTACTGTTGAGGCCTGAGAACTAATGACTCATTGCATTTTGATGTATTTTACACTGTATATAGTGAATTATCAGGTGATGAGTACTGCTGACTAGAGTGAATGACACCAGTCCTCCAGTGCTTCAAACAGCATAGGAGAAAACCAATTTTCTTCAATCATTGGTCAGTTTTGATCAACAGATGATTGTTGTGGAATCCAAATCGATTCCTATCCCTGATAGCATAAGTACATCACTCGGAATAAGGTCAGGTCAATATTCAGAGCGTGCATGGTATCTGCCCTGAGGGCCAGTGGTTTAAGTAGAGCTGCACTCACGGAGGGAGATCAACTCATGAGCTCACCACCCGTTTCCGATTTTCCAAAAGAATAATTATTTTCCACCCCAACTATTAAGATATGAATATTTATTGGGGAAGATTTATTAACATTGCCATGTTTATTTAATTTTAAAACGTGCTGACGAGGTACAAAGGCCAGAATAACAATCAACACTGCTTGAATGTATACATTGGAGATTGTAAAGAAGACATGACCGCGATAAGCATTTATGTATGTTTATAATGTGTGTTAGGTGCTCTGTGTTACGTTTGTGTTCCCAACATAGACGAGCTCACGATTTGAACACTTCAGCTCGAGCTCGGCGAGTTTGGACCAGGGCCCGAGCCACTCGAGTTTGTGAGTGGTGAGTGCAGCTCTAGGTTTAAGGCTTATGCTGCTAGTGGCTACTTTGGCCAATACAAAATGAAGCAAAAAACTGAAAAATGACTGAAACCCTGGCAAATGGGTACTCATCTGAGAGTACTCATCAAGAGCTTTCCAATGAATACCATCATGATGGGGTTTAGATGGTTTTCATATTTTTTTCCGTTCTTTTGCTTTGGGTGAGAGTAGCCTCAGCATTCAAAGGGTTAAGGCTTTGCCACTGACTGCTTGCTGTACATAGCTCACTGGGTTCCAATCCAACTTAAGGCATGTGAGAATGTTACCACTTGGGGTTATTGTCTAGTGGCCAACCCCCAGCCTCAATGGTGAACCTGGAGATGTTGAGTGTAAGGGTTTGTAAAATGTGTAGTACTCATTCTCAAGGTGTAGAAACTGTCGGATGCGAAGCTGCAAATGTTAGACAATGCGTAAAATTGACCTTATTAGCATATTAATCAAATCAATCAAGAAATAATGCTAAATTTCCTTAATAAACCACTTTGTCACTTTTAAGTCGATTCAAAATATCCATTATCTAAATTTAATTCTAAAGCACGATTTCCCAACTTAGTTGACAGCAAATTAAAAGATTTGTGGCAAGAATATCCACTTAAATTACCCTGAAGGGAAAGTATGTAAGATTAGGACTTCTCTTTCCCTATTTTTGGCATTTTCACTTGCCGAGGGCTGGCAGTGAGGACGGCTATTATGTCATACCCTGTGCGGTGGCCGTGCAGAATGCAGATGGTGAGCGTTGTTGCCTGCTAGCGTTTGATGAACTGCTGTAGACACTTAGGCTAGGCTTGTAGGGGAGCTCTCAGGGTCACGCTAACGGTCCTCAGTCTTAATAATGCATCAGCCTGACCTGTTGGACAGAGCCACTTCAAAATGCACTCTCCATTCATTGCAATCTCATAGCTACGGCCCAAAACTACACACACACAGTGCTGTACATACTCCACAGAGTAATCACATCTTCAGGGGTTGACCATTGAATCATTAGCTTAATAAGAACTAATGCAAGCTCATATTGAGGGATCAAATATTAAAGATTGCAAGTGGTGTATATACTCAGTGACTTACGTTTCTGATATACTCAGCAGAGAAATTTCAAGGTAGACAACTGGCCCAAATAACCTTAGATAGTTTATGTGCACCTACAATTGATATAAGAGACCCCAGATGTTATTA
The DNA here is from genome assembly GCA_963942565.1 of Maea johnstoni. Taxonomy (NCBI): domain Eukaryota; kingdom Metazoa; phylum Annelida; class Polychaeta; order Spionida; family Magelonidae; genus Maea; species Maea johnstoni. The sequence goes on along the minus strand of OZ012689.1, from coordinate 15,442,324 downwards.
TGTTAAATAGGTGGACCAGTGGTTATGCGGATAGTGCAAAGCAAGTGGTGGAAATTGCTTTACAATACTCCAATATCTTCACAAACAAACATTACCTAATGATAGCTCAAGAACAACTAAGGCGGCAAGCTCATAGGACTCAAAAGTGGAGATTTCAAGTAGTGTATATATCCTTAGTGGAGAAATAACAAGGTATGACAACTGTCCCAAGTAACCTTAAATTTGTTAATGTCAATCTACAACTGTTGTAAGGAGGCCCTAGATTGTATTGTGCTAAATACCAGTGCAAATATGTGCTGGAAATTTCTCTCCAATACTCCAATATTACCTGAGTATTACCTAATGATGGCTTAAGAACAACTAATGCAAGCTCAGAGGGCTCAATTTTACAGACTGCAAGTGGTATACTTACAGAAGAAAAATTACATGGTTGACCACTAGCCCAAATAACCTTCGATATTCTATCAGTCTACAATTGATGCAAGAAGTCCACAGAAACAATGTTTTTTTATCAGCTGAGCAGGGCTTATTTACCTCAACTTTAAATAGCCCAGCGATAGTTTTCCTGGCCCTGGAGAAATTGGTGATATAAAATGTGGACAATATGCCCACAATTTTTCCCAACATTAACTGACAAAAATTGTCAATTAGTAACCCAACCCTAGCCCCCATTGATAGCCTGAAAATGAACGCAGTGTTTTAGTTGTTTACATATGTTTTTATCATCCAGGTGAGCAGAGCCAGAGGAGGACTTCATACTTCCTTACTCTTTGATTATCTAAACTTCATCTATAGGTCCTTTGGGCTACTCACAAGTATATATCACTAGCTCTGACTTTCAATAACAAGCCCTGGGCTACCAGCTAGCCTTAATGTTGAGCCCTGACCAATGTAACTCTACATCAAGTGTATCCTGTCATATGAAAAACTAAATGATCTTAATTTCAATACAGGTGAAACCTGACAGGATTGTATCCGAGAATTCCTAGAATTTCAAAGAACATCAGCAGTAACTGATTAGAAAAGCCAACTCTTCAATGTTGAATTTCACATAAATAACTTTGAAATGATCAGATTCTTTAAGTGTTATACCAAACTTGTATTTATCATTATTACCACTCTTTTGACACATTCAACACATTCAGAATTGAGAGAGTTAGAACGTACATGTACAGACTGTTTTTATAAGGATATGCCATTAACACAAAATGGTGCTATATGGAATCGGATATTAATGAAACAATAACAAGTTTTTCACAGTATTTCCATGCCACAGCATGGATCCGAAATGTATGAATAACATGGAAATGCTTGGATAGTAGAGCTTATTTTCCTAAATATAATATTATCCAAATGACATCCATGAAGGGTGTCTCTGAACATAGATTCCTTTCCTGCAAGGAACATTATTTTGGTTACTGTATACTGTGTTAATTTTGTATAAATTAAGTAATGCACTTGGCGGGCAGCTCCCTTTGATGCGCAGTTTAATATCTGCATAGGGTGTTGAATGAAAAGCTATCATGCCCTATACTAGCATAGGGATCGGATGTCCAAATTATGGTGTGCAGTAACTCTAGATTAATGTCTATACTCCATGCAGGGTGTCTTAATGTGGGATTTTTGAGGGTCTGGGTGTCCAAATGACAACTTTCCTATCAGCATTGATTTTACCTCTAAGTAAAGACCACTGGTTCTAAAACACCACTAATATGTCATGCTGTACTGGGGTAAGTACATGTACTCCATATGATTCTGAATAATGATATAAAATTAGGAAATGCCCCATTTAGTTCAAGATCTGGCATACCAGTACTGCCTATGGGTATGGAATTAATTATCTTATATGCAGCCTGGATATCTCCACACAAAGGAAGTTTACTATTTACTATTACAGTTAACTTTATTATGTTGACAGTGTTGAAGTTGACAAATTATGTCCCTGTGAAGCAGGTAGTATCATTATACATATCACCTAAGATATTGTATCGCTAAGGAAATATCAATATCATATCTTATCACAAATATTTTGAAGGTACCAAATATTGAACCTGTAACAGGTCTTTCGCTGCATATTTGCATTCCTCTGTTGTTCCCTTGTATTACAAACAGTAGCCTGAGTCATCTGACAAGACAACAATCAAGATAGCAACGGCGGGCCACTCTATTGCCATGGTAACTAGTCATAGACGTGGGACTGGGAGACTGCCTTGCGATGATGATGATGCCATCCTGACTCACACATCTAGTGAAGCACACACAACCAGTTCCCAATAACATGACTAGCGCTAACCCAATAACGCCCGCAACACCAAAATGGTTTCATCACAGGGCTTAGTCAGCATCAAATCTATAAAAATCACACTATGGGGCATCAAATAATTTGGCCAGGAATTACTAAAAATTCAAATTTTAGGCAAATAATTTGCAATTTAAATTTCAACATAAATGCATGGACATTACTTTACGCATTTTATTAACAAGTAGATACATGCTTATGGTTGTTATGTGAAGATATTATGTCCTCCCTAAAATATCAGACATTCTATATTTACATGATCATGCCCCAGTTAGGACATCCTGGCTAAGACCATGCCTTGTCATATTGGTGTTATCTCTTTGACAAAAGCACAAAATAAGAAATATTTGGAATGAAAAGTAGTGGTTGAAGACATCACCACTTAATGCTCGCTGTCTCTCAACATGGCTAGTGACTTAGTAGCTGTTAGGCGGTGGTTTTCGTCGGGCACTTTGGTTTCCTCCTCCACCTAGGACTGACATATCACAACTTAACCAGACTAAGGCATAAAAAGTGACAATAAACAAAGTTCTAAAATTGAATTGAGGATCTCATTTGTTTTTGTTTTTTTGTGTTTTTTGTCATAAAATCAATTCAACCAAGTGTAAACCAGATGATCACCAATCTTGATAAATGTCAAGACTACAACTGGCGGCCTTTACATTATAGATATATGGGCCAATGGCATTTTTAGTAGTAAAAAACCTTATCAAGGAAACCCTGATGTCAGAACATTATCATCAAAATGCTCACACTGCTGCAAACATGAATAGGCTAACGTTTCAAGCCCTATAAACATTTGATAACTAGACTGCATTGAATGGGTCACTGGTTTGAGATTTGAAAAACTCTTTTATTGGGTTAACTGACATGGGAAGAGATACAATCTTAATGTGCTTAACTCATTCATCCATGCACCAGCTCAAAAGACGATCTAGCTATTTCGGTTATATCTTTCTAAGGAAATGGTCTACTAGAAAATATGTTAAGGAGGAGATTTGTTAATCAGAATGAAACACATCTCTCATGCAATTTATTATAACAATCTTGCTTCACTTCTTTTAAATCATTCTATTAAGTATAGAGACTTGTCTGGTATTTCCAAGGGAAGCTCTGCACATGAGTGGGTTTATCCATTCAGGAATCTATGATTCTTTACTTGATTTACAAATTAAGAATCAATACAAAAGAAAACATTTGAAGGAGTTGTTGTTCTGGTTCTGATAAAAAAAAAACTCCTTAACATACTTTTCAAAAAGATGCTTTTCTTGAAAAGATATCACTTGAATAGTCATGCCTTTTTCTGCCACCAGAGGCATGAATGGTTTAAGTTCTTAGTGCTTCCAACCATTAATGCTCACAGCGGCGAAAAACAGCCCAGGGCTTGAAATTAGCTGGAGCCGGGAAACTAGGGCTCCTTTGAATTCTCCTGCGAGAAAGATGTACTGGTTTCTACACACAATACCTTTAGGTAGCTTTTGAATATGTGATTGGGCTCCCTGGAAATATAACTTAATTTTGAGCCATGCAGACTACAATTTCGATGAAATCTTACAGATGAAAGCATATAGTGGGAAAGCTATTTGAAAGAGATATGTTGATTAGAACACTACCTCCAACCCCTTCTTCAAATATTCTAAAAAGTTCTTAATTCTTAAATTATCAGGGTGCAAATAGGTTCCAAAATATAACACGCCCAGTTACATTGCGAGGACTGTGTCCAATACATTACTTGCCAGGTGGGGCAAGTTAGGGTCTTGTTCTGCTTGCCCGATTGACATTTTTTGCTGAATTCACTTGCAACTTGCAACGGGGCAAGCGGTCATGTTACATACTGGTTACTGTCAAAAGTGTCGCAGATCAAGAAAACAATTTCTTGAGGAACTCTCAAGCATGAACCCTCATGCCGCTGATGGCTCATTTGGCCAATGCAAAATAATGCAGAAAAGCTTAAAAATTACTGAAACACTGGCATGTGGTTACTCATCTGAAAGTACTCCGAGAGAGCTATCCAATGAATACCAACATGACAGGTTTAAGATGGTTTTCAAAAATCCTTGCCTCCTTGTGATTGGAACTAAAGTAGCCTTAGCATAGTAAGGGTGAATGGGGTAGGTAACATAGAGCTGCTGGAGGGATGAAGCACTGAGAGATAAGGTGATGGGTTTCAGGGTTGGATTGGCTCCTGCCCGCCTGTACCATGAAAGACTGAGTGGGCTGACGGGGGAGGCGGCTCTTCTCTCTGTCCATCACTCATCAGGTACACGAGTTCTCCATTAGAGCTCTCCATAGAGCAGACTAATGTCCTCTATGCAAGGTGATTGATAAGTGAAGTTTCTCGGCACATAGTGCAGATAAGTGACACCACCATAACATCCCATAATTAATATCCCCACTATCAAGGATTAGAGAGTCAAGATCTTGTTAGGCCTAAAAGAATTGTAAATGTTTCTTGTAACCCTACCCTAACATGTTTTTACTACCCTAAAACTTTTTCCGCCCTTCCAAGACATAAAACATGCATGAAACACCCTTTTTGGGTAATAAATAAATAAACCCAAAAAAGTTTTTTCCTACCTATACCTACCCTATTTTTTTCGGACCACAACAGGAAACAAACAATTCTTTCAGGCCTTAAGGTTTTGCATGATTCATCACAGATATGGATAGCTATAGAAGTGGCCCAAGTTCTCCAATTCTTTCTTGTCACACCCACTAGGGTGTCTCTTTTCAAGATCAGGCATAGACTTTAGATAAAATTTCTAAGAAGACATTGCAGAGCAAAATATGTTCTCCTGTTGCTCCAGTACGTTCTCGTTAGTGATAAACAAAGACCTATAAACCTAGTAAAAAGAAATTCCAAAGAATTCTTTTTAACATAGAATAATAAGAAAAGCCATACATGCCTGCACAGCCCAAAAAAGGGCAAACTTTTATGGTGACATATTCCAGGCCGTAGCATATTTGGAAGCACATTCAAAGAAAAAATATATGTAATATGAATTTACATTTTACTCCTATTACAATATTTTCATAAGTATCACAGTAGAGTAACTTTACAATGTGAACTTTGGCCATAAAAGGGTTAACCCATTCACATCTGGAGCATAGAAATGATTTGACACATATGGATATACCTTGGTCATTCAAAATATCCATAAGATATCTTTATCGAAATATCAATATCTTATTGTATCACAATATATGTTAAAGATGCCAACCCCTACTTTCAGGTGAAGTTAACAAGACAACATCAGGAAAATCATACATCCAGATGACATTTGACAACAAGAGCTCTATAAGCACAGGGTCAGACACTTAGATTTCAGGCTAGGGGCCCGAAAAGGTCTTTTGATTAATTAAGTGGTCAAAAACAGGATTTCAGTATTATTATATATACTATTCCGGGTCCCTAGTCTGAAAAATCTAGGGGCCCACAGCAAAATCTAGGGGGCATGTGCCCCTGGGCGCGCCCCCTGGGCAAGTCGAACCCTGAAGCATGAACATGTTAAATGTAGGTGACTAAAGTACTCTATAACTTGTATTTTTACAGGCATTTAATTTTCACTATTTTTGTGCCATATGGTAGTGCCAAAATAACATTCTTCAAATAAACATCCTGCTGTGTATCTCCGACCTGCTGAGTGCTTGTATGCGTGAATTTTAAGAAGCACAAATACCCTCCAGCAGGGCTGTAAAGCGAAATTTTTGGCACTCCAAATTAAAGCTGTATAATTATACAGCTGTATACAGTAGATGGTGAAAACAGGGCTACATTTCGCCTACCTCTTTTCATGATGGTGACTTTGCTTTTGTCCAGTGGATCGTCCATCCAGAGTGCGTAGCAGTGCTTGACGCTGTCGGGACAGCGGATGGTATTGTTATTGGGCATGATCTCGCCGGATCCCGTGCTGTCGTTGTCGGGGAATATATCGCCCGATTCCTGCTGGGCCTGGATCTGCCTGCCATCCTCCCCCAGCTTGCCGCGTACATCCAGATAGGCACAGATCAGAGGCTTGGCATCTCCTCGACAACCTGAAAAACAGAACATATAGGTATCTCAGGGCATAGCCTTAGCCAGCAGGGCATCTGGGTGCCTTTTGGACAACCAATACCTCAAAAATCACCCTTCTGGCCAACCCCCCAATATTGTGAGGAATTTCTTGAAATGTCAATGGCAAGCATATAATTAATTTCTTTTCACCTCAATATAATTCCTATGGCATTGTGTATGGACATTGTGCTTTTATTTCATTTTAAGTAAATACATGTTTATGGTTGCAATCTGAGTATATTTTCGTCTCCCTTGAAAATTAGGACGCCCCAAAAATTTATCAATGCCAATTTTGGGTACCCAGCGCCTAAATCCTGGCAAAGACCCTGTCTCAGGGTTTTCAGTGCTCAACATCTCCCCGCCTCGCCTCAAAATCCCACGAGGGAACCTTCGTCGGAGGGGGTATGGAAATAATGTAGAAAAAAGTGATACTTCTTATCGAATTGTGGGGCAACATAAAACCCTGGTGGGACGATCTGATATTGGAAGTAGGTATAAAAATGAATGTTAGGCACTGATGCATTATTATAAGCAATTGTATTGCCAACACATTTCATACCTAAATGCTGAAATTGCAAAGGTTTATTAAGTATTTCTATGTTTATGAGAAATGTGGTTTAAACCCAATTTACATTGTCACATCAACGAATAGTTCCCATCAAAAATGATATATATATCATTTTTTTCCTTCATTGTCTGGTAGTAAAGTTCTATATTGTATATATTCTTCCTCAATCTCAACCTTTGCACTTTATCTCTTTTGAATAGCAGATATTGAACTTTGATTGGCTTACTTATCTAGTTATGCACTATATCCTAAACAAAACTATAAAGATAATATATGAACCTCCTTGCTGATATATATATATATATATATATATATATATATATATATATATATATATATATATATATATATATATACATATATATATATATATATATATATATGTATATATATATATATATATATATATATATATATATATATATATATATATATATATATATATATATATATATATATATATATATATATATATATTGTGCTTACATGATCCTTAACATTTAAGTATAATAGCAGGCCTGTTCGTACTTTAAGTGATTGCCCCCATAATTCCTTGTGACATGTCCAATGTCAGTTGCAGCCCCAACTGCTCATGGTAGCAATCAGAATCAATACCTTGTGACACATGATATTAACAAAAGCCCCCTATGAGATATTTGTATTTTTTGCCATTTTCAACCTTCAAAAATACACAAACTACAGTACTGTCACTTTTCATCTATTAGTCACCATTTCTTATTCTATTACTAGCATCTTAAAGATACTAAACTATTGATGCAGCACGTATTGATGATGGCCCTATTATCTTCTAGAATTCTCAGAATTCACAAGGGTATGTTATAGAAGGCTATGCGTAAGCAGAGAGCAGCCTACTCATCTCCCATTGTATTTACCAGTTGGGGAGATAAATATTGATCTATTGCCTCAGTCCGGCCATTAGTAAGCCATCCGCATAGGCCCACCAACGACCACCTGCTCTAGGACCAGCCACCAGCTCTTACACAATCTCACTCCCACTCCATTCTGGACTGCCGCCATGCAGACTCATTTGGGTTAACCATAAATTCACGAAAATTTGGGCCACTATAATGTTTGTGCAAAATACTTTTATGGAAAATCTGGGCCACCCTTTATCTATCGCTGGTCTTCATTAAGGGAAATCTGTGCCAATATCACTCTGCCTTGTCTGTATTTTAAGTAAACATGGGCTACCCTCAACCCATAGAATTTACGGTACTCTGTATTTTGGACAGGCAGTTTTCTGAAGCCTTCTGTTTTGGATAGGCAAAAATACTTTCAATTTTCAAAGAATTTTCAATTTGGTTTTTTTTGAGGTATTAAATAACCAAATAATTTTCTTACAAATCATCTTCTAGGACTTGGCTGATTTGTAAATTGCCCTTTTGACATGGTAGGCTATCATATGTAGTTGGTGTAAGAACTTGAAGTAGCTGAGTAGCTAAATTTGGATGGGCAGAGATTCTTGAATTGCTGTTTTGGATAGGCTTTATTATAATCCTGGCTAAAACCCTGTCTGACCGGATCAATTTCATGCATATAATTATGTAATTCATATGAAATCCATATGATATCAATAACCATGTGGCCATCCATACAATATCACTAGAAATATGACCATCCATATATCACTAGCCCATAGATGTTATATTACTGGCCTAGCACGGAAGATTGGAAAATCCATATGATATCAATAATCATGTGGCCATCCATACAATATCACTAGAAATATGACCATCCATATATCACTAGCCCATAGATGTTATATTACTGGCCTAGCACGGAAGATTGGAAAATCCATATGATATCAATAATCATGTGGCCATCCATACAATATCACTAGAAATATGACCATCCATATATCACTAGCCCATAGATGTTATATTACTGGCCTAGCACCGAAGATTGGAAAATCCATATGATATCAATAATCATGTGGCCATCCATACAATATCACTAGAAATATGACCATCCATATATCACTAGCCCATAGATGTTATATTACCGGCCTAGCACCTAAGGTTGGAAAATCCATATGATATTAATAATCATGTGGCCATCCATACAATATCACTAGAAATATGACCATCCATATATCACTAGCCCATAGATGTTATATTACCGGCCTAGCACCTAAGGTTGGAAAATCCATATGATATTAATAATCATGTGGCCATCCATACAATATCACTAGAAATATGACCATCCATATATGACTAGCCCATAGATGTTATATTACCGGCCTGGCACCGAAGATTGGAAAATCCACATGATACCAATAATCATGTGGCCATCCATACAATATCACTAGAAATATGACCATCCATATATCACTAGCCCATAGATGTTATATTACCGGCCTAGCACCGAAGATTGGAAAATCCATATGATATCAATAATCATGTGGCCATCCATACAATATCACTAAAAATATGACCATCCATATATCACTAGCCCATAGATGTTATATTACCGGCCTAGCACCGAAGATTGAAAAATCCACATGATATCAATAATCATGTGGCCATCCATACAATATCACTAGAAATATGACCATCCATATATCACTAGCCCATAGATGTTATATTACCGGCCTAGCACCGAAGATTGGAAAATCCATATGATATCAATAATCATGTGGCCATCCATACAATATCACTAGAAATATGACCATCCATATATCACTAGCCCATAGATGTTATATTACTGGCCTAGCACCGAAGATTGGAAAATCCATATGATATCAATAATCATGTGGCCATTTATACAATATCAAGTGCTAGAAATATGACCATCCACACTAGCCCATAGATGTTATATTACCGGCCTAGCACCGAAGATTGGAAAATCCATATGATATCAATAATCATGTGGCCATCCATACAATATCACTAGAAATATGACCATCCATATATCACTAGCCCATAGATGTTATATTACCAGCCTAGCATCGAAGATTGGAAAATCCATATGATATCAATAATCATGTGGCCATTTATACAATATCAAGTGCTAGAAATATGACCATCCACACTAGCCCATAGATGTCATATTACCGGCCTAGCACCGAAGATTGGAAAATCCATATGATATCAATAGTCATGTGGCCATCCATACAATATCACTGCTGGTTCTCTGGGAGAACATATGCAGCCTTTTGCTGGCTATGTTTAGGTAGATTTTTATGAAACTAAATTCACGGGACAAAAGAAAATAAAGTGAGAGAACTGGTTAAAGAGATGATGATGAATTTACATCCTTTTTGATAGTGAGCTACTATTAGTTACACCCTGTTGGAAAGTGAGTTACAGCCTGAGATTCACCCAAAGTCATCGGTATCCCACGACTGAGGGTGGATAGCAGGCTGTAACTCAGTTTCTGTACCTTACTTTGAAACAGGATGTAACACATTTTTCACCTGATCTTTGACCAGTTTTCATTCAAATCTATTTTCATCCTGTGAATTTAGTTTCACAAAAACACTGGCTTGGCCGTGAGATGGCATTGATTTATTTTAAAAAAAAGGCGAAGGTGTGGCTGAGAGCTGGTATCAAATTTCAGGAATTTGATTATAAATCTACATAGTGTGACCGGCTGCATGTCTGACACCTATTGGCCAACCAACATCAAGAATCAGAGCAGAGCAGGTGATCAACCTGCTTTCCACCTTCAGTCCTCAGTATCCGATGGATGAGTGTCAATCTCACTTCCAAACAGGATGAGGATGTAACTAACACTATAATGCACTTGAGTTTTTCCATCATAGATGTAATACTACAAGGCTATAGGGCCAGGTATCCCTCTATCTACGCAGTAGCTACATTGGTGGAGGTAGTGCACATATGGGGTTGAGCAACTGCTTGACAACTACTGGTTAGGGTAGTGAACATGAGGGGTTTCACACAGCCTTGACATGCACCAGTATCCTAAAAAAACATCTTTGTGAAGCGCTGATGATTAGCTCAAGAATGTGAGTGTCGCAACTGGGTTGTGACCTACATAAAGCTGCTAAGGTCAGCGCAAAGAAGAGGGCCAAGTCTCTTGGCTACCCTGAAAAAAGGGTGCAAAATATAAATTTTTGAAGGGTTAGGGTACTAAGCTGTACTTACCTACCAATCTCATACAACGTGATGTTTTACTTATGACTTGCGAAATGTAGTTTTAAATAAACAGACTGTCGCCACAGGCTTTATCTAGGCCATAGTTTTCTATGGTGCAGCAGTTGTCTTGCCAGCATGTCACAACAAAAGCATTGAGTGCCTGAAGTGTGGTGTTTCCAAACTCATTTGTCACTGTCTTGCCAGAGACTTGTGGTCAGTCAGTGGTTACCCTGTTCCTAGGTACTCCAGTTTCCTATATCATCACAAAACTGGCAAGTCACGCCTGTACCTTCATGGCAGGCAGACAGCATTACACATGATGTCAAATCCTAGTTCATACCAGGGAGAAGTGTGTATGCAGGGACTAGGCCAGGACCTGTCCAGCCTTTCTTTTGGACAGGTAGTTTCCTGAAAACCTACTCTTTGAACAGGCAAAAATTGCTATATATACATGAAGAATTTTCAATTTTGACTTTATTGGAGTAATATCCACATATTTTCCAAAAAAACAACATCTTCTGTGACATGGGTGAAGTGTTAATTACCCTTCTTGACACTAGGGGTTATTAATTTAAGAAATTTTGGAATTGCTGTTTTGGAAAGGTACTTATAAAGTCCTGGCTAAGACCATGTATTTATGTCCCTGTTAGGGTTGCATACCGGTACTTGGGTACCGATAGGAACCGATATTCATTTCGAAAAGAACCGGTATTTACCAGTTTCGTTGAGAACCGGTACTAAAAGGCACCGTTTCGTTTTTGAGTACTGCTTCGTTTCAACTGCTTAAACAATTTGTTACTGCCAATATGCGGCATTGACGTATTGTGTGCTGATTCCTGACCAAACAGTTATAGACATGTTGTCTGGAATAGCATTCGGCGCGAAACACGGTACGATGTAACATCCCACGCACGTTCACATTGCGTTGTGGCAATCATTTGCTTCGGTTAACTTCGTCAATGTCCGTCTCAATCGTTGGTTCTGTTCCCCAATTCTACTATTGATTGTTGTCATAGAATTGAGGAATGGAACCACACTTGTTAGCGACATGAATGTCGTAAAAAAGTTGATTAGGCAGCGGAGATCAGAGGTACCGTTTCACTGTTAACGATACCGATACCACTGGAACCGTTTCGCCAGTACAGGTACCGGTATCATACCATTTCGTGTTATCGGTATGCAACCCTAGTCCCTGTTCATACCTACCAAAGATGAATTCCTTGCAAAATTTCGTAATTTATTTTTGTAATAGCCAGGTCTTTTAAAACAAACCATCACCTTAGACATGTTGAATGTGTAAACTTTTCACACAATAAGCTATTAAACGTTATGGTATACAAATTTAAAGCAGCTGCTAGCTAAATTTGGACGGGCAGAAATTCTATGATTGCTGTTTTGGAAAGGCAATTTTAGAATCCTGGTTAGGACCCTGAGCTGGACAAGTTGAATAGATATTTAAGAAGAGATTTTTTTCTGGTATTTCAGAGTACTGGGCATATTTTAAGATATAAGTAAAATATTCTTTGAATAGTTTGAAATCTTTTTGACAACTTTTGTATTTTTACCATGAACGCATAATTACCATAAATTGCTCCACGATTTAAGGACTACATGGCGAAAAATCATACCTTGATGATGGTTTGAGAAAGGCTGACTGCCCTATTGATGTAGGCTCAGATAAGGCACAATCAAGTTAAATAATATCAATGTTCAATGTTTAAAGACAACTTCAAAACTTGCAATTTGAACTCATCAGGGCAAAGTTTGTCACTCTATAAGGCCTAAAAAATGTTTGTTTCCTGTAACCCTACCCTTACAAGTTTTTATTCAAAAAAATCCCTACCCTTAAGTTTTTATCGCCCAACCAACTCCCAATCAACGTAAAACATGCATAAACACACACATTTTTGACCCAAAAAAATACTGTAAAAATTCTTTTTACCGACCTACCTACCCTATTTTTTTCAGACCGTTAAAGGAAACAAACAATTATATTTTTAGGCCTAAGTACTGCACATCTTTTCGAATGATCAAGAAATGATTTTGCTGTTATCAAACCCAACAACATTTGGTTGCGGAAATTGGAAAAGTATCTGTAAATTATTGTAAATTCCTAAAATGACATCCAAAAACTATTTAAGTAGTTTCTTGAATTAAGTGACAAGTCAAGGTTGATGTACAAATACGCCCGATAGTATTTTCCAAAAATTTGAACTGTGCATAAAGAAGCATGACTACAATAGCACATCATATTCATTTAAAGTCATTCATCAAATTAATAGGCACACTAGGAAATAATGGGAATGGTACCTAACTAAAGAACACTTTTATAATGAAGCAAGAATGTATAACTTAAAGATGTTTCAATTTCATCACTTGCCATTCAGTGGTACTGGTATATTTGTCATCACCTAAATCCTACCAAACGTAAACAAAAATCTGTAAATAGAATGAATTTCATTTTGCTCACCATATTTGAATTGCTTTAATGAATTTGGTAAAATTTTGCAAGTTTACCAGGGTCTTAAATCTTGATAATGACCTATTTTCTGGCCGTAATATTATTGTTTATCAAGCGGGTTAGCTCAGCTTCAGCTGTCTGGAGGTCGCGAACTGGCAACAGTTGTTGTACTCTTATAGGAGTCGTCACCGATGTGAGCATATTGTAGCCTCCCTTAAAAGGAATGCCCAAATATTTTACTGATGTGAGTATATTGTGGCCTCCCTTGAAAAATAGGATGCCCAAATATTTTATAAATGCCAATTTTGAGCACCCAGTTTCTAAATGCTGGTTCAGACCCTGCCCCAGGACTATGGGAAACATTTCCCCCGCACAAGCCTGTATGCCCAATCCCCATACAGCATAGAATCATTTGACAGGTGCATACATTTTGCAATATTTCAGGGATCTTGGCTAGTAGGTGGCGCCACCTCACCATAAAACTTGGCCATCTCATATTTGTTCTATAAACAAACAATACAGTGCTAGCGTTGAAACCACAAATTGATTATCACACAATGGGTTTGATTTACTCCAGGATGTTTACCAACAGACTCAGTAACTAACATCCTTTGAGCTCAATCTCTGTTTTTATTCATTTTTCTACATGACAGAGTCCCCTAGCAAGATCATGTGGGATGGGTGGTTCAGTCAGGCCCAGGGAACATTCTTGTGAATAGCCAATAACTGTCGTGCTCGAAAACTGATAGTCAGTGCTCTGATTATTTAATATACAGGGTCTTACCTAGGATTTTTAAAATGCCTGATCAAAACACCAATTCCAAAATTTCTGCCATCCAGATTTCGCTAATAATATACTTCAAATCTTTACACCAACAGACTATATTAACGCTTATGCTGCTGGTGTCTAATTTTGCCCATACAAAATGATGCAAAAAAAAGCTGAAAAATGACTGAAACCTTGGCATAGATGAAGGTTAGTTTTACAAAATCTTGGGTTACTACCCCCAAAAATTAAAATTGAAAATTCTTCTTAGAAATTTTGGCCTGTCCAAAATGGGTTTTTTAAAGGAAAATGTCCGTCCAAAAGACAGACTGGGTGGGTTCTGCCTAAGTCTCTACGCCAATATGTTTACACCTGCAGCAGAATACCACTGGGGGGGGGGGGGGGGGGTTGTTGACTTGGAGTGGGGGGTGGTAGAGATACTGACTATTAGAAACTTTTTTCCAGTCCCTGATAAATTACTCTTCACTGGCACTGCTGTGTGATGAGGTCAGTGATATATGGCAGTCTGTGGTCTACCTCCCAGACCATTATGTAACAATGTAAACACTATTGATAACATTATATCAGATACTGCACGTGCCTGTCTGGAACAACAAGTCTGGAATCAATATCAACTCTTCTGATTTGAACAGAATTTTCTTTAATTCTCTCTTCTCTCTTATTCACAGCAAAGAAAAAATAATCATACACTTGGATATGACGTTGTGTGCAAAAGATGACAACACTAGCAAGCGAAACCACGACCTGTCAAACTGGCCCGGTATCGAGCATAATAGGACAACCTTTAATTTGACAGGCCAATCTGATATTGGAATCATACCAAATGTAAACAAATCCATAAATATAATGAATTTTATTTCGCTCACCATATTTGAATCGTGTTAATGAATTCCGAGAGTTGTAAGTTTACCAGGGTCTTAAATCTTGATACTGACCTATTTTCTGTCCATATTATTGTTTATCAAGCGGGTTGGCTCAGCTTGAGCTGTCTGGAGGTCGGCAACTGGCGACAGTTGTCGTACGCTTATAGAAGTGGTCACCAATGGTTCTTACCAGCAAGTAGTCCTATTTAGCACTCTTAGAAGTATCCAAGTAATACCATATAGGCCTGACCTGGGCGTCGGGCTGACGCCAGTGCATCGCGGAACATGCATAAAATATACACATCTCACGTACCATTTTCCGTGTAAATCACAAGAACGAAACGCAATTCTACAGCGCAAAAGTTTGCCTCTTTAATTGAAAAATGCTTGTAAGCAACGCATGTTATAGGTACTCACCAGTCAACAGCGTCGCAACGACTAAATCCACCAGAATGTAATGTAACGTCCTCATTTTGTGCAAATTCCTGTCCCGTCTGCTGTCTAGACAGTTGTCGGCTGCCCAAGATGGCTGCCCAAGTTTTCCCCTGGAAATGCTCTGCTAAGACCGCCCTGGAAAGCAGCTTCCTCACAAGATCGTCATTTCGGGCGATGGTGGAAATCTAAAGGTTTACCCCAGGTTCTGTCATCTCCGGGTCAAACCATAGCACGGAAAAAATTGACAGACAATCGAGTAGACAGTACTCGCACACTCACAAACCTCATTTGGGTTATTCCATCGGCGAGGAGGGGTGACCAGCTCAAGGAATGGGCTGCACTATTATTGCAGCGAAGGGGTGGACAGCGTCTCAGCTGAGTGCGTTGGGTTCGCGGCCGGAGGGTCCTCAGTCCCTGCTCCGGGGACAACATTATTCATTTGTAGTATTATACAAATATGGATCTTTATGGCAAATTTATTCGATTTACGGGACAGTTGAGAAACATCAGTTATTGTAATGTATCATTATGCGAGTCAGATTATAAATATGATAATTTTAAGATAATCATATTTTATCTGTTACGCATTCTTTCCTTGTATACACTTTCAAGCCTGAGGTTCAAATAAGTCGTATGTGTGAATCAATTCTGAAAATCCGAATGTATATGAATAAAAAGCAGTATACTCTTCTACGTGCTTTTCGGTAAAAATGAAGACAAATCGTATATTTCAGGCGAGTAGCTGTCAATATTATCAGGGAAAAAAGAAGGAAAAGTGATATATATATATATATATATATATATATATATATATATATATATATATATATATATATATATATATATATATATATATATATATATATATATTATATATATATATATATATATATATATATATATATATATATATATATATATATATATATATATATATATATATATATATATATATATATGTATATATATACATATCTCTCTCTCTCACACACATCTATATATATATATATATATATATATATATATATATATATATATATATATATATATATATATATATATATATATATATATATATATATGTGTGTGTGTGTGTGTGTGTTTGTGTGTGTGTACGCATGCATGTAGGCATTCGTGTGTGTATGTATGTATGCACACACACACACACACACACACACACACACACACACACACACACACACGTGTTTAATGCACACAGTTAAACTTAGATCCAAAAGTGGGCGTACATGTTTGAAGGGAAGACATATGTCTGAAATTGTCACATTGTCTGACAAATATGAACAAAAATCATCAAATAAAGCTACATCTGATAATTATTGGAATGAGAATTGTTAAACTCATCAAAAACAATAAATTTCAGTCAGATATTACTCAAACTACTGCTTCCTCATTGAGATCTTCCCACATGTGTCAGACAGACTGTGTACGCTCAAGATGTGAATGGGTACGGTTAAAGTTAACAGGAACCACATCAATTTGCATTTTAAAAATGTGTTTAGCATTCATAGAAGGAAAACAAATTCGAGAGTTATTGAAAGAACACCCACTGATGATTCCATCAAAATAACAAAGAATTCAAATCACAAACACGTTGAAATCATTAAGTGTGGCACATGTCGGAGTTGAAAGACACTCCATCACATGAAATCACATGAACCGCTCATGTATCTCTCAATAACCCACACGAAAGGTTTCATGCATGAAAAAACGTGGCATGACAATTTCATGCATGAAGATACAATGTCCATGCATGAAAATTTAAAACGTTATGCCATGATTTTTTCATGCATGAAACTTTTCGTACGGTTAACCTTATAGAATTCATTATCACAGGTTCAGGTGCATGTCAGTATCTGGTATTTTCGTGAACTATCGATGAGATGTGTACTTTTTAAGAATTTCCAAGAAAATATGACAGCAATATTATCGCAGCCGCGTAGTATCCTCTCGTAGTGGGCGTGATGTGCAAAGTCGCTCGCATATCGGTCTTGCTTGGCCGACAACCTTTTACCCCTTGTAGTCTTTTTACACGGACTCGAAACCCTGCCGGGAAATGTGAGTAAGTTGACGTAAGTACTACTACTTCATCCCCCACCACTCACAACTGGCTAGTCACGACTTTGCCGCAACATGGCAGAAAAGCTGTCTATGACTTCTAAAAATCTGTATTAAATGTGGTGAAATTTACTGCATGCATTCTTTTTTTCTCGGATTGAAGACCCTTTTCTGTCTTCAAAAATAGTTTCGTTATTACTTACATGGCTAGAATGACAGTTTGTTTTTTGCCGTGTATGGGTGAGTGCTTACAGGAGGGCATGGAATTCCCTTCCAATTTATAGCAGTTTAGCCGTGCATTTTCAGAGTTCCCTTTCGGAATGTATTGTATTGTATCTTATAACAATGTATTGTGTATTGTATGGTGATGTTGTACTGTACTGCATTGTATGACCTCCGAGAGTAAAAAACATTCATATGAATACACTTTATGAAGAGCATTTATGCACAGAAACGAAATGTCAGAATGTGCGAACTTTTTTCAACGAACAGAAATTGATTTGATCAGATCACATTCAACGAAGTACACACACTAATTGAATGTAAGTAAAATAATACATCAGTTATTGATGCAGTTGTATTGAGAGGATCTGGCGTGTTATAGAAGCCCTTCGCGACGTATTAACCCATTAACACTCGGAGTGGCCAAAACAGGCCTGACAATTTTGGAAATATTTTTCTAACAAAAGCATTTTTTGAAAAATGATTGAAGGAGAAATGTAAAAGAGAAGTCAACCAACAACTCTCCTTCAAATATTTCGTGAACTTTTGCTTTATTCCCAAGTTATTTTGAAAAGTATCAGAGTAGCAGATGATAATTTCTAGTGGATCTCCGAGTGTGAATGGGTTAATCTATGACGCAATATTAAACCAAATGCGTCGATCTTTTTGAAGAGAAGAACTTCCTCTATAACACTACCAAAAGTATTCGTTTGTATGTATGTTATTATTGTTCATTATGAAAAAGTGTATTAGAGTATTAAAATGTAATTGTTGTCATTTATTGCACCCTGAGCTGTACATTTCTGGTATATGTTATTTGTATTTCTCATATTTGAAAAGAAGTCTGGTCCAGCCGCCATCTATACTGAGGTATAGCAACTAATATTCATGAAAGAAAATCTCTGTTAGTTTGCTTGAGATACAAACACAATATAGATTCTTCACACGCTACACCAACATATAACTATCGTACGAATATATCAAAGTCATAATGTTTCATTTGTACTCATCTAAATGTAAAACTGCCTAAGTGTGTAACATACTTATACACATTTTAGTAGTCTGAGTTAAATGTAACAGATTCAGTAAGCCTTGTTTCAGAAATGCCTACACATATAGCTTAATTTGGATCAAATGATCGAGTTCATATCTGTAGTGAAACCCCTGAGATGTGAGATAGTCCACACCTACTCAGTTCCTCGCACTGTCCACTATTAAGTGCTGCCGCTTATTGGCAGAAGAGAAAACTAAACTACTCCGGTCCAAAAGTTAGGTATTGTGTCTGTGATTGCATTGACGCAAGGACTTTTGTATATGGACTTGTGTCTGAAACTAAAGCGATGGAGAAATGAATCTCAATGATAGCATTGATGTAGCCATCATAACGAGAGTTACACAAACACATTCCAACCGGTTATGCAATTAAGGCCGATTCAGGGTACGATCGAAAAACCAAAATGCAGAAAATATCTGAATTAATGATTAGAAAGAAAGACTCGCAGTTCACGCAGTTTACTAAGGAGTACATGTACATGCGTAATTGAGCGCGAAAAAGTGAAATGCTGAAAATGCATATACTTATGACTAGAAAGAACTCGTGCAGTTCATGTCTCTTTATACGGTCTGCAATACAAACACGCGCAACTACTCGTCCCGTGCCCCATCAGCTCAGCGCTCAACTGAAGCTGGGCTGTTAACGCCAATGGTAATACAGTTAAAGGATACTATGGTGGTCTTTACCTTAATGTCAAATTTTCTAACTCTAGTTTGACAGACGTCCTGTTTTGACCGGATAAGTGAAGGGGGTGTGGTAGGAAGATATGTAGATAAGCCTGCAACTAGTTCGAAAATATCAACCTCCCTCTCTGTGTTGACCAACCAGAATGTAGCATAGCAAATGAGCTATAGATGGAGCCACATGATGTCCTTCATCATGAAGAATTTTCTCCATTGGTTTCAGGTCATACCCAGGACGGAGACTTGTTTCACCACCTGGTGAGATAAATGTAAACTAGCTTGACATCCTTGTCCCCATTGTTTCTGGTAAGCGAAATTGTTTGAGGACAAACTATGCATGATGTCGACGTAAATTAAATAATATGCTATAATAGGACATAGTGTGTAGGTTTTTAAAAACCAAACCTTATATCTTGGTAAAGCTTCTGGCATCTCGATGTATTCGGTGAGTGTGACAGAACTCAAGAGGCAAATATAACAAGTTTCTATTTCGAATACTGCTGTCGCAAATACAATGCAAATGAATGTCTAAAATCTTGTTTACAATAGCAATATCTTATAACACATCCCTGCTTAAAGTTCTTCTCCGCAATGTCGTCAGAATCCATACTACTTTTCTTTTTGGAAATAATTTAATGCGAATAAAGCATGAGTTTAAAATATTGTCTTTGTTGTTTTTGGTGATAGTGAACACACCCTCTTTAAATATTTTCTCAAACATCCTCTCCTTTGTAAATCAATGAGTTATGACTGATGGTGAATTAAAAGTAAGACCAAAAATTAACCCAAATGAAAACGAAGGAAACTCCAACATTCTTATTTCTTTTAATTGCCAAAGAAATTCATCAGCTCCCCTAAAAGCATGCTCAGCTTTGCAAAGGCTGCGGCAATGACAGCATCAGGTATACATTTGAGAACAGAATTGATTGAAGTTAATGGGTATGTTATGCACTATGCAATGTGTTATATATATTTATGTATTCATACTGAGACTTACTATTTGTGAAATATTGAGAAACATATGCTAGGCAGCCCATTTTATTTGAAAATAGAAAAATCATAAAAAAGTGGTTTAATCTAAATCACAATAACATACAAAGGCGCCTGGGCCACCCGTGTATGTGTCAACTGATATGGCCTAAGTCAATATCGATCCTAGGTGCGAAGTCCACTCAGTATGCGTGTATGAATACAGTTAGGAGAGAGGAAGCCATATTAACATCCGAGTTGAACCGTGTGGATAGCTGCTCATCTCCGCTAGACAAAGGTAATACGATATACATGGTGAATTAAATGCATCTAATGATTTAGCTATGCATGTACACTTATTATCATTCTAGAGATTGGGTCGCGCCATGCCCATATCAGAATAATATAGCTATGCATAGTTTGAGGAATATCTGCTGTTGTATCTCTCTAAGTACTCTCTAATAATAATTGATAACTTATCATTGGTATAATATGTATACTAATTACACCTATGCTACTGGTATGTCATTATTTTAATACATTGCAAATCACATATTTGGATGGATATATAGGTACGAGTATATGTGTATACGTGTTTATAAAGAGTGTTGTCTCTCGTCATAAAAACCTGGTGTAATAGTACATAACTTCCATTGCCATAGTTGGTATTGATGTAGGGCAGGTGGCACAATTTATCCTGACCTATTTATTCCCAAGGTGAGCTTGAACAATACTTACCTTGATAAGTCACTTTGCGGCCAGAAGATAGTCAGGTTTTTATAATCGTACCCTATTGATATAACTCTTAAGAGCCTGCATGCGGGAAAGAGCGTAAACAACAATTTTACTCCTAAAAAGGACATTCGTGACTTATTAAAGATTGACTGTATGTATGTATGTATGTATGTATATATGTATGTACATGTATGTATGTATATATGTGTGTATGTATGTATGTATGTATGTATGTACATGCATGTATATCTGAATACATGTATGCGTGTGAGTGTACGTATGTATGTATGTATATATGTATGTATACATGTACATATGTATGCATGCTTGCACGTATGTTATATACTGTATGTATGTATGTATGTATGTGTGTATGTACAATGTATGTACAATGTATGTATGTATGTATGTATGTACTTAGATAAATAAAAACAAATTTCTTCACGTAAGGTATGTTTCAATGTTTGTATATTTGGATGTAGATTAGAGCATATGTTAAGGTACATGTATGTTTTTATATGTACATACGAATGCACACACTCGTCTAGACTCAATACCAAACACAGCGATGTCTCTCTTCAGAGCTTTAAGGAACCCAGTAGGTTTCCTTTTCTAATTGGCTTGTATGTTTATTTCATGCAAATACCGTTGGGGACATAGTCGGTGTACTAGAGGCCATGTAAATCTCTACGTTCCAATCATGTGACGAGCAGTGATAACAGTGATTTAGGTCGCGACGCAGTAGGGCTAGAGAATAAGCCTGAGATAGCCACGTCCATAGTGGACATTGCCCCCTCTCTGTTATCACCCAGCTCTTAGTCATAATCCCAATAGATCTAATTCATAGCAAGCTCAGCAGGTCGAGCGCTCACAGGGATAGACGTACTGTACATAGGTGCTACATGTGTGATGAAGTATGTAACAGAAATCCATGCCGTTCTTTTGATAAAAGGTAATGTCTATTTGTTTTGTTTTCTTCATCTAATATTTGATGTCATCATTTTTGTGTTCCAGAGCTAAAAATCTCACGTCTCAAAGTATGTAGTCAATCGAAGATGTTTAGTGGATTTCAAAGATTGTCCTTTGTTGTACAAATCTCAGATGAAGCTGAAAATGATACCTTGTTATTTGTATAGCTTTCTTTGTCAACTACCTACACGAAGGGCTTCAGGTGTATCAGGGTTTGTAAGGACGTCATTGCTTCGCTAATTGCTAATTCAAATTAACCCATTCACATCTGGAGCATGCACATGTGCTGACACAAAAGAAAAACTATCCAGATTACAAACAATATTTATATAAATATTTGACTGAAAGATGTTTCTGTTGATATTTTCATTTCATGTATTTTTCACGCATTAATCTATAAGATCAGTTGTGTTCAAAGTTTCAGGACATGTAAGCACTAAAGAGGCAATGGGTATAATTACCTCAATGCAAAAATATTTTTTAAAAGGTGACCTAAACTCTGTCCCGCGCTCTGTTTTATTGTCTTTGCTTTCGGTAATTGTTTATTCATCAATTACATGATTACAACACTTCCTCTGACAATCACTGTTGACACATTTCATGAAAGATACTGTACCAGATGTATCCATTGATTTACTAGGTCAGTTTCAATTGGTCGGACTATCCAAATGATAGATACTACCTTTATTAGCGATCGTTAACTCTTTACTTTACTTCTCCAGTTGCACACTCTTTTTTATTCTTTGGAACCAACCAATCATTAACTTTGTTGTAAAGAGAATATTTCTAGTTGCGGATACAGAGTGGGTTCAGCCGGTTCGCCGTCTGCACCCCCCCCCCCCTTTTAAAATTCAAAATGTTGATTGTCTTGCTAGTATTCGTAATTGTTCTACTTAAAACCAATGAGGTAGATCTGTTATATAAACTTCTTCATACAGTACGAAGCCCCATCATAGAAATCTTGGATTCATCCTGATTTCAGATTCCCACGAACGAGTTCTGTACGGGCCTTGCACGTATCGTATTAGCATAGCCTAGGATCATCTTGTGATTTTTATAATATCGCTCGCAACAGACACTTCCGCCGATAATATCCTTGACTGGTGCCTAACATTGTTAATATTTAGCCTAGCTACTAGCTGTTACTTGGTTTTACCTTATCATTTACAAGATAACATCGGAAATACTCCAGACTGGTGAAAAGTATCATTAATATTTAGCCCAGCCACTAGTATGTACTCTGTTTCAACATATCATATATTGAGTAAATGCCAACCTAGGCTCCTAGTGACTAATTCCTAAATATTTATTTATGTGCTGACCAAGCAGTGTGTTGCAGTACTAGGTATGGTAGATAAGTGGCACCACCTGATCCTCATGTTTTGCCTTACTCAAACTAAGTCCTATATTCCTCTGGTGAGATAAGTGTAAACTAAATTGGTATCAGAAAACAAACATGACAGAAAAAAATACATGTGCCAGGCTAGAAATAAAGTCTAGGTAAGTGCTTGCTCCTACATACGGTTTCCCAGATATTGAGGGGGTTGCTGAAGCAGGGAGGTTCTCAACTGACCATTGTAGCATAGCGCAGTGTCATCTTTTCATAAGGGAAAACTTTTCTGGATGTGGCCTGAGAGGGAGGCTTAAGCTTGACCACTGACTACTCAAGCATCATAGCTGCATAGCATGCCCTTTACTTTAAAATCTCGGTCGTGAAATAAGCAGGTTCAGAAAAATGATTCGAAGTAGAAACAAAAACGTCAAAACCTTTTTTTGAAATATTGTAGTCAACCACGTTTTTCTCAAGTTTATTGCGTTTTTGAAGAAAACTGCACGTCATACCATGGCATACCGCAGTGCCATATTTCAATAGGTGGCGAGATTTCTGAATATATGGTCTAGTAGGAGAAGAACTATGTCATTATTTTGATGCATTGCTTCCGGTGCTGAAACCTTTGGACTTTTCAGTCCCCAGCATTGTCACCACGTGCTCTCTGATTTATGACACAATCCTTTGTTTAAATGGCCATAATTCCATCTACATTGTCCCAGATCAATGTCACAATGGTGAGTAATTGCGTTCTACAAAAATAAGTACGTGTGTAGTCAGCATCAGTGCTCGAGTCGTTTCTGCAATGACCTGGCTCGGAAACAGTGGACAACAAGCAGAGAAGAACATTTAATGTGCATACGTGAAACTATGTAGCCAATACGGTATTTACCTGTGCAAGTGATCAGGTTAGAAAGGTTTGTGGCACTTGCGTGTACAGAAGGCTTTAAGTAAGTTAAGTGCAGTCAACCCATTTGCATATGGAGTGCAAAATGCTCTGATATCTTTATATACTATTCATAATAAAGAGTGCATATTTGAAACATCTTTTAAGAGGAATCATCAAACATGCGATGAAACAAAAGCTTTTACTCAGTGTATTGCGTTACCACTAGTTTATTAACTATAGGATGTACATCAGGCCACGTGTAAGCACCAGTTTTGAATGGTTTGAATACTCATACATTCAAGATAAGGTAAATTTAGAATTTGAAACAAGGACAACGTACCTGCTTTCATTTGCATGTAAGCAGGTACAAGATTACCGGTACATGTCGGCGAATGTGTACGTCCTATCACACTCACATTTGCCTAATTGAAGAAACTGCATGTACGTACTATATGTACTCAGCCATGGAGGCAGCCCTCCGTTTTGCCAACAGCAATGCCAAATATGGTCCTCTGTAAAGTTAGGCTATCACCGACACACACACACACACACACACACACACAAACACATAATACAAATATATGCATTCCGTGTAGATAAGAACTCTTGACAAACCGCGTCAAAATTGTCCATGGAACAGATTTTCAAAGTGCTTGAATGTTCAACTTTCGTCTTTTGATATTTTCCAGAGACGTCTGAACTGGATTGATGATGAGGACGTGAAGGAATACGGGGAACTTAATCATTGGAGTACCAGAATAAAGACAAATAACAATGGCTGCAATTGCAAGACTCGTGCTGGTAACTTTAGCTGCGTGCACGACTCAGTTTGGTGGGGTACTTTCTGACTATACTTATCAATGCCCGTACGATCTTAGGAACTGCTCTTGTACCGGCAATGCGCTGGACTGTGAGAATCAGGGATGGTGGTCACTACCTGATACGATTCCAAGTGAGTTCCAGCACCTATTCTTTAGTAATAACAGGATCACGACCGTGCGCGAACTCGACATGTCGTACAGAAATGTGCTAGCGCTCTATCTTACAAATAACAGTGTTAGTACGCTTGAGGACAATGCTTTTTCCGTCATGGAAAATATTCTTGATATCTCCCTCTTTCACAACAAACTGGAATCTGTCAATAGGAGGGCCTTTAAAAAGGTCAGAACACTCACGACTCTTGACCTGTCTTATAATAGAATAAGGGCACTGCAGGATAATGATTTCAATTTCGAGGATCTTGGACTTTGCCTGAAGACACTGTCGATCCATAACAACAACATCAAGGACGTCTCTCAGAACGCCCTGACGGATCTGTGGAACCTGAAGGTAGTCAATATGAGCAATAACGTCATCGAGAACCTCTCGCCAGTCACCTTTCGTGGATTGTCCAACCTGACCATACTGGACCTGAGCCACAACGCCATCTCTATAATCGTGGACGACAACTTCAAATCGCTCACAAACCTTACGCGTCTTCAATTGAACAAAAACGAGATCACAACGATTACACCCGGGGTCTTCAATGGGCTCTCTAAACTCACTTACCTGGATCTGGGAAACAATCACCTTACACAGGTTCCAGGGCACGCCTTCAGGTCACTGGGTGCACTTCAGAGGGTCATACTGGACAACAACAATGTGCAGAGGACGGATAATTCCTCGTTCCCAGCAGAGTTGAAGAAACTGGCCTATCTCCAGATGAACAACATGCCAGTGCTATCCAACATTAAGAATGGCACGTTTAAGCACCTGTCGCCATCTCTGTTGGAGGTTCGCGTCAGCTTTTGCAGGTACTGTGCACGTTTTCATTCCTCTTTTTGTTGGTAAATTTATTGCATCGGGAAAATGAAATAAAGCTGTTTACTGAATGGCCAGCATTGACTCTAGAGATGACCGAAAACACATGACGGATACTCAAAAATAATTCAAATATTGGTTTGAAAATGGAACGCACTCGTAGCAATAAAGCCAGTACTCAGCGAGAGCTATCCAATGAATTCCAACATGACATGGTTTCAATGGTTTTCAGAAATCTTTGCGTTCTATGTGCTTTTGACGAAAGTAGCCTCAGCATTGGAAGCGTGAAACGGAGGGCTGCCTCCATAGCTGAGCTGTCAAATTCATTGCGCATCGACTGCTCGTTGTGTCTCGGCACTGCAAACAAATTTCGTTTGAGGCATATGACAAATTTGCCGTGGTCAGCAATACAACGTATGCAATAGGAGTTGGCACCTCCCGGGGAACCCAAAGCTGGTGTGGCACCCTGCTCGCCTTATAAAAGAAGGGAGTGTGTGGATCTTTCTATGGATACCCTGCATATACAATATCCCTAGATCCTCTTGGGATCTGAAGGCTCTGCTCTTACTACACCTCGTTTCCTTCTTTCACCTAGAATAATTATGCTTTGTCATTGTTCGTCAACAATGACAAAGGACCACTTTTTGCTAATATCTTATGGCATTAAATGACCCCCGTGTGTCGATGCGCATTTAAACACTTAGTCATTCATTGATTCCTATATCGTTAACGTATGTCACGCTTGAACTAAAAAAGCACAAGTGACAATGAAACAAAATTTCAAAACTGAATTCTGGAGCACGCCCAAGCAACGGGGACCTACGGATACTTTGGGTATATTTTATTTTCTAATTGGTTTAGGAAAGGTGTGCGACTTCATATCCCGCTCAAGGCATGTGAGAAGGTTGCCAATAACCGGTCGGTGGTTTGCTAGGATACTCAACATTTCTCCATCATCAGCAACTGACTAGTCACGAACAAGTCTTAATAACCAAAACCAAAATGACATTCCAAAATGCACATGCATCGATGAGAAAGTTTCATAGATTCTGGTGATTGATATCCTACCCTAGATTTAACTTTAACATACAGCGACCGACCTCGGATAACTTTCGGATGGGCCGCAGCAGCCCAATCAGAGGATGTCCAAAACAGGGCGACCTCTGGCGAAACTGTTAGGAACTGTTTTCAGCACTTATGTTCGGCGCCTAGCTAGGCCAATGTAGATAAGAGTCAAAATTGTTGCAATGAAGGGCTTAAATACAACTATGATCTTGATACGTATACACATAGTTTGATAGCAAAGCAGTAATTTGGGAAATATTTGACTGAAAGTTATAATTTGTGTTGGTTCCGACAATTTCTATTGTTATGCATTCATCCAATGGGTTCCCCTTAAAATTATTAAATGGACTAATGATCCTTAAAGTTAACATGGATAAAGTTTAAATTCACACAATATTTGAAGACTTGTTAGTTAAGTTCTGATAGTCATACTTCCTTCCACTGTTTTCTAATTCTTTGTTTGAGGCATATCACCAAAAGGTCAGGCCGCAACAAATATGATTCAACTGGTTTCTAAATATCGCTAGTATTCGTCCAACCGAAGATTAAGATGAGTTTAAATGCTGGCGAATGAATCTCAACCAACCTTTTTAGTAGCTCGATGGACAAAGTATTGCATTGTGTCTAATTAAACCATGAATTTATGTTCTCAATGCTTTCAGACGATTGAAAACTATTGAGGTGGATGCGTTTGGACACTATCACTATCTGAACACACTTGTTCTCGCCAACAACTCTCTGGACACTCTGCCCGAGCACTTGTACGACTGGGAGGAATTGGAACACATCGACCTTACCGGCAACCCGTGGAACTGTGACTGCAGACTGCAGTGGATGACAACGAGGCTTCGTATGACCGACGGATGGAAATATATACGGTATGTAGTATATTAGATGAATAGTATAAATGGATATGAAACCAGCCGGTCAACATGAACAAGCTCCCGGCTGCCGCGAATAGCCCAAAAGTCGCATTCTGCGCATGTTGATGCGCAAGTTTTTCTGGAATGTAAACGATATGAGAGCCCTCATTGGTCTTTGTCTCCTGTTGATGTCACAATGGGGCCAGATTCGAGACCTCTGGGATAGCCAGGTCGACACTATAGCGCATATAGTATTTGTATCTCGCTACATATCCATTATTTTATTCATCTAAGGTAGTATTCATCACATTTTGGCGTACACTGTTCTATATTAAGGCAATTTATGCAGAATATCTTTGGATTTATTCTCTTATGTTACGAAGATTATATTGAATGGTTCTGCAGCACTCCATACCGTATAGTCAATAGATAAACAAACATAAAATGTACATGTATAGTATCACTGTCACACATGTGTTATTAAGAGTAATAATAATAATGAATGGAAACTACTAGACTTTCAGCATTAGTTTTGGTTAATGTGATTGCTATGATAGAGAAGTTATGCTTTCATTAAACCTGGCTAATCATAATGCCATTAAGTAGTTCTTGTGGTCAAAAAATGACAGTAAAACTTAAAAATTGGATTCGTTAGCAGTAAGTTTAATTACCATGTACACCTTTTTTATTCAAAATTCTTTTTCGTTAAACTACTTATTCGGGTGTTCGTCTCCTCCCTGGCTACATGTACACTTTTCGTATTCAATTTTTTTTTATTTGAAATTCTTTTTCCTTGAATACCTTTTCAGCTGTTCGTCCCCTCCCTATCTGGCCGGCGAGAAACTTGGCGACTTGCCAGACGAGAGCTTCCTGTGTAAGCAAGGCAACATGTTCATTGGTGGATCCAGCGGCTCCGGCGCCGTGGCGGGAATCGTCGTTCTGATCACATTTCTCGCCGTCACAGGATCCGTATACATCATACACAAAAACAGGTAACGTCTTGCAATTTTAACAAAATCATGAAAACGAAAGCATACGTAGGGATATGTTTGAAAGAGAAATGTTCATCAGAACATTACAAACAACTTCCCATCAAATGTTTTGTAAAATCAATCTCAATGCAGAAGTTATTGTCAAAAGTGTCGTAGATCCAGACAACAATTTCTCACGGAACGTTTTAAAGCAGTTATGGGTAAAGATCATATTTATCGGTTAGGTGAGATTTTGTAATATATCAAGGTGACAATGTTATGGACTTTCTAAAGTCTGGTAGAACTATTCTTTGAAGAATTAAGAAAATTGCCTAAAGAATATCCAACCTTACTGGTGTTACCGGGACAATCGTTTCTTGAATTTTGCCGAAAATATGTCTGTCTATTGACCTGCATTCATTTCTTGGTACTAGGTATGATACAGCATCGTGGTGATTTTAGAACGTTATTGTTTCCGTTCGCTAACTTTGAGGGGTCTACCTCCATGGCCAGGCAATATAAGGCAATATAATGCAAAGCGCATGGACTGGTTGCTCTGCCACTGCACACAAGGCCTGGGGTGTTGAAAAAATCGAGATGACTTCAGTAACGTTAGTCAGAAATGTTAACTGAGTCCTCACATTTCCAGTGCCAGTTGGACCTGTGCTGTTGCCCTAGCCAGTGTTTAAAACAAATTTAAAAAAAACATCCACCGCCTTTTTCATTACTGCTGCCTAGTCACAATTCTCCCAAGAATGGCAGATCACTGAACAATAATATTCTGTTTTCCAGGAAGAATTTGCCATGTTTCTACAAACTACCTGGACGATACACATCGTTGGTGGACGAAGAAAGACGAGACTATCGCAACAGGGGCGACCTGAGGGTGGAGTACCAGCAGTCAAAGGATCAACACCCCGACAGAGAAATGGACGGCATAGTGAACCTGTAATGAACATCAACTCTGTGACTGACTGAAATGGACGGCATAGTGAATATGTAAAGAACATCAACAATGCGACACACTGAAATGGACGGCATAGTGAACCTGTAATGAACATCAACAATGCGACAGACTGAAATGGACGGCATAGTGAACCTGTAATGAACACCAACAATGCGACAGACTGAAATGGACGGCATAGTGAACCTGTAATGAACACCAACAATGCGACAGACTGAAATGGACGGCATAGTGAACCTGTAATGAACATCAACACTATGACAGACTGAAATGGACGGCATAGTGAACCTGTAATGAACACCAACACTGTGACAGACTGAAATGGACGGCATAGTGAATCTGTTATGAACATCAACACCGTGACAGACTGAAATGGGCGGCATAGTTAACATGTAAAGAACATCAACAATGCGACACACTGAAATGGACGGCATAGTGAATCTGTTATGAACATCAACACCGTGACAGACTGAAATGGGCGGCATAGTTAACATGTAAAGAACATCAACAATGCGACACACTGAAATGGACAGCATAGTGAATATGCAATGAACACTGGCAGAAAAGCACATACCAACCGTATACGAACCTATAACGTTCTGATGGATAAAAAGTAATGGATTCATAATCATTTGTTTCCGTGCATTGTATCTAACATGAAAACTTGTAAATAACTCCTAATGCATTTGGCAATTATCTTTTAAAAATAATATATATATATATATATATATATATATATATATATATATATATATATATATATATATATATATATATATATATATATATATATATATACATATGTTAGTAAGTAGTGCAGAAAAAGTGACGATAAACGAATACATCGAAATTCCCATTCGAATTATTTTGATTTTCAACACGTGATTTTAGTTTCGAACGAAACGTATAGGATTGTGCAATGTAGTCTGTGGTAAGTTTATTAATGTAATAGAAAATAATAGGCGGATGCCATCTAAGAAATGAACACTGGTGATTCGATAGTGACTGATTATAAGCAAATGTTACATGGAATCCGGAATCGTGTGACGTTTCTCAAAAAAAAAACGACGATCATAACAATTGACGTCACAGTTCGATAGAGACATGAATATGCACTATTGGCATATGCTATAAAACAGTTATGCGAGACAACACTAACCATATATTTATCAGTTAAAGTAACTAAACTTTTACTAAAGTACTGCATGCATTGTCTAATACTACAAACAAACAGAAATAGTTTAGACAGGCCGGACTTATAGGGCGCTACAGGAGTGAAAGGGTTGATTAAGGCATTAAGAAGGTAGAGAATGGCTACCGTAAAAAGACTTATTTAGATTCCTGCTTGAAAATATCGTGTCATGAAAATTTCATTTCCATGCATAAAAATATGAGATTTCAATGCATGAAAATGAAAATTTTGACCCCAAAGTTCCCTGGGATGATTTCTTCGCCTCAGAGATTTTCATGGGAAATTGGGCTGTGCACTATTTCATGCATGGGATTCTCATCCGCGAGGAAATTTTATGCCACGATTTTTTATGCATGAAATTTTTCGTAATACCGCACTGTCTACAACTAAACGTTCTGGGCAAAACAGCTTATCATTTGCAATGATCAGAAAAACAACAACATATATTTGCCGCTCGAACTCAGGGTAAAGCGCCTTATACATGTACTATTCAATTTCAACAGCTTCGGTGCACGAGTTTTATTTTAAGAAGTTTTAGGGGATTCCTCAATCATTAAAGCTTGTTCACAATAACACATGCAATAATGTCGATTGCTTAATGTATATATATATATATATATATATATATATATATATATATATATATATATATATATATATATATATATATATATATATATATATATATATATATATATATATATATATATATATATATATATATATATATATATATATATATATATTGATAGGTACTCTTAAAATGTGTGCATGTCTCACAAGCCAAAATTGGCATATTGGCATGTGTGTCTTTTAAAGGAAGTTTCTTTATATCTTTATACAATTTTACGATGCATTGTTCATGTATATGTTATAGGTACACGCTGATCAAACTTGATATGTCACTTGCTAATGTAGATATGTAGATGATACTCGATATTCAAATAAAATGTGCATACATGTCATATAGTTTACTACGTCTATATAATGTGTGATGACACACTTTTAATGGATGTACACCTCAGCTTTACATGACAGCTTAGACGTATACTCGAGATATATATATACACACACACACATATATATATATATATATATATATATATATATATATATATATATATATATATATATATATATATATATACATATATATATATATATATATATATATATATATATATATATATATATATATATATACATATATATATATATATATATATATATATATATATATATATATATATATATATATATATATATATATATATATATATATATATATATATATATATATATATCATATGTATGTATGTATGTAGGTATGTGTGTAAATGATAAATACATTCTTGAAATCTTTTGGGAATAAGGTCAAGATTTGAAAAAAAACATGGAAATAATGTGTATGAGTTGCAGCAAGCATTTTACCCACAGATAATTTTCAAATGATCTTTTATTTAGATATCAAATCTCCAAAAAATGAAAATAATAATAAGTTTGCCTTTCTTGGTACCGCTACGGATATTATTGTTAACGAGATGTAAGAATAATACTGTTTCAATAATTGTTAAAGGGAAATTATTCCAGAGGAAACATACACTGTGTATTCAAACACGGGGTAATTCCTTGTTTGGCTTCAAAATAGATATGCAGCAGGCATACCCAGAGTGCAGTATAGGCATGAGGTGGTTCTCAGTATATATAGATATTAAGTTCCATCTTGGAGTAGTAGTAGTAGTAGTAGTAGTAGTAGTAGTAGTAGTAGTAGTAGTAGTAGTAGTAGTAGTAGTAGTAGTAGGGGATGTATTTCTCTGGTTCCATCACAATTTCTTTTGATAAAGATTATCTTTAGATTGTATCTATTTGAGCCCGGTTAGTTTATGCACTGGCTGTCTGATAAACATAAATTGGAACTATAGAAAAGTTCGGATTTTTCGTAAGCTCAAATATGCATGTTACCCATGCGCCACCGTAGTATGCTGGGTTTGTTCCAATGGGCTCTGTCCAAGCGCACTCCCTTTGTTTGTGTATCGCCCCAATGGCTATGTCCGGACGCCCCTAGCGCACATGCATTGTCCAGTATCCCCAAGCCGCCTAAACCTTTTCGGTATCATGCCCTAGTTTCCCCATGATCACCCGGGTAGGCCACTCTACTACAGTGTGCGCGCTTCCGCCACCGTACAATCCTCAACGTCCGTGCAGTGCAACCCCATTGCTGAAGCAGGAGTTTGGTATCGGCAGTACTACCTATCACCGGGTGGTCATACCCAACCCGGCCGCGCTTTCGAGAAGTGAGACCGAGAAGACGTGCCTGATGGAGACGAGAGGAACCCGAATGAAAGGTGAGAGAATTACCTGAGTATGCAACAACTGCCCGACAGTGACAGGGCAAACAAAGAACAAAGACTAGCTGGGTAGATACAGCTTGGTACATGTACTCTAAACAGCCTGGCGCATTTAAGCTTGATTTGGCCACGAAAATATCTGAACACCTGGCATGTTCTAAACAGGGTGCCTCCTTCAATGGTCTCATCCACAGGACCTTGTCATGTCCAATGCTGAGTATCACTCTCGAGTCAATGGCTCGTGTTCCTAATACATGGAATACCAATAAGGGCTGTGACTACGTGGAAGTGGCACTCAACATTACGGGGCCCTGTGGTCCCATCTACATGTACATGCACGTAACAAATAACTGTGTTTGTTATCAAAATAACACCGTTCATAGTTTTACTCCACAACCGCAAGTATTCGTCACATCATATGCACCATACATCATACACACAAGAGTGTCTTTAGCAAGTAAAAGATATTCAGTCGAAGAAGATACTTTTGAGAGCCCATTCAGAGCAACGACGGAAGATAAACTGATTACGTAATCTATATTTAGAAATGCCATCGGAAGTTGCCGATCAATTGTGGCAAATTTCCAGACAGGTACGAGGTCGTTACGAGCTACTATCATTAGCATAAAAAGGTAAGTGAACAGTCGGCACCGGCTAACATACGGCCCTGATGGCCGTGTTGTCTCAGGCGTTGCCAATGACTGCTAGCTGTCTCTCATCAGGGACGGGTTCAAATCTCGACAGGGACACGCGAGAAAGTTGCAAATGACTCATCCAATATTAAAAGGTGGTGGTTTTGCCGGGTACTCCAGTTTCTTCCACCACCTACAACTGGTTAGTCACGGTTTAGCCGCAAAATTACAGATTGAATGACGGTAATCGATAATTCGACCTGTTACATGTCTAAAAGATTGAAATTAGCTCCCACTTATCAGGTAAGCTTAGTCGCTATACCTAGAACTAAGAAGGTCATCTAAGGCTATACAAATACTGGTATGTGGTGTAGTGAAGGGTTGTCTTTAGTCCCTTTGCAGCGGAAAAAACTATTGGGACTTTCTTCCCTATTCAAGGGTTTTGTCTTGTCACGATATGAACTTAGTTATTGAAAGCGACGATGACACAAGCGACACTAAAGGAAATCGCCGCTAATAGTCCCTTCCACACCAAATATGGGCCATATCAAGCTATTCAAATTGTTACGGACGGGAATTTTAGAGAGTTTAATTCAATATTTTTCAATAAGTTCAGGGAAACTTCCTGATTTGGCTGTTTAATCTCATAGATATACCATTCTAAAACACTATTATAAAAAAAGTTTGTTAAAAAAATTTGAAAAAATTGTATATTTTAATGGATTTATTGCTGTTACGGACGGGAAACTCTGCGACGGAGGTTTTAGATACCTTCACAAAAACAGAAATCCTTCTTCAAATTCTGAAGAAAATTAAAGTTTAGCATATTGGCAATGTAGCCAAGATCCTCAAGTATCTATTTCTGCATGTATTTCGAATTTTCATCATCCCACTCAAATTTTGGAGGAATTTATTCAGTGTTACGGACGGAAAATGCATACTGTTACGGACGGGAAACTTTCGTCGCAAGTGGAGAAGGGGGAGGATTCCATACATAAAACATTTCTAAGAGGTCAATATTTCATTACATCGCTCAAAATTGAAAATAGTCATATGGAAGACTCACATAAGAATGTTTTGTACAAAGTTATTCATAGATCAGTGGTCTAAATGATAAATTACAGACAAAATGATACCAGAAACTAAATTTCTTCAGATTTAGCTGAGAGACTGACACTTTCAATTCGAGGTTCTGAAATTATTGTGGCTGAAACATTGAAAACACTCAAACAAGAACCCTACATTCTCTCTATTAGTAAAGATAACTGTATACAGTATTTTAAGTAAGTGAAGAGTGGATTCTTAAAAACCAGATTGTGGTATGATGAAGGTGTGCCTCCATATTGCAATAATGCTATGACCCTAGATCTCGGTACTAAAATCTCAAGTGCAATTACACACATATTAGTGATGCTATTACATGTTTAAATACAACTGATTTTCATGATATGTATGTTTGGTTAGGAATGCCAATTCAGTTCATATCCAATACTGGATGTTAATACACTTCTCCATTCACCCAATAGACAGGTTAGATCTGAGCCAGAAAAAATAGCCAACTGTTAATAAGATCAAATATGCATGAATAGAAAATATCACATAGGTATTTCAAAGTATTTAGCAAACTGGACACTCTTGCTAACTACACATTCATAATTCATTCACAATATAGATATGTTGGTAATAATTTATTGACAGCGTTAGCAATGTCTGTTACATTTCATGACTCAATGTCTTAATCATCCAATTGACCGTACATTCAGCTAATCATGAACTTCTAGAGCATTCCATAGTTTCCCACAAATTCTTAAAATAGCTTAAGGATGTCTATTTTTTTTAACAATGTACAGGTGTACTCTTTGTCTAGACACCTTCATCCTGTCTGCAGATGCAATAGTTGCCATTCCACCCTACATCCTTAATCCTGAAGCCACCTTTTCAGTCAAACGGGGTAAATGCAATTTCCCCCAACACATCCTCCCTCCCAAGACAAAAGAATCAGAGGTGTTAATCAGGGTAAATGCAATTTTCACCCAACCCTTTCCTCTTCCCCAGGCTGGAGAATCAGAGGTATTGATGAGAAGGGGAAGTGGAGGAAAAACAGAATCCACATTGTCTGGGCTATACTGGTCAACAGCCTTGATGTGTATAGGAAGTGATTAAACTGACCACTGACCAGGTGGTGAGTGAAATAATCTACCTCTGAGAAAACAAACTAAAATGATGCTCATCACAACTTTTACAGCTTTATAATCTTAAGGAAGCATCTAAGCTAAATCAGTTGGAACTATTATGCTGAGTAATGCATGTAAGAAACAGAGTTGTCCATACTCAAATTAATTACTCATCCACCCAAGGTCCTTACCTAAGTGTAAGCATATTCTCTGTATATCATACCTTTAAAACAACATGGATCTCTTTGGAAAATTCCTCAACCCATAGAGAGTAGATGGATAGGCCCTGAACCTTTTATTGAGATGCACACTGAAAATCCATAGCTGTCATTGATCCCCTGATTTTTACCTTCCAGCCATACTTCCTGTCCCAATCACGTTTCCGTCTGTAACAGCACTAAATGTTACGGACGGAAAATTTTCAAACTTCATTTTAACCAATTGTGTGATTTATTTTCTACAAATTTGTTACATCAATAAATATGCCTTATGATGAAGTAAGAGGATTCCAAAAGTTGTTACATTATCACTTAAAATGAACTTTTTATAGAAACTTTTCTAAGTTTTTTGTTACGGACGGAAAAATGGCAATCAAAACAGTTCAATACCTCATTGATGATTGATCACCAGATAAAATATGTTCAGTGGTAATGTACCTCAGACTCCCACTTACAAATACACACCAAAAAAGTGTATTTCTGACAACCCTATCAAAAATAAAATGATTTTAATCACTTTCCCGTCCGTAACACACACAAAACAAATTTTGAGGTATAAAGTCAATTTTTTGTGAGGTAGTGGGGTTTAGGTTATGATTTTTTAAATTTTTGTACTCTTTAGGATGTCTATTTTCAGTACATCATCACTTTATATAGGTAAAATGAAATTATTTTTTTAACTTCTCCGTCGCAATTACTGTGATATGGCCCATATCCAAACAGGTTGTTTGGTTTCAGTACCATTACACACATCCGTATTATTGGCCACATGTTTTACATGGAAAGCTATCTATTTCCTAGCCGGGGCCGACTCTAATACTCATTTTATATATTGACGTTATTGGTATTAGAGTCGGGGATAAGCCCTATATGCTGCAATGTTAGTTTTCAATTTTCCCAAATTTCTCCGTCGGTGTCAAAGTTACCTCATACCTGACTGCACTAGGATGATTAATATGAGCTAGCAATGTGTGCCGCTAACTTCGTGTGTCTGTAAAATCACTTTTAACGGAACGGTAGTCCAAAGATTTCTTGAGAGGGTTTGTTTACCAAATGGTGACCACCATCTTGCCGAGTTTGCGAGAGGTCAGAGCGAGATTTAATCAATGCAACGCTGTTCAACTCTAACGCTGATGGGGTTGATATTAAGAAATACTATTTGATCTTCTGTTTATAAAGAATTCGCTGAATCTGCATGATAGCTGGAGAGAGAGAGAGAGAGAGAGAGAGAGAGAGAGAGAGAGAGAGATAGAGCTCCCAAAGTTCGCCCTGGTGATAATATATTAGTTACACCTGTTAGTTTAATAAACCATCTGTATTGAAGGCTTTTTCGTAGACGGTTTCGGACACAGGTGGGTTCTGCGAACCCCCCTCAAATTCAAAATATTGATTCGCTGCTTAGAATTTTCTTGCTATGAATAACGTTTCTTTAGTTACCCTCTATATTTTTACATAACACCAATCAGGTATAGATCTTCTACGTCTGTCAAAACGAACCCCTCTTCACACAGAAACAGCCCCCTACAAAGAGCTTCTATCTGATCCGCCGCTGTAGCAATAAATGACAGCAATGACTGAATCCTATTGCTATACTTTTCTTGATTATCACTTTTTTCTGCACTTTGGTAGAGACGTACTGTTTGGAGACGTGAATGAGTCTTGCTCAGCCTGGCAGTATCTCACCTTCATGTCAACATCTATAGCTGAAACGGACCAAGCGTCTATGCAGCATAACTTAGGGTGTAGCCTCTAGTTCGAGTGCTGCTGGATCCTGCAAGGCCTGCTCGTTATGTAATCGTGCGGCGTTACGATGTGGAATTCGAAATCATCGACACTTTTTTTTTGCCATATTTAGGTTAGATCATTGTGAGCAAGGTGGGGAAACCGGAGCACCCAGCAAAAGGCACCACATTACCCCAAGTCAATGGCAACTTTATGATGTCTTTAATGTCTCTAAATTTCAAAGAACCTTTGATACTATCCGACCAAAGAGATGGGAATTTTTCCTACACTGTTTCTTTCTTGTCCCCACAAGCCTGTAAGGGACGGTAACCCTGACAAGCTCATAAACCTTTTACCCCCACCCCCCATTAAAGAAAAAAAGAGAAAAATATCCCAGTTCAAGTAGTTTAGAAACATTGCCTTGGAACTACAGTATTTGCAATCGGCCTAATACAAGTACCGGTATGTGTTACAATTATGGATTCCTTGTTTTGAAAATTGAGTTTTTGTTGTTTTTCCAGATTCGATCCAATAGATTTATCATTTGATCAATAGTAAGGATGGCTGGCGAGCATAAATGTGGAAAGATCGTCCTCATCCTGGTATCCTTTCTACTGTTACTGGGAACAATCGCTCTCAACTCCGTTGCTGCACTATCTAGTGCCTTCCCAGAATTAGGTAAGATCCGTTGTATTGTATTGTATGTTTATTGACTGTACTATTGTGTACAGAATCATAGCGAAATGAAAATAATAAGCAGCAAATAAATATAAATATAACATACATTCAAACGTCAAAATACCTTAATAGGCTACACAACGTTAAATATGACGCACATTGTTAAATAAAGTAGTTTCGAATCCACTAAACTACTTAGACTACATTGCCAATATCAATGCTGCTGCTGCCGCTATCACTTCTACTTACTACTTCTGCTGTTGCTGTTGCCACTGATGCTTCTACATGTACTACCACTTCTACGCCTGCTGCTGCTTCTACTATTAATACTACAACTACTAATACTTCTACTGCTGCCGCCACTAATGCTTCTACTACTGCTACTACTATTTTATTTCGTCTTCATCTTCGTCTGTCATCTTTCAATAAAAGAGATACTTCATTACTTCAGGACTTTTTCTACCTGTCAGGATAAAAGCAGGAACAAATACTAGTAGACTTTTCTGTATGGGTATTGACTATTCATAGTTGGGACTATATACTAAGTAAATGCCACACCTATGACTTATTTATATATTCTCTTATTTTGAGTATAGATGATTAGACTTGGATTAACTTGCAAGTGTTTTATTCAATTTCAGGTGTGTTCTCCAATCATTCGATTGATGTCTCTAACCACTTTAGGCTGGAGATCACTCCCGATGCCTCCATCCTAATCATCTGGTTCCCAATCTTCATCCTACAAGTTCTGTGGATGTTCTACGTCCTCGTGGCCATCTGCAGGAAGAACCAAGATGGCGGCTACCTCTACCTGGCTCCAGACATCTGGCCATCCGATATATTCTACCTGTTCATCATCAACAACCTCAGTAACATAGCCTGGCTCTTTCTCTTCGATGTCTTCTTGATTAATTACTCGTTGATCGCTATGGCCCTTCTTCCTGCGACCCTCTGCGCCATATTGGTTCTAGGCATTCTGCGATTGGATAAAAACCTCGTCAGCTTCGCTGAGCTAGATTTGAAGCAGGAGATCTTTCTGATCCGTCTGCTCTTCCACAATGGTATTGGTCTGTACGCCACCTGGACCCTCCTTGCGACCATCTTCAACCTTTGCATGGTGCTTGCCTATAGTGCTAGGCTCGACATGGCGGTTGCGTCGACCGTTGGACTTGCTCTAATGGCTGTGGATCTGGGCTGCTGGTTCTTCGTGGATGTGGTTTTCTTGGATAGATGGTGCCGCTACTGGGTTGTCCCCTACCCCGTCTTTATCGCTACCTTCGCGACGATCATGAAGGCAAACTGGGACCCGGCGAGGCTGAATTCTATCTTCACGGCGTCCCTGCTCGGAGCGTCCTCTCTCTTCTTGATCGTCAAACTATTCGTCATGTACATCAGAGCAGTCAAAGAGCACAGGGGCACAAAGATGACGGCGGCGCCATGCATTGAGGATGAATCGCATGATGCCTACATGTAGAATAGGAAAACAGTGTACAGTGAACACCTGCGAGTTCGCTTAGGAAATCTATGGTGTGGAAGAGTCAAAAGTGAACTTGCACCTCTTGTCATAATAGAGGTATTCTGACTGGAGGGAAACTAGCAGACCTATTTATACCTCTTGAGTTATCATCTTCATACTCTTCTAACCAGTATACTTCAAAGTTGCCAGTGACTTGAGGCTAGGCGGTGGAATTCAAAGTGAACCATCGGCAATGTCACACGTTATGCGTTCTAGCTAAGGAGCATGTATAAAAAATATTTGAACTACCGGTATCCTTTTCTTCAAAATCTTCTAAGCAATACCCTAAGGATTAAAAAACATCAAAGAATGCAAAGTTCCAATGAAGACGTCAGAGCTTAAAACAACGTAGGACAGTTGAACGGAGCCTATAATTAAAAGTGAACTTTTGTCTTTGTCAAAACAGGCATTATAGTTAAAAAGGATATATAACAAACATAAAACATCAAGATTCTCATCTTCTCAGAATCTTCTAGCCGACCTACTTAAGGTTAGAAAAAAGGTCAAAGAATACAAGGTTCCAAAGAAGGCAGCACGACTGAAAACAATGAAAAAAAGTTGAATAGTGCCTAGAATTTAAAGCGAAATTTTGCCTTTGAAAAAACATAGGCAGAGTTAAAGGGGATATATAACAGGTATTAAATATCTAGATTCTCCTCTTCTTCAGTCTTCTAACCGATACGCTAAATGTTAGGTAAAATAACGTTAAAGAAAGCAAGGTTCCAAAGAAGACATCAAAGCTCAAAACAATGAAGAACAGTTGAATGTTGCCTAGATATCAAAGTGGACTTCCGCATTCGTCACAGTGTGACTGGAAATCGCTTCCATGTAGGTTTACCTCAGAGCAGTCAAAGAACGCAAGGATGATACTTAAGGCGGGACTTAAGGTAGGGACGCTAGGCAATGAAGAGCTGTTGTGTGATGCGCAGAATCTGGGACTAGTAAACAAGGATTCCACCCAGAAGTTCCATACTAGAATCCAAAATGAACTTACACATTACTCGCAAAATAGGCATTCTAACTAGATGTCGAAAGCAATTGTAGCAGAAATAATATTCTTGTTTATTACCTTGCACTGCCTGAGAAGTCTTTAAGTTTCAAAGAATGCGACAAAGCTCAAAGCAATGCAACAGTTAAATGATGCGTAAATCCGAAATGAATTAATTACGCCCTTGTCACTTTCTATCTGGAATGCAGATAGAGTGGCCATGTAGGCCACTCTAAGCAATGAAGCTCTTTCGATGAACAGGGGAATTTGCCGATGGAATATTGAACACATATTCACAAACATATTCTTATTCGTTTGGTAATTCCGTCGGCATACAAATGCCATGTACTTGAGAAATAAACCACCTCAGAACTTCCCTATATCTGAGAGAAAGGATACGATATAATCGCCAACACGACAATGGGTTAATAAAGTATGAAATAGCAATGCCTCACTGCAAGCCGCCATTGCAAGCCAAGATTATCACCCTTGGACTTTGCAATTGCTAAATTTGCTTTTTGGAATAAAACCTCATTTAGCACTAAATTTTAGCCAAAGGTGAACAAGTATTATAATATCCCATTCTGAATAACGTTTGTAATGGTAACCAGCATTACTTAAGAGGGCGCTGTACCCGCTTGAGCGAGAAATTATTTTAACATTTTATCCGAAATCTGTGAATATATGTGGATTTGGTATCCATATTTTTCTAAGTAATGATATAGCAATGGCCTAAATTAAACATTCTAGATTACTTAAATATGTTGATTAAGATCAACATATTTTTTCATCTAATCTCTATTATTTGAGCTATTGTAATGCAATTGTTTGTATCTAACTTGTTAAAATCCAATTGTTACCCTCACTCCATCTTGCCGATTATCATGTCATTGAGGTTTAGTTCGATGTTTTGTACTTGAACCTAACTTGTGACAATCCTCCATATGACTATACATTTGGTAGTAACAGAAGGTCAACTGGCTACATAAGCACTCTGAAATAGTCATCAAATCACACCGGTTGTATTTTGTCTTAAGGTCTTACGATACTCCATACCGGTGACACCTATTGGGTATTGGACAAACTAAAATAATTTATTACAATTTACCTGACGTCACTGGAAATATTGATAAGAAATTGAATTTTATTGAATATGTACCAATTCTGATTATACCTGCCTATTATAAATAGTATCCTAGGAGTTTTTTGTTTTTGGCTACAGTGATTTCCATATTCATTGAATTTGTTGTTTTGACACATTTTCAGGAATAATGTGTGATAATCCATGTGTATAAAGTGGGGTTCCCTTTCTTAACAATATCTTATATAAGTATGGGCATTAACAGTAACTATTGAGTAACTCTTTTCTAACATTTTCATGAAAATTTGCCCCAAAAATGTCCTATTTCACAGACTTTGACCATCTGTGGTTCGAAAACTAACCTGATGACCTATCATTTTCTTTGTGTCTTCTTATTAAGAGCACTGTGTAGATAGTGCAGACAAAAATTGGTGAAAATTAAACTAGGCAATTCTGACTTATATCAATTTGGGGTTAAAAACTAGTTTCTCGAATTTCTTGATTTTGCCCAATAATTCCTTTGTAACAGCAAAAAAATAATTTCAACATGGCAAAACAGTATTTCAGGCAGTGTCAGTATTCTGAAGGGATAAATCTAGCAAAGAAAGACACCAATTTTGGAGAAAGTGATGTTTGTGACATAAATTGCATTAATTTTTCAAAAATCTGTGAAAAAAAAACTAAGTTGATGACCCCATGATTTTAAGTTGTTTTGAGGATCACTGTGCTATGTTCTTTCCTTATGCAAAATTTCAGGAAAATTAAACTGAGATTTCTAAAAGTGTCGTAAGACCTTAAGGGCAAGACTACACTACTCTATACGGCATTAATTTGGAGTGC
Organism: Maea johnstoni; assembly: GCA_963942565.1. Lineage (NCBI taxonomy): Eukaryota > Metazoa > Annelida > Polychaeta > Spionida > Magelonidae > Maea > Maea johnstoni. Next base: position 15,398,760 of record OZ012689.1, on the reverse strand, counting down.
AAAAGATTTCAATTTATAGCCCTGCAGGAGGTAATTTGTGCTACTTTGAATTCGCGCATACAAACTATATATTTATGCTATTTAGATATTTATTTGAAGGATATTATTTTGGCGCTATCCTTGAGAGCGCGAAAATTAAATGCCTTTAAAAATACTTGTTATACAGTATTCCTCTTTAAAACATGGTTATAATTGGCAAGCTAAGTGCAGTCAGCCATTAGCTTGCCCTTGTTTATTATGTTATTGGATCTCGCATAGTATAATCATGTAGTTTTATACTACTGGTCATTGAGATCTATTGTTTTTCATACTGTATATGATATGGTGATGTTTGTGAGATAGTCATAAGAATTATGATATTCTGGCATACACAATACTGTTGTCAAGACTGTAGATTCAGAGCAATTGGCTCTGTGTTGTCTCACTGAATAAATCCATTGTTTGATTGAGCTTCTAGTGTTTTCTTATCTTATGTTGATGTACTTTTAAGTTAAATCTCTTATTTTATTACATTTCACAATAACTTATGGTTCATATTTTCATGGTTTTCAATGGATTGAAAAGGGAACCTTACTCCATGTTAACCAATTAATGCTCATAGCCTGACAAGTTTGAAGAAATCTTCAAGGAAATAGCATAGCAGGGAAAATATTTGAAATAGAAAAAATTCATCAAAACACAACCTACAACAAAGTCTTTACAAAAGAATTCTTACTTTCCAAGTGTCAAAAGTATCGAAGATCAGGACAATTTTAACAGCAACCCTTAAGCATTTATATTTTGGTTGAATGACCATGTCTACGCTTATATGTATATACATAGTTTCCGTTCTGTCAATAAATAACTGCCTTCATTCTTTTCCAATTCTGCTAAATGTGGGTTGCATCTTTTACAACTACAAAGTTTTTCAAATAAAAGAGGTGCACAGTCTTTACATAATGGTCTTGAAAATGATAAAATTCAGGCTGGGCATTAATTTGAATTTCTTTTTAAATCTTAGCTTTTGGCATGCCTATAAGAACTAGTAGATGACCCTGGCCAAGCAGTCTTACTTACCAGACTGCTTAAGAGAATAAAGGTATAACTAGTGTGGGTTGTTTGTCATACAGGTGAACTTGGATGTGACAGACTCAATGGGACCAGGAAAATTGGTCCGTCATATACATATGACGAATAATTGATGTGCATCGGACTGGGACCAAGCATATCGTCCGTCATATGCAAACATCCGTCGTACAGTGGTCCGTCATATCCAAGTTCACCTGTATAACCCACACTTTTACAAGTAAAGGCCTGTGATTGGAGGAAGGCAGGCACCTGTTTTATAAGTGTATATAGGCAGTTTACCAGTGGGACTACTCGTCTGTTTGAAGGGTGCCTTTTTGCATTCTTTCAATATATTAAGGATAATATTTACTTACCTTCTCACATTTCAACTTGGAAATACCAAATATGGAAAGACCAAAGTTAAAAATATTCTTTAAATATAGATAGGGATATAATAAAGATCCCCTTCAGAAAATGAATCCTGTTAATGACTATCTACAATCAACAAATCAAACTCATCATTTTCTGGAATTTTTATTTTCAGAAGAAATTACACTTCGAGGAAGCAAAATTCTCTAGCAGCAATTCATTGGATATGGCAAGAAACAAAATAGAGAAAGATAGAGAAAATAGTACAAGTATAAAATTCCTAACTCAGTTAGGTAATAGTCTTTGAGGTTTAACCTCAGAAGAATTTACTTGTTAAATGTATAACAAATCAGATCTTATTTCTCGTCCTCAGAAATCACCTGGTCAAGATTTGGATCAGACCATTACATTGTTTTTTCCAAAAATAAGCATAACAGCATCTAACGTGCAAGTATATTCGGCTTCAAGAAAATTTCCATTCCTTCTCAATATACTTAAAACCAGTAGTTAAAGTGGAAGTAAAATTTACGTTTATGAGACAGAAATATACATTTATGCTATAAATGTAATTTTGACTGAAGTAATCATCTAACTTCTGCATTCTACTCAATGTAAAATCTGAGAAAATAGTTCTTCTGTTTTCAATGAACAGTTTGTTGTATCAACAATTGAATACCAGTCTTTTAGAATAGCTTCCTGTTAATATGTTAGATGGGAGAATGAAAATGTATCTCAAGAAAGTATCTGTCTGGAAGTTTTTAGCCAAATGGGAGTGGAAGAAATACTGCTCATCTTTCAAAAAGGCAAAATATAAATGAATACCTAGCTGCCACTATTCAACCGTCTTTTTTTGAAAGAAAGTATAAGTACTCTCTCCATGGAGATCATTTCATTACAAAAATACAAAAGGCACTTTCATGGAATGTTAGTGAAAAATGTCTGTTACTACCTATTCACAGATCTACACAAAAATTACTATCAAAAATATCAAGAATGCATATCAGAAGATGTTAGGACACATACATCTTTAACACCACATTACCAATTAGTTACTGGAACAGCCACAATAAGAACACATGATAGAATCTATACACATCCACCTCAGTACATTATATAATGTTCATGAATCAAAATGGGAAAAATTGTTATTCATGAATTGATCGCAGTCATGAACAGAAGACATTGGTTTTTGTAACCCTCCTTCCCTCATGCATCAGCATGGCCATTTCAATAGAAAGCGGAAGGGATATCATCAAACTAACTTTTGGCAAAAAAATCAAGAAATCTCCCATATCTTGAGAGGGAAGTGGGGTGTGATATCATGAACTCAGCTGTTGGGAAATATATAAAGTAAGCTGTATATTTGGTGGGATGGAAATAGATAACCTCAATAACTAAACTTTAGGGAAGGGGGGTTGTGTCTTTAGATATAGCTGGGAAAGGGAGGGACTAATAAAATGGAAGCAGCTGTACAGTGGAAAGAAGGGGAACATTATCATGATAGAGGTTAGGTTTTCATTGGCATATCCATGATAGAGAGAAAGGGGGGCACACTTATAAATAATCATGAGATCATCATCAAACAGAAAAAAGTGTGCCTTTTTTCAGTGCTCGCAGAAAAAATAATGAATGGATGGGGGGAGGAGGCATGTTAATATCATGATGGTGTCAGACTGTTAAGCTGGTTGCAGGGAGCTCAGTGGTGGAAGAGACGTATGTTGGTATGGACCATGGTGATGCCGTGGTCGTCACACGCGTCAACGACGGACTGATCATTGGTGGATCCAGCAGGAGAGGCAATGTACTCTACTCCACTCTGAAACAGAAAAACAAGGAGAAAGTTTAAGATCAGCTTGAATATGAAATAGTAAAGTCATTCAAAATGGTATTGTACATCACACAGCTTGATATATATATATATATATATATATATATATATATATATATATATATATATATATATATATATATATATATATATATATATATATATATATATATATATATATACTGTACACTGCCTTAATAGTCCGTGCTAAAATAGTACGGATCTTTTAAAATGAAAAAAATCCGTTTTTTAATAGTCCGGATTCGACCCCCACCTGCCGCGCCATCTATCTATCATAACGCAAACTAATTATAGGCAAGTGAACCGTGATAATACAGCCGATAATAGATGGATCAAATTCCGACAAGGTCTAGTAGTAGGGGCCCTTACATTTGCAGTCAAATAATTGCAGTTAAAATGTCCACTGCCACCCCAGATGATGCCTGCCAGGTGAGAGCTGGAGGCCCAAGCAGGGGGAAAATGAGCAAAACTCACCTGGTTGCAATTAGCAACCAGGTAGTAAGACAAAGGAATGAATGTTACAAACATTTTGTGAGGGCTTCATACTCACGAATCACTCAAACAAAGGAATGGGGAAAGGATGTGTTAAAATGGCCAAAAACGATATAAAAAATTTCATTTTGTTATATTAGCAATGTTAAAGGGTTAAAAGAGGCGTTAGAGAGTTAATTTTGCGTTTATTACGCCTATAGATGCGATTTATAGTGGCGCCACCTATTGACTGACAAGGAAACAAACGGACAAATTGACGAACGTAACCACCCCTTCATTACGTTTTTGTCCGTTTTTAAACATTCCGGATTCTTCCAAACGGAAAAAATCCGGAATGTTTTTACACTCGGACTATTAAGGCAGTGTACAGTATATATATATATATATATACACATATATATACATACATATATATAAATACATATACATACATACATACATACATATATATATGTATATATATATATACATATATGTTTTCAATAGTCTAGGCTCTTGGGGAAACTACAATGTCAGTACTGGCCTGCAAATACAAATGTCAGCCCAGATAAGACACTGAAATGCTAGGCACTAAAAGAATGACATTCTATAAATGAAACCCTGAATTGTCTTTTTTTCTATCAACATTATATTCATGGGAATGCCATTAAAAGAATTCCTTAAAATTTGAAAAAGATTTCATTAAGTAATTTTGGGGAAAATATGCAGACAAGCTTATCCGAAATTGAGCCTTTTTTATTTTTAGGGTGACAACTCACATGGTACTCTGGACTTAGTTTAAGTTTGGACTTGAGCCCTTTTTGATTTTTATGGTGAGAACTAATACCTGGTAGTCTGGACCAGGGAGTGTCTATTGAGTTGGGAGTCTGAATGAACTTAGTTTAAGTTTGGACTTGAGCCCTTTTTGATTTTTAAGGTGAGAACTAATGCCTGGTAGTCTGGACCAGGGAGTGTCTATTGAGTTGGGAGTCTGAAGGGACTTAGTTTAAGTTTAAACTTGAGCCTTTTTAGATTTTTTTCGGTTGAGACCTCACCTGGTAGGCGCGGTCGATGTTGTCCCTGAAGGGGAAGAAGGCGTCGGAGCTGAGGGCCACGCCCTTGAGCTGCTCGAGCCACTGATCGCGCTGCTGGGCGCTCAGCTGCTCAGGCGGACCCTCCAGCATACTCTCCCACGCCGCAGTCTCCATATCCTGAAATATGGGAAAGATACATGTGGTTAATACTTCATATCAATAAAATTGCCTTAAATATTTAGGTTCAGTTTTTTGACCAGAACATTTCAAAAAAAATATTTGAAGATGAAATGTGGATGAGAACAGAACCAATAACTCTCCTAAAATAATTTGACTCCATATCCTAAAATAGTGAAAAGAGACAAGTGGATGAGAACTTCATATCAACAAAATTGCCTTAAATATTTTGGTCCTGTTTTTTGACCAGAACATTTTTCTAAAAATTTCAAAGAAGAAATGGGGATGAAAACAAAACCAACAACACTCTTCAAATAATTTGTGAATTTATACTTAATTCCATAGATACTTTTTTTAAGTTTCATAGAGCATGACAACACTTATAGAGATCTCCAGACATGAATGGGTTAACTGAAAAGAAAATTAAATACCAGTAGAATAAATTGGTTAAATGTAAAACAAATCAGATCTTAATTCTTGTTACCTGCATCGTCCTCAGAAATCACCTGACCTCCATTTGGATCAGACCATAACATTTTTTTTTCAAAAAAGAAGCCTAACAGTATCTAACGTGCAGGGTTATTCTGCTTCAATAAAATTTCCACTCCTAACCCTTCCAATGCTGAGCCTACATTTGTCGAAAGCCCAAAGAGGCAGAAATCTTTAAATATCATCGAAACCCTGTCATATTGGTATTCATTGGATAGCTCTCGCGGAGTGCTCTCAGATGAGTACCCATTTGCCAGGGTTTCGGTCATTTTTCAGCTTTTTTGCATCATTTTGTATTGGCCAAATTAGCCAGCAGCAGTTTAAGGGCTAATAGAGACGTGAGTGTTCACCTTGCCAACTGTTCCACTAACGTAGGCGTCGATCACGTTCGACATCTCTGCTCTCTTGACTCCTTTCTTGAAGTTCATTCCCGTCACGAGTGGATGTTGGCGGAGCCACCTAGAAAACAATAAGTATGAGATATATTGCTTATTATTGTTTATTGTTTTTCTTCTAGAAGAGAAGGAAACATATTTTTGATGAACCAAATTAGCCATTCGCACACCAAGGAAAGATCCAAGCTAGGTGGTCTAATACAAATTTGCAAACAGCGAATAATACTTTGACAACCAATAGGTTAGGAGTCAAAATGATAACATCAAAATAGTGTTAGCATGAATGGAAAGAAACAAGAGTACTTGATCAGGATATAGGGAAGAAAAAGACCACAAATGTGATTATCCTAATAGGGATTGGCAACTTAAAAAAATTTGTGACACAGATTTGATATTTCCTTAATAACACAATATCGTAATGATATTTTTAACATTACTGCCTGCTCCCCCGTGAAATTAAGCACGGTCAGTATCAGAAATTTGAATTTCACTAATACATAACTGATTGGCTTCATGCAGAGATGTCAAGCTAGCAGTTAAGTCATCATATCGTTAAGCAGTTCCACTATAACATCTCTAATGATATGTTACTTTTTCCCATTTAATATCTTTAGTTTGGTAATCATATCAAGAACCAGTTCTAGCCCATAACTCACCAGTTGTTGGCCTTTTCGCCGGCTAGCCTTGTGCAGTGGATGCGAGACTGCTGGCCCGCTCCAATGCCGATCACCTGACCGTCTCTCGCGTAACACACCGAGTTGGACTGGGCGTACTTCAGCGCAATGGACGCAACTATCAGATCACGTACAGCGGACTCGGGTAACTGAAGGACAAGAATAATCAGATTATTACTTTTGTTGATCAAAAGCACAGAGTCAGGGTGTACAATCCCTCAGAAAGCTGCATACGAATTTTCTAAATTGCAAATGAGGAGAAACCGAAATATCTATGGTTGCCTTATGCCGTCTACATTAAACCTTGCTTACCCTGGACTCGCCTACCTCAGCTTTCCGCGTACCGGCCGGCCCTGACAAAGGCACTGGTCCCAAATCATTCCTAACTTCTTAAATGTTAATAACACAACTTGTATTTCAGTTACCTTGGACACTTTTGCTAGGTCCCTATGTGTACCAGGTTGATCAAGGTTTTCTGTAATTTGTATAACACTGTTCAGGTTGTTAAAGTCCATAGAGACATGTCATGTCTGTTACTACAGCACCCTTACCTCTTTCCTGTTGCTGACAACGCTGGTAAAGAGGGACTTGTCGATGACAGCATCATTCCTCTTCTGCTCCATCTGCAGACCAAACAGAGTCCTCGTCTCCATCTCTGGGGCCTCGTAGTCGGGATCCATCTGAAAGAACACATAGAGGGCATACTCAATAAGGCTTACACACAGGGAGTATACATATGGCCTGACACATGGATTATGGACAAATCCTACTTGTAGACCAGACAGTGTCCACACAAATCATACTCCGTCATATTGGGAATGGACACATGGTGTAACATATGTAGAAATATCTTGTTTGTAGACCAAACAATTTTTCCTGCCCAGGATTTCAAAATACAGCTTGGGGCATGTGAGAAAGCTGCCTATGGGTTAAACTTTGTTTTTTAATGGGTACTCCGATCCCGTTTTCTTCACTACTTACAAATGGCGAGTCACGACTTGGTCGAAATATGGCAGAAAAAATGGGGATAAATAAAATTCCCAGGAGAAAATTTCCTCACCTGCAGTACGCAGTACTTTCCTCCCTTCTTCCTCTGTAGGATCTCCAGGGCCTCCGGCTGGTAACCAGGGGCGATGATGCCATCCGACACCTGCAGCAAATACAAGCAAACTTAATACACTATACCATATCAACCATTCCAATGCTAAGGCTACTTTCTCCAAAGCACAAGGATGCAAAGATGTTTTAAACCCATTTAAACCCTATCATGTTGGTATTCATTAGATCAGGAAATTAGCTCTCACTGAGTACTCTCAGATGAGTACCCATGTACCAGGGTTTCAATCATTTTTATAGGTTTTTAGTATTATTTTGTATTGGCCAAATTAGCCACCAGCAGCATAAGGGATAATATTGCGGCAGTTTAATTGATGCATACTTTGCGCACCCCTAGAGTACCCATTTATTAAACTGCACACCATTATTTGAACATCTGATCCCTATGCTAGTATCGTACAAAAGATACGTAGCCTCTTGGGATATGGATGACTTAGGATGCATATCAGGTAGTGCTCGGAATCGTTGAAAATGTCATGGTCGAGTAATCTGCAGAAGCTGCCGACCGATACTCGACCATGTCGGGACAATTCAGGAGCGGCGCCGGTCCCCCGGAAGTAATAGAATAAGTACATGCGCAGTGCGCAGTTAGCCATGTTGTTTACAACGCCGAAGCGCTGGGTGGACAGGGTGAAGAAAACAACAGCAACAACAACATAAAGGTAAGTTTATTTTCATTTTATTGTACATAATTCGATAGATAGGAAGTCAGGGATTAGGTTGGCGGCGTGGTAAGTTACTTGCATTGTGTACTATTTTTGGTTTTAGACAGACTAGCGCCAATGCTTTATACTCGTTTTCGGTCGACCATTCCTTGCCATGGTCGACCGTGGGTCGAGCATGGCGTGACGACCTAATGCTCGACCATACGAGTAATCGTCCAGCTAATATCAGGCAGGAAGCACTTTCAAAAAGGGTGTATATCAATTATGGTGCGTGATATTAACTTCAGACGTTCGATATTAAATCTACATAGTGTGAACGGGCTCATGTGTGACACCTATTGACAAATCAGCGACAAGAATTACAGAAAAGATATAAAAGATCTTAAATAAAATAGTAATTTTTCACCATTTGGTATGAGTATTGGGTATTCTTACCTCTCTGGAGATGATCTTGGCTGTAGCCACATCACACTCATCAGACAGTGCCACAAAGTCTCCGAACGACGACATGCGGTCAGCACCTAAAAACAGGGTAACAACATACAACAATCAGCGACGAGTCGTGAAAGGATGGAGCTGATTCCTATTTTCTAGGAGGTGAAGTGTTTTGAGATCATGTGGGAATGATTGTTTCGTTCCTAACAATGTCACAAACTATTTGACAATTACTTTACCTTTACAGTAAATGAAATCATCTTAAATTGGAAAGCAACTGTCTATAAGTTTCCCAGGTAGAGCCTGATATCAAACCTAATCTTAACTGTATCAGTAAGATATACTGAGCAAATCATTTTGATTAATTGATATGATCCAAATTCAATGTTTGTTTCTCATTGGGGTCGTGAATGGCGAATGAGAAAAGTGGCCTTACCTCGAGCTCTGGCGTAGGCGATAGCCAATGGCGTGAGGCTATCGTACATGTCTTCCACCATACACAGCTTGGCCTGTTCCCGGCTCAGCTCAACACCCACCGCTGCACCTAGAATCACAAGCACATATAACATACACTTGGAGTCAGAAATACACAGCTAGGCTTGTGCACCTATAATCACAACCAAATATAACAGTTAGTCAATAGGATTTGGAAATAAGGAATCTTACAAAATAATCATAGACCTAAACCACTATTAACTTACCTTCAAGTGGTCAATCTTAAAAGATGAAGTTAAGATCTGGGTTTATAAGGGGAATATACTGAAATGATTAAGGGACCTTACATCATGAGCACCACGCCATGGTTGGCTGACATATGTGTTTGCACATTTTTATATGTATGTATGAATGTACATGTGTTTGTACATGTATGTATGTGTATATATATGTATATATATATACATATATATATATATATATATATATATATATATATATATAATTATATATATATATATATATATATATATAGGAGCAAGTCACATACTCAGTCTCAAGTTGGCAACCCTGGGTTTCATGCTTGTGCAATCCTCAGGCCGTTATAGAGACCATTTAGGGTAGAAGGTCCTCACTCATGCTACATGTTGAGGCTTGAGTGTCCTTGACCCTATATGTATATATATATATATGTATATATATATATATGTATATATATATATATATATATATATATATATATATATATATATATATATATATATATATATATATAAGTGTGTGTGTGTGTGTGTGTGTGTACATTCACAGATCTTATTAGCTCTGGTTTCGTAAAGAGCTGATTAGAGCAGCTACTCTTGTAGCTGTTGTCTTACCTGCAGGGCTGACGTGTTTGAAGGAGGCTGCGGCGGGGATACCCAGCGCTTGCTTCAGCTCCTTCACCAGCTGCCAAGCATTCAGGGCATCGCAGAGGTTGATGAATCCAGGAGACCCATTCACAACTGAAACACATAGAGATGATATGGATAGAGAAAATAAGTAATTAACCCCCATACAATTTTCACAATTGAAAGGTAAAGGTATTCGGTTTATAGTCTTGTATCCACCGAAGTGCTCACACGACCTTCCTCCCCTAGCAGGCACTGTACATACAGAACACAATATTGATATTTCCTTAATATTTTCACAATAGTATACAATATTGATATTTCCTTAAACAATATGATATTTGAACAATATTATTAATTATTAATTAATACTGTCTCCCAGGAACCTAATTTTGTTGAATTCAGCACTGTCAACTTCAGAAATTTCAAGAACAAATAGCGAACTGCCATCGCATGCAGACATAAGTAGCAGCTAAGTCATAAAATACCAGAACATACAAAAAGTTAAAAGTCATTATGAGCCATTCATGACAGAATAAATAAAGATGGACATCAGATCAAAATCATACGATAGTTGTAGTACCCTTAAGAGCCTTTCAAAACGAAATTTAATAGGGAAAGACACAATACAGGAGGAATAGGCAAACCGTAACTTATACCATAAATACACATTCAAGAAAATAAATAAACTACATTTGTTAAATTGTTATAACCAAAACAAATATGACCTCAATATCTTTGGTGTGAAATGTACCATGGTCACAAAAGCCTAGTAACCTGGAGCCACTTTTTTTTTTATAGTAATCAAGCTTATTTGATCACAGCATGACAATGATCAATTAGTATTGCCTAACTTGAAAAGTTCCTGAATCTAGTTCATCTTTCATTCACATTCTTAAATACACTATCTTTTATTCACAATCAATTTTTTTTCATTCACCATCTTCAATATACTTTTATTCACCATGTGATTTTTTTCATTCATTTTTCACCCCCTCTAAATTACCTTTGACAGGAAGTTGTGGTAGGGTGGTGGAGAGCTGGGCGGGTTTCTGGTGCGGGTTCATGCCGTACCGGAGGGGCAGCTGGGACACCCCCTGCATGTACTCCCTACGGAAGTAGTCTGATATGGCCGCGTCGTACTCCGCTGTGTGATTGAAGGCTTTCACGGCTAGAGTCTTTCGGGTGCCAATAGTAGTGGTCTTCTGTTCACTTGCTGCCATCTCCTCAATGATCCTGCAAAATGAAATGATTACAAATGAAATGGCAGATACCTTACTAGAACTTTGATGGGTAGGCTGGGATTACCATAAATCTGCATATCTAATTGCCTTAAAGAGCAATGGGGAGGCAGGGATCATACAGAATTTTCGATCCTACTGGGCAAAAAGTATGCAGAGATTACCGTAACATGTTAGGACTTACGCTACAGAGCGATGGGAAAGCAGGGCCTGCTGTACTTAATCAAACGAACTTGTCCCATAGAGTGATCAATGGTTAGGCAGGGACAATGTTGAGTTTTTAAGCCTACTTGTCCCACTGGGCAATGGGTAGGCATCGTTTACCATTACTTTTCATCACTACTTGCCCAGAGGGGCTAGAGAGAAGTGGGGGCTTACAAATGGTCCAAACTATCTGTCCTGTATAGAGATTGCGGAGGCAGGAATCATAGACATTTTTCAAAACCTACAGGAATTACTGAACTTACTTGTCGTAGTCAGTAGGATCACAGATGACGGTCACTCTTCCGTGGTTCTTGGCTGCAGCTCTCAGTAACGTTACACCCCCTTCAAAAAAAAAATATCACATTATTAATTCATTACATACACAGAGGACCTAATACTAATATATTTGAACTTCAACTTGTTTCTGCCACGGTCAGGGTCTAAGCTAGAATTTAGAAACTGGGTGCCCAAAATTAGCAATTGTAAATTTTTGGCCATACCATTTTTCAGGGGAGATGGCAATATATTCAGATTACGAACATAAACGTGTATTAACTTATTGAGAAAAGACACAATATCCTTATCCACCTTATGCAATGTCCTGAGGTGAAAATATTCAAGTATTTTCCTAAAATCGACATTTTCAGAAATTCTTCACAAACAATTCTGGGTGTCCTAATGTGTGATTTTAGAGGGTTTGGGTTTCCATATGAATCCCAGATGCCCTGCTGGCTAAGACTGCGGCCACAGGTCATAGTGAAAACATGACATGATGCCATACTAGTGGATATAAGAGTGGGTTTTCAGTAAGGGGGTGCTTCCCTGGGTATGGCATGAGCTGTACTCACCTATATCAATCTGCTCCACGGCCTCTGCTGTGGTCACACCTTCCTTTGCCACTGTCTTCACGAAGGGGTAGAGATTACATGCAACAACCCTGAAATTTTAATAATCAAAAAATTTCAATAAAAATAGAGAAATAATCACAAATGTAAACACAGGCAAAACTATTTACATTAAACCATTCAACTCTGAAACATGACAATATCCTTATAATAAAGAAATACCCTATTCTGAGAAATACTGACTCAGAATGTTGTTCTAATTGGGTTAAACCATACCTCATAAAATAAAACTCAAATTGGTAAATTACTAGATTGTCATGTTATGTGTGCTCTAGATAAAGAAAAAAACCCAGACAAATTGTCAGCTAGGATTTAAGTTCCTTTCAGCAGCTTAGACAGAGACCTGGAAGCTGGAATTCCTTTCTCATTACAAACACATAGCAGTCCCAAGTAGTCATTATAAATGCTGAGGCACCATAGACAGCTCCTAACAACTCTGCAATACGCCCTTACCAAAACAGTGTAGGTGTTTCTGGTACAACACAGGGAATGGGTTAACCTGTTCAAAGCATGGTAGACATTCAGCCAGATCAAAGAATCACAAACATCACTGCATCCTGACAACAAGAATTTTTCTCTGTATGGACCCAAAATCTGAGACGGACAGTTTTTACCCTTAGCTGTCCCCACAGATACAGATAGGGATTGGCACCTTTAAAGTTATAAATGTTCACGGTAAGACACACTTTTGTTGAATTTAGCACTGTTAAGTTCAGGAATTTCATAAATAAATAATAGCAAAATATCTTCATACGAAAGGATCCAGGTCGCAATTAAGTCAATTTTATATATATATTTAATATCTGAATAATACAATACTTCAAACTTTCTTGATGCGATACTTTTTCTTATTCTTTTTTTTATTTGGATTTGGGCCAGTAAAACAGACTTCAACTGGTCCTACAGGGCAAGTAAACATTAGGGGACATTCTTGTTAACAACTTCTCCTCCACATCAGGCACATCAAATGCCTGATGTTATTAAGAAAAAAAATTCTAGGACCAATATTTTTTTTTGCAGGACCAGCAGATCCTTGGTCCTACTGTTCCTACAGGGCCAGTAACTTTTTAAGTTAGCATTTGCAGGACCAGTAGATCTATGCTCCTACTGTTCCTACGCGGCCAGTAACTTTTAAGTTAGCATCAAGATCTGCCCTACATATAGACGTACCTGATGAGCTCATACCCTTGCTTGGCCATGTCAGCGCTGTCACTCTCAGAGACCCGAGCCAGGATACCTGAAAACCAAGAACACTCCTTACCAGGGAGAACATTCAAGTACGAATATCTTAACGATATTTATTCTTCATATATCTATGATATATATTTACGATAAGAAACTTGCTATTAATTGAATTAACATTTATGTGGGGTAAGTATAACTATCTGGTAATGGATAATTTGAGATAATAATTGCAATCATCCAAGAGTTCCAACGAACCTATTCTTTGATGGATTGGGCGCACAAATGACACCCAGACGCCCTGCTGGCTAAGACTATGTCGCCCAGCATCTAATTTATTAAGAACTAAAACAGATCTGTCCTTACCATTCCATTTAGCAAATGTTGTTCATTTTTTCAAGGAATTCTTATATCTTCCTGGATATTCTCCAATTGTCAGCTTACCTCCATGTACTGCTGGGTGTAGGGTCTTGACGCGCCCTCCCAGCATCTCTGGCGCTCCCGTGACCTCCGACACATCTCTGACGGGAATCCCAGCCTCCCGGATCGTCTTAGCCGTACCCCCGGACGCCACCAACTTCAGACCAAATTTATGGAGCTTCTCCGCAAAGGGGATGAGCCCCGCTTTGTTGGAGACACTGAGAAGAGCTGAGCAAAAGAAGAAAATACAGATAATCATATCTATCACCAGATTTGTTTGTATCAGAAATGGTTGTTTTAGTTTTCAGAACCAATTTGGATTTACAAATTGTTGTTATCTGCTATAATTTAAATACCCTTTTAACTATAGCTTATACTCGCCGCCAAAAAACGCTTGATTAATTGGACAAACAGCTCCTGTGTCAATTTAATGCTAAGGCCACATTGGACACTCCGAAGTCTGAGCCTGGCTTAGCCAGAGACACCTCAGTGTAATTCTAGCAAATTTACAAATCCCTCAAGCAACAGAGTAAATCCCTATATCACAAATCCCCATTACTCTGGATTGTAGATCATTGTAACATAACCACTTGCCCGTTGCAAGTGAGTTCGGCAAAAAATGGCAATCGGGCAAGCAGAACAAGACCCTAACTTGCCCCGCTCAGCAAGTAATGTTTTGGGCAAAGTCCTCAGAATGTCACAATGTAACTCAACTTTGTTTAAAATAACAGAGTGACAGGGCAAGTAGACTTTAGGGGCAGCTTGCCCCGCACACCAAGTAATCTTTAGGAACCTATGTTGCAGCCAAATTGTAAATAAAAGTCTACAAGCTTTATCAGGGCTCGAAATTAGCAAAAATTTCCACTATCCAATCAGGTCTAGCTGCAAAAATATTTTCTAGCCCTAATTTTTTTTTTACTTGCCTCTAATTTTTTGGGATAAAGAAGACCAAATTTCAAAGAAGCATGATAGTTAATGAAATGTTCATTTCATCATGGTATCACTTTTTTTTGAACAATTGAAGAAAATGATATATATTCATCACTGATTTCACGACCTATTCTGTGAAGAAGTCATGTATCAAGCAGCATTGTACTTCTAAGCTGACAATCTTTCTTAGGCACTGATATGTGAAGATGTGTTCCATTTGGAATGACTACTGAAGTTTATTAGCCCAGCTGGGCTAGGTACACAGAGTGTTCTCTAGCCTCGGGCTATTTGGCTAGCCTTAATGTAGATCCCTGCATATTATAACAAACAAATTGTATTGCATGGATTTGGTCCAAAATAAACCAAATGGCTAACCAGAAAATTCATCTATACAAATATTTGCATGTATAAAATGTGTATCTCTTATCTGGATTGGACAATAAACCCTATTTAGTATTCAAACGTTACTATTAGTCTACTACAGGGATTAAGGACAGCAGTCTGCACAGTGAGCTGCAGACCTCTTAGATGGCTATTTGATCGCCTGCAGATTATACTGTTTTAGTAAAAATTTGGGAACTTTTTTAAAACTCCTTCAGTTACTGTGAATACTGGGGAGTGCGATGAATGAGGGGTTGCAAGGGATTTCCTATGAATATCTTCCCCTACCCTGAAACCCTACCCCCTCCTTGAGGAGAGATATTTTCCCTAGGAAATGAAAAATATTTTGGTGTTTGCCATAATATAACCTTTTTAAAATGAAAAACTTGTAAGCAACATTGCAGGTCAGGTCAAGACTTTCATGGTGGTTTGGATGTTTCCTAAAAGATCTCCCCCCCCCCCCCCCCCCCCCCAAACTTGGCCCAAGAGACAAATGTCCTATAGTCTGTCTGACTCGAGTTTGGCAATCACTTTTGCCACTTTTTTGTGACAAAACGTTCGCGTTTTCCATCCAAACTTGGCAAACTTGTTAGGAGCACTACTACGTGTACGTATAAACATTTTTTTTGTCTCAACTCCGCAAAATGTTGATTTTGCTCATTAGGTCCCATTGTAAAATGTGTCCATTGCCAACAATACGATCTCGCGTGTTTGTATTGTTCGCAACAGACAAACACGCGAGATCGTAGTGTCGGCAATGTGCACATTTTACAATAGAAACTAATGAGCAAAATCAACATTTTGCGGAGCTGAGACAAAAAGTATGTTTTTACATACACGTAGTAGTGCTCCAAAGAGGTTTGCCAAGTTTGGATGGCAAACTCGAACTTTTTGTCACAAAAAAGTGGCAAAAGTGATTGCCAAACTCGAGTCAGACAGACTCTGAGATGAGTAGACAGGGATCGGGCACTGTCCATGCATCATCAAATGTCGCTGCCTCCCATCTCCTTGGCAACTATCTGACCTAGAAAGGATGCTGCATGCTAATTGCACAGATCAGATCACGTGACCAAGGCTACACTGCGTAACCCGAGGCGCACATACCCTAGGTGCTAGCATGCTGTGCCTAAGGCGTTGCGGTTCAAGGGGATGTATTTCTCTGGACAGACTATAGTAAATGTTCCCTTGAGGCTTGAGTTGAGGGGGGGGGGGGTCAATCAACAAGTCCATATCAAACATTAACATAATCAATTGATAAAAGCCTGCAGATCTTTGGAAAGGCCACAGAGACAAATGGATCCAGACAAATCAGTAAAGTAAAAGGTTGGTCAGCGTCTGCATAGGCGGCGACACAAGCCGAGTCTATATACAGACTACATTACACAGGTACACCGGCCGGCACTTGTGATCAGCGACTGATCGAACGCCACACGCACGTGATGCACAACAAAAGACAGGTATGGACAATGTTAAATAAAATGTCAGTTGAAAATAAGCTTTCCTAGTCAAAATTCCATAAGTCTTTTCTTTGAACAAGTAAATTAACACCAATATCATAACTGCGATTAGAGATGTGGGCTGATATGCCGGACGGTCCACTCACCAAGTTCGCCTGACGCCGCCATGCTTTCAAAAGGGCAAAGTAGAAGTACTTGTCATTGGACGAAGTTTCGTCTCACTGCAAGTAGGACCTATGTACAGGAGAGTACAGGAGAGGCAGATCGATGTCGTTTTCACATCCTCATATTGTATAAAAAAATGTATACTTGTAATGTTCGTTCTTCACACCATTAATTGAAATAATAAATATAACTATAATGATATTATTATTATTATTATTATTATTATTATTATTATTATTATTATTATTATTATTATTATTATTATTATTATTAGTAATACTGTTATGATAATAATAATGATAATAATGATAATAATGATACTACTACTACTACTACTACTACTACTACTACTACTAATAACAATGATAATAATAATAATGATAATAATAATAATAATGATAATAATAATAATAATAATAATAATAATGATAATAATGATTGTGTTGTTGTAGTATTGTGAAGAGGTTTGTGTTATCAGGGACTTCAATACCTATATAAATAAATATATATATATATATATATATATATATATATATATATATATATATATATATATATATATATATATATATATATATATATATATATATATATATATATATATATATATATCTGGTGTTATTATCATTAATATGCTTTTTTGATGATTATTCCGTTTCAATGATGATTATTCCAGATCACAAAGACCAGAAAACAAGGTCAGTGCAGCTTTTCTATGGGTTCAGATAGGATCTGTAGGGGTTTTGTAATAAAGATCTAATTATGTAGCTATAGGAATTATAATTTGGCTCACAATTTCCATTTTTCCGGGCCCAGGGTGTGTACGTCTTGTTCACTATCTGAGTTAACAAACCACATGGGTAGCAGGGGTTGACATCTTTTTATTCTGAAGTACTTCAGTTCCATCATAATGGCTTCTTATCTCGTATTAGTGACAGCCCATCGAATTAGTTTCAGAGTAGACAGTCAGCCTCTACTCTCATATCAAATTTCTGACTGCTCAAACCCGCCAAGATCAGAGAAATACATCCCCTTGATCCGCAACCCCATAGGCACAGCATGCTAGTACCTAAGGTATGTGCGCCTTGGGTTACGGGGTGTAGCCTGGGGAAGTATTGGTCACGTGATTGGTTTCGCGGCAATTTCAGTCTGACCCAGGGCCTGTGAAACCAGCAGGCAGCCAATCGTGGGGTACACATGCTATCTATGACTCATAGTGGTGTGAGGCAGCGAAATTTGATGACGCACGCACAGTGCCCACTCCCTGTCTACTACTCCCAGCCAAGATGTACGGATTCTGATTGGTTAATGATATAGGAAATGCGGAATTACTCCGAGCAGGGCTTTTTGTCCAAAATATCAAAATTTAAATCAGAATATCACGCCATAAACTCGATTCGAGGGACGGTGTTCCTATCCATGACCTTTACACGCAAGGTCTTTTTGGTACAGCTGTAGCCGTTTGCTTGCCAGAAGGGCGTGAGTGTCGTCCACAGGTAAAGTAGACCATATTTGCAAGGGTCAGAACGACAGAAGGGTCATTCGGTTCGTTTTGACCAGTGGGTAGTTGGCTACTAAGAATAGCACTATTGTTGTCACAAACAGGGCGGGGCGCAGACAGCGGTCTGGGCGCTGTAGTAAAGCATGGCAAGCATTTTGAGAGTTTATTAAGCATTTTTTTAAAAAATATTTATTATTATTATATGCCTACTGCTCATTCTCTGCTGTGATTGGTCAGATCATGGTCACATGACCACCTTACAAAAGTGATATTGGGGTGCAATATTATTTTCCAACACTGACTCAGAGCTTTCAGGTTCATGTGCTCAATTCTCAACTTCAACTCTTGAAAAGGAAGCCAACAGAGGTGAATTGAGACAAGGAACTCGAAGAGTTTGGGCTTCTTGTAAAATCATGATTAGGAAGGGAATTAGTAAAACACATTTTCAAATTAAATGAATAAATCATTAGATTTCTACAACTAATGCATGTGACTTCTTCGAAAATTTATAGTATTTTGATTGCGATATTACTGAATTAACACAAGAATATATTAAAGCTTAGAAATTTACAATAACCCAATGGTTTGTGGTAAAATCCGGAAATGGAAAAACATATTAATAATATTTACATTTTCATAATTCTTTAAATTAGTAAATTATTCTATTTGAATGAGCAGTAGGCATATGATAAAACAAATATGGCACTTTGGTTTCGTGCAATATCAATTTTTATTGCACTCTGAAAAATGATATTGCACTCGGCGCAAGCGCCTCGTGCAATATCATTTTTCAGAGTGCAATAAAAATTGATATTGCACTCACCCAAGTGCCATATTTGTATATTATTATATGCCTACTGCTCATTTTCTGCTGTGATTGGTCAGATCATGGTCACATGACCACCTTACAAAAGTGATATTGGGGTGCAATATCATTTTCCAACACTCTGACTCAGAGCTGTCAAGTTCATGTGCTCAATTCTCAACTTCAACTCTTGAAAAGGAAGCCAACAGAAGTGAATTGAGACAAGGAACTCAGAAGAGTTTGGGCTTCTTGTAAAATCATGATTAGGAGGGGAATTAGTAATACACATTTTTAGATTAAATAAATAAATCATTAAATTTCTACAACTAATGCATGTGACTTCTTCGGGTATTTATAGTATTTTGATTGCGATATTACTGAATTAACACAAAAATATATTAAAGCTTAGAAAATTAGAATAACCCAATGGTTTGTGGTAAAACCCGGAAATGGAAAAACATATTAATAATATTTACATTTTCATAATTCTTTAAATTAGTAAATTATTCTATTTGAATGAGCAGTAGGCATATAATAAAACAAATATGGCACTTTGGTTTCGTGCAATACCAATTTTTATTGCACTCTGAAAAATGATATTGCACTCGGCGCAAGCGCCTCGTGCAATATCATTTTTCAGAGTGCAATAAAAATTGATATTGCACTCACCCAAGTGCCATATTTGTATAATATTCATAAATATTTTCGAATATCAATAAATGATTTATAAATCTTAAAACATAATTGTAACTAGTTGGCCCCCGTGCACAGCTCGGGTTTCGACTCTAAAATCCTACCAAATGAGAAAAAAAAAATAACCCATATAACATACATTTGTGAGAGTAGGAAAAGAAAAGTTCACATTCCCATAACCTTTGTGACGAAGATAAGAAAAAACATTTTTCAGAGAAAGAGAAAGATGATAAAACAATAAAAATGCTTCATAAATCAGGTACGTTCAAGAGGAGAGAGATGACAAAAAGTAAATACAGGAGAAAGAATTTGAAAAATATGATAAAATGAATAAATCAGAGAGAATACAAAAAAGAAAAAAATGCAAACATAACGTGGAGAGAAAGCAAAGAAATGTGATAACGATAGGGTACATATACAATATATATATATATATATATATATATATATATATATATATATATATATATATATATATATATATATATATATATATATATATATATATATATATATATATATATATATATATATATATATATATATATATATATATATATACACTAAGCAGTATATAGTACTGCTGTATAAAAGTTCACATTCCCCTAACCTTTTTGACAAAGGTAAGAAAAAATATTTTGCTGAGAAAGAGAAAGAGTGATCAGTAAAACAACGACAAAAATGCTGCATAAATCAGATACGCTCAAATGAAGAGATATGACAAAAAGTAAATACAGAAGAAAGAAATTGCACAATATGATACAATGAATGATTCAGAGAGATGATACAAAAAATATAAAAATGCAAACATAAATGGGAGAGAAAGCAAGGACATGAGATAAAGATAGGGTACATATACAATATACATATATACAATTATATACAATTTAGTACATATCCAACCCCCCCCCATCACCCCTTAACAGGAATAAGTTATTTTAAGAGAAAATAGCGAGACAGAGACAGGGAGATTCTATCAGATAAACTGTTTGGCAAAATTATAGATTGGAGAGAAAATGGCCCCAAAAAATCTAAAAAACATGGAGGATGCAAATCGAGAAATAATGCAAGAGAATTTTATTCCTTCTCTTGCAAAAAGAAAGCGAATGCAATAAATAGGAGAGAATGCATCGGTCAGTATGTCAAAGAGAGAGAGAGAGAGAGAGAGAGAGAGAGAGAGAGAGAGAGAGAGAGAGAGAGAGAGAGAGAGAGAGAGAGCATACCCTCAATGAAAAGGCATGGGTGTGTGCAGATACATTCCGTAGAGCTAATCACGACTTATTTTTTTTATCAGAATAGATATTTTACTTTCGATTAAACTGTTGTCATTGCCAAGCACAAATCTCTGTTTAACACCCCCTTACTGAATAGGAAATTGAAGTGTTCTAGTTTCTCGGCCAAAACTATCTCTAAAGACCATAGTTTGCTGCCATCTTTTGGTTGGATGTAAAACTATAGTTTCGGCTTATTACTCAAAACTATACATTAGAAAGAGACTGGTTTTAACTATGAAATCGTAGCAGCCATCAGTAAGATAAGAAAAGGATGACAAAGCATCTGCAGTCAATCCAGTCCTTCACAGACATATTTATTTTTATGCTAAAAACAAATGGAGCCCAAACAGTTGTGGACTTTCACTCTAACATTTGCAAGTTTGCTATTTCCTTCATGTACAAACCTTATACAGTATATGCACATGATAATGGTATTCATGGCCTATTAATTATGGTCATTTAATTGTCGCATCTAAGTCATAAATATTAGCCTTTCTTCATAATACTTTATTTCAGATTGTGATTTATTTATTCTTATAAGCTGGATGTTATACTGTGAATAATAGATGCTGTAATATTCATATAGCATTTAGCGTTTGTAGAATTGTTAAGGAGCATGGTTCGCATTCACTTCTGATACTATTCCAAAAAATACTATATGTTTCTTTGATGTTGCATTTTCTAGAAATCAATTCTACAAAGGCCATCTCCATACTAACTTCTGAGTAAATCGGAGCCTCATCTAAAGGCTATTTCTTGTAAAGTGTGTTCCATCCTTACATAATGTAAACCTGCCACTGACATGCTAATCTTCTTCAAAGATACTTAAAAGACATTCACTTGACATTCGTATATGTCCACTAGGTATAAACATCCACCGATGGCTATGAGGGTATGAAAAATAAAGAATTTCTTTTAATTATATAAACATTTCATTTTTCTAAATTTTGTCGTCACTGAATTGCATGAAAAAAGATTTTTCCGAGATTACAAATTATCTCAAATTCGCATTAATAGTCTTTGTGTTGTGCTAAATCACAAACGAATTGTATTGTGCTAAGTCAGAGCTAGTCACAAAATGTGAGGTATCTATGCTCGTTTCTGCTACACTTTTTTTCCTACCAAACGAGTGTGAACTTTTGACCTAAACACATGGGCAGAGATTAAAACATTATATACATATAGTGGCAATAAAAAGCTTTACATCTTCTAATATATTAATACGGAGTTTCGTGTACGGTTGGCTCCCTTTTTAGAGGAGCATGTGCCGTTTGACAAGGGTTTGACCCCTGCAATATGTTCCCGCATGGCCGTTTTAGTCAGTCGGCAAGAAAGGGTTGGGTTATTTACGTTCCTTCTCCCGTAAGACTCGAATTTAAGGGGGAAAGAATTTGTAGTCGAGAGTAGGTCTTGGCCGACATCTTTCACTTACAGCGCCATCTATTCAGAATTTACTTTCACAAACTATGTGTCCTAAAATATCGAATTGCAAGATGGGGTAATGGTTAAGTACGGTGGCATACTCAATTGCAGACTAGTCGGACCCGGGATCGAATCTCGATGGGTGTGCGGGAAAGGACACTTTTTTTTATTTAATACTGTTTTCGTATGTTTCAGATGGCACTTTGTGCCGTACATCCAGTCACCTAAAACGCTCACCTTTACCATTATAAAAATAACTACCGACTTGAAATGATTAATCCTTTTTATATTAACAATTTACGTTTATTGTGTCATAGTTCTGTGTTCTTCATAATTTCTTTAAGTAAGGCAGTATATTTACGCTCTCTTGGTGGAATGTGTGAATGCAATATATATGGTTTTGTATTCAACACACACACACACACTCTTGGTTGTTGTTGTTGTTGTTGTTATTTATATGTATGTTTTATTATGTAAAACATGAATGCATGTAATATCATAGGGTAATTCATTTAACCCTTTATCACCCATAATTAGTTAAGGGTTATTTTATTAGCCCATTCATGGCCAATGCACCTTAATATAATTCATTTAACCGTTTGCAATCCAGGATATGTTAGAGGTTATTTAATTAACCTATTCATTGCCAGAGGACCTGATCACTATTCATTTAACCTTCTGCCACCCACAATTAGTTAAGGGTTATTCTATTAACCCATCTATGGCCAGAGCACCCAATGACAATTCATTTGACCCTTTACCCACCAAGAATATATCAAAGGTTGTAAAGTTCACCCATTCTTGGCCATTATGCACCTAAATATCAATCGTTTATTCTTTTGCAACCCAGGAAATGTTAAGGGTTATTTAATAAACCCAATCATAGCCAGAGCACTTGATGACCATTAATTTAACCCTCAACCACCAGGAATATATTAGTTATTAAATTAACCCATCCATGGCCAGAAAACCTTAATTAATTCATTTAACCCTTTAATTGACAACCTGAATTAGTTAAGGGTTAGTTCTAACCCATTCATGGCCAGAGCACCTTAGCATTCATTTAACCCACCATCATTTTTATTTAAGGGTTATTTTATTATTTTATAAATCAAATGTATGTGTTCCATTGGAAAATGTTAAAAACATGATTTATTGAAGTAAATATTAAAATGAATTGTTGAAATAAAGTCAAGATGATGTATTTACACATATATACACACACACGTGTTTGTTTCTTCAAGTTGATCATTGCTATTATATGAATGTATTGTGTAAAGCATGAAGGTAAGTACATATTATTTTCAGCAGAAAATGGATTATTAATCCATTCATAGCCAGCAAATCTTAAGATCACTTATTTAACCCTGAGCGATGCCAATGGTTCAGTAAGAGTTCTGATGTGTTGAGTGGTGGAGGTAGTTTGATTGTGTTTTATTTTATTCTCTGCCTCTTTACTTCCTGCGCATGATTGAGTATGACTGATAATCCAAAACCGTGCAGCGCACGGGGAGTTGCAAGTATATATATATATATATATATATATATATATATATATATATATATATATATATATATATATATATATATATATGTATATATATATATATATATATATATATATATATATATATATATATATATATATATATATATATATATATATATATATATATATATATGTTGGTTATAATCATTGAGAAAATACATTGTACCCGCACCCATATTTGTCAAACATAGTTCTCCTGTCACAACTATGTAGGGTTGAGATCACTAGTATCCTGATAATGCATGACTGGTAGCTGTACATTTATTAACCCTCATGTTGCTGGTGGCTTATTTCCCAATACAAAATGATACAAAAAACCTTAAAAATGATTGAAACCCTGGCAAATGGGTGCTCGTCAGAGAGTAGTTAGCAAGAGCTATCCTATGATTACCAACATGACAGGGTTTAAATGTTTTTCAAAAGAATTGTCATCTCGTGCTTTGGACAGAAGTAATCTCAGCATTGGAAGCGTTAAGCTGACGAGGGAGAATGCCACTTTATTGGTTATGGTGCCATCTATTATCAAACTTCAGAATTGGTCCAAGCAAGCCTGCTCTTTGAATTTCATCGGTATCATCCTGCGTGCAGCAGAGAGTGCTCGTCTTTAGAATAGTTTTGGGAAAATCTGTTCCTGGACTGAAGGCAGGCTTTGGGTACATAAGGGGCTAATGAAGAAAACGAAAACATAATGCAAGGCATAGTCGGGCGGTTAACAAAAGATAAACTGAGATAAGAAATGTAAGTGGGAAGGCAACGACGAACAAAACAATACGGTGCTAATTACCTGACGATCAATTGACAGCTGAATAGATAATTACCACTGACTTTGAATTATTTATAGTCCTGTATTTCAAAGACACACGCCACATCCATGTGAAATAAGACATTATTTCATAAAAACATTATATTTCAAAAATATGGTTTAAGTATGTATTTAAGTGCTAGCCAAAGCATCCATTTTTTTACCTCCCTCCCGACTGTTTGCTTACTTAGATTTCCGCGTGTTAAAAAATCAACTTTATTCTTAATTACCTCCCTCCAGACCCTGTAAAATTGGTCTGGGATTAGGATCCAGGAACCAATACTGTAAATCACTTAATTATAGCGGGAACAATAAGATAGCTATAATAGCGCTCTGCCTATATGCGCTATTGTAAAATCCCCGTCTTTATTAAATTCGTAATTGAACTTCCTGCTGCTGTTCCCGTTCACCGCTATATATAGATCACGCTATCCAGGGCAGTACCGTGACTGCGCTATATAATGATCACGCCATATATAAGTGATTTACAGTAGATCAAGTAACCGTCGCCTCATAGTTGCTGCTCTCTCCTAGTTACTCCTCAGCTTCACAGAGCGATTCCAGGCCGAGTCCCAGGTGATGCTTCGCCATCTAATCTAATTCTAATGCTAACAACTGCCGTCATTCTCACCTGTGGGAAGCTTAAGTTGGAAGGTTTAATGGCTTTATTCTATTGTGCCTGTGCGGCTCAGAGGAGATTGGGACATTTCGAGATTACACGAAACTTCTTCCAGGTGCCATTTCAAAGGCCATGAGTGAAAGTGGTCCGCGAACCTTTATTAGGTTTGGATCATACAATTAACAGCGTATGCCACAACTGGGCGATAAAGAAACGACTGTGACTGTAGCCTGTATAGAGCATCATAATCATCATCATCATGTGACCAATATGTACATGTATAGGTTTAAAATGGGTGAGACTAAGTGACACTGCATTTTATAGTGATTGGAAAGGTCGTAAGAATTGATGCTAGTATCACAATATTATAGTCTTAATATATCGAAACTATATCCGTCAACCATATGCCTACGCACACCCAGCGCAACATGTTCTAAGAGAAAAGAAGAATAAAGGTATAGCTTATTGTTGTCCCTATGCCGAGAATTCTGTAGGCAAGATAATGGCGCCCTAATGTTCTTCATGGGTACTACAGGTGAACTATTGCCCTCCCGAGTCTGACTTTTACATGTATTTAACTACATGGTGGAGGTTAATGGTACCTAGGGCGTAGTCAACTACCTCGTGAAATGGCAGATTGTCATGTTATACCACTAACTGATACCATTGAAAGGTGCGTAGCCTCTTGTACCTACCATAAATGTACATGTATTTTGCATCGTAGCCTTTTCCGTTTCTATTAAAGCAGATAGTAAAATAAAGAAGAGGGGCAAAAAGGCAGTCCTGAATCAGATTGAATGTTTTGTTCGTGATATGAGCCACGTTCACACATGAAAGTGTGGATATTCTGATCTGGTAACACTTATGATTCTCACAGCAGTTCTCTCTTTGAAATTCCTACGCCAGTTTAAATAAATCTAAATTCGTTTTCTCTCCCCAATAAACGGGAGTGAAAATAAATTTAGATTTATTTTCTCTCCCCAATAGACGGGAGTGAAAATACATTTAAATTTGTTTTCTCTTTCACACTTGATCCATCGTACCAAGCATTGGGTGCAGCAAATAAACGGGCTTACGAAGGAAATATAGTGTGAGGTACTTTTGAATAGATAACTGCAACTTTAAACAAAATGAGATTGTAAACGTATACCTGCGAAAACAACGTTAAACTGGTATTCAAAACAATTTAGCATGTTGTATTTGGAAGGACGAATTTCCTTTTCGATATATGACGAGCAACTTCTAAGTTAGATTGATGACATCACAGCATGGGCACGGTGAATTGTTACTGTTTGTCCAGTGAAAGTTAAGCTAACACATCCCGGATATGGCTCCGGTTTCCTCCACTACTTCCAACTGGCTAGTCACGAATTAGCCACAATTGGCATAGATGTGACGAAAAACGAAATTACAAATTCCCAGATATGGTCCGCAATTAGATGTCAATAATATTAATAATATTAATATCATTAATATTATCATTAGTATTATCATTATCATTTTTGTTATTATTATTATGATCATGATGATGCTGATGATCACAAAGATTATGATAATGGTAATGATGATGGTGATGATAATGATGATAGGTTGGCATTCACGAAGATGATGATAATGGTAGTCATGATGACGATGCTGATGATGATGATGATGACGGTGGTGGTGATGGTCATTAGAGTAGCCCTATTGTTTCAATTGTCTGTGCATTGTCACATTAGTAGTAGTTACATGCTAACTTAAGGTACGGCATATTTCTGAAGAAACATATAGAACGAATCAAATCATGCAAACAGAATTACCCTAAGACATTTTTGGGGTTGTGTTTTCACAGATTGGTATCATAGCTAGCATATCCTCAGGCTATTAGAGATCTGAGGGGACTGAGTGCTGTGCGCATGCGCCACCGAGACGCTGACCGTCGCTACGTTACGTCGCTATCGAGAGAAGACTTATTATTCAATGTTATTAGTGATACTTATGTATTCTGTGCATTAGCCACCTCGGCTTTCTCTATTGGTATAAAGAGTAGAATAAGTGACGTAATTGTTAAGTGGGGAGCAAGTGTTAAAGGTATTTGATATCGATACCACAGCTGCAGTGATATGAAAGGGAAAACATTGTATTCTAGTTGGTGGCCCGCCCAAATAGCCGAGTAGTCTAACCCATTGCAACATTGTTCCTCACCATTGCTCGGGTTGGAATCTGGATAGGGATGTGTAAGAAAATCAACAGTAACTTGGAATTAGCCTGTTTTCTATCCAAGGATACATTCTCCGCCATTAACAGCTGGTTAGGACAGAAACATAGATCATAAGCAAATCATAAGCAGAATTTATGTAGACAATGTCCTATAACTTAGGTCCAATGGATAATACATGTACATATAGGCTAAATACCGCAGGGCTTTAGTAAATTACATTGGCCTCATAGTGAGTACAGATCAGTGATGTTAAAAGTTCCAGAATTAACCAACTTTAAGCTAACCAACGTTTAGAAGATCATCCCAATCAATTCGTATAAACTTCTTAAAGAAACTTTAACGTTTTAGATAATTTTTGTATCACACTTATGTGATACACTGTAAATTGTTGCGTATTAAACGCACATCTCAACGATTTCGCACAACGCCACCTAAAAAAAGCAAATCCGCTGTGCTGTAAGAGTGAGTGTGTCGCGCCCCACAGTCGAAATAAACAACCACCGGCATCACAGCGCCTAATACATGCTTTTACGATTATTCAATGAGGTCCGCCATATGGTCTAGGTCAAAGGTCAATCCGTAACAAGTGTCATCTCCAACATGCCATAACTAGTAGGCAGATTGTGGATGTACCTATGTATTCCCATGTTTTAGCTCACCAATGGTCATATCTCTATTTCTAGATGTAGATACACAGGAGCCGGGCTGCGGCCGTGATGTAGTGAGATGATATATTCCTATAGTTAGGGATTAATGGCATATGCTGGTAAATAGTTAATGGGTAGGAACCCCAAGACCACAGATCATTAATGAAAGATGTTCGCAAGATTATTAATGGCCACAACCTCCCAAGGTTCTCTGTTGATACAAATAGTGGTCTTCCTGACTTGCCCTCCTGCTCTAAATGGTTATAAATGTGTCTGTCCTAAAGCATTTGCTATATCTATACGTAAATTCAGTACAGTACAGTATTGTATGGTAGTGTATGTTTCTTTGCTGTAATCTACTCATTACAAAATCACACGGTTCATACAAATAATCGATATGCCATAAGTTAACAACTCTTATAACAAATTACTCAAAAATAGATACACATATTTCTTTATAGTGAACAAAGTTAGTTTGAACATGAAAAGTATTGCATTGACATGCTCCACACAGGTAAACTCTTGACACGTGGCATGGGGTGTGTCGGTAACGTTTAATGTGTATATAGGACTCTTTTACTTACATTGATAGATTCTTCACAACTCTATCACTAGCCAGAATATGAACAAGTTGTCATCTGTCTCGGATGTAATACGTGTTACTCAGACTCTCAAGAGTCGGACGGTTTCCTGTCGTTGTTTTATCATATTTAGAAAATCTTTACTTTCTTATTGGTCTACCGTTGAACACCAGATGACATTGATTCATTATGGGTGTTTGCGCAGCTTATGGTAAATGTATATGTACAAATTGTTTTCACGGCAAATTGACAATTTCATCTGATGGGTGCCTACTAAGTCGTATATATTCCGACTTACTTGCTGATTGGATATCCGGTTGCCTGCAATGAACCATGACCTGAATTCACATCCCGGCCTGACAGAACGCTTTATCTTGATACAACTCAATGATTTGAGCGATATTTTACTGAAGACTGTTGTTTCTGTTCGGTTTGACGGGTAGAAAAAGGTATCAAACCACATGGACACATTAGATGGCAATGGATTAAAAGCCCATTAAGCTGCGGTGATGCGCAATCTTCTTTTTGTGTTCTGACTTAGGCATTTAGATAATGTCAACTTTGCCCATTTTGGAGAAAAAATGAATACTTAAATAAATCAAAGAAAGAATGAATAAAGAAATAAATAATTAGATGAATAGATTCATAAGGAATTCGTTTTAAATAAATAATTAGATATATAGATGAATGAATGAGTGATTGAATGAATGAGTGAATGAATGTATGAATGAATAAATAAAGGAATAGATGAATAAAGTAATACAAAAATAGATGAACATATACATAAATTTACAAATGAATAAATGAATGAGTTTGTGAGTAAGTGAATAAATGAATGAATAAATGAATTAATGAAGTAATAAATAGATAAGGTAACAAAGACACGGACAACACTTCCAGGACATATCTAGGCACCACCCAATAGACATTGCGACGTGTTTCGTAAGTGGATAATACCATATCTGGCCACTGTCATCAGTCTGATGCCCTAAATGTGCGACACGGGCTAAACGATACAGTGTGGCTTTGGCTTTTATTAACCCTGTATTGCTCCAGCTCTCATTTAGATCAGGAAATCCCTATATGTGTATGCATTAATAAGGCCGCTAGATGAAGATAGGTCAAGTTGCTATATGAGATCTTTCTTGATGTAACATACACTTCACAAACTACTCAGGTGAAAAGAAGTAATTTTCTGGGAAGTAGTTACATCTCCCAAGAAACACATTTGTGAAAGTAGCTTATCCGGCCGAGTAATGGCCTGGTCGGAATAAGCTCTCCCCGTGCGCTAATACTGCAGTTCTAATATCATCCTATTTATCCAATAAAACATCTGCGAGGAGAAAGAAAGCAGGAAAAATACACATTAAAAACCAAAATAAAAAGATAACTAATGGACAAATATGGCCGACACGAGGATGCTCCTACTATTGTGTTTTGCGGTACGCACTGATGGGATGAGTTACAGCTTTCTCTGGGAAACATGATGGATAGCTTGGCTAGAGTCTCTACTCTAGAACGATTCTTGCATTGGTAGAACATCTGTGACGAAGAAATAAAGTTGTCCATCTTGGCAGGAATTTTTGATTTATCGACCTCTGTATTTCCTACTATGCAAATGGTAAATGCAGAGTGGAATAGCAAAAACTGTTCAAACGGTGTTAATCTTTCAACTAATATAATAAAGATGGTCCGCTCAATGTTATTTTCAAAAGCTGGATAACCAAGGGGATGTATCCCGGGGGGGGCACTTGGGTATTTAGGGGGGCGCATACGTTCGTTATCAAAATTTAAAAATACCCCTAAAGCACTGATTTCTGGCCAAAAAAGCACCCTTATTTTAATAAAACGCTGATTTTTTCCACTAAATAAACACCCCTTCTTTTATCAAAACACTGACATTGGATGAACGGGAACACGTATTTTAACTTAAGATTTTATAATCCTCTGCGTGTTTAGCGGCAGCAAGTGGCGGCAGCAGACTCGGAAGTCCAGTCACTTCGGGAGTCACTCGCGTCAGAGCCGCGTATATTTCGTGGATTGCAAGGGGATTTTGACCCCCATACTTCGTACCTTGGTACCAAAAAGTACCCTTCTTTTACAAAATCGCGGACATGCGGAGGTCTTAAAAAAAGACCCCTTCTTCCGCGAAATACGTAACTAAGGTGCGGCCCCCCTCTGTACCTGAGTGCCCCCCCCGGGGGATGTATACATCGCATGTGCCTACATCATCGATACTTCAGTTAATGTTCCTAAAAAGTTCACCGGAAGCCTGGAGGCAACCGCAATGCAGGTCTGACAACTAAAATTATCATTTCAGCCTGGAAGTCCTTCTTTAGTATGCAACTTATTGTTATTATAGGGAATAGATAAATTGCTTAGTCAAAAAGATGCCCATCCCTATGCTGTTGTGAAGGCGGGAGCCCTGCGGTGTTCTCCGCGCTATCAGTTGACAAATGCATATGGCGCAGAGCCGTTACTGCGGAACTGCTTTTCTGCAAGCCGCCATTAACCTTCTCGCATAATCCCATTTCAATGCACAACACACTCGCTATTATTAAATATTAATCTGTACGGAGTTTATCAGAATGAACAGAGCGATTAGAATGTCAGCAGTGTATAAATCAAAACCAACTTTATAGCGGCTTTATACGGATTAATTTGTGCGTCGCAACTCGCCTGGAAATTGAGGAAAAACACAGTATTTACACTGAGGCCGGCTAAATGTGAGGGATCGATCTCGGACAGGCCTGCTATTGTAGTGCTGATTAATGATAGCGCCACTCTCCCTCTGCCCAACAGATATCAATTAGCTCTTATCGACATTCAGATCGCACCAGAAAGAGATCAATAACCGATGTTCAGGTAGCGCTATTCAGCCATTGCTTGCTTTGATCGCGGCTCCACCTGGCGGAGCAAGAACAATAACTAAATTAATTCATTTTGACACACCCGACGTTTTATCGACAATGACGTCAATTTATGACTGTGAAATTAGAAGGGTGAACCTTTGTTATGTATCGTGTCTGTGTACGACGAATATAAGAAGTGACGTTAAATGCTTATTCTTTGTGATTAGTGAAAGAACGTGGATAACATGTAATCCATTTGAGCCCTAAAGATATACCAAACGACAATATTGTTTAATACGTAAGGAAAGCCACACTTCCAAAATATGCAAAAATAAAGAGGCTCATAGATGGTTGAATGTGTAATTGAATGAAGTAATATATCAATGGTTATAGAATGATAAATGAATAAGAGAATATATATATATACATACTAGTAGATATTTACATATATATATATATATATATATATATATATATATATATATATATATATATATATATATATATATATAGAGAGAGAGAGAGAGAGAGAGAGAGAGAGAGAGAGAGAGAGAGAGAGAGAGAGAGAGAGAGAGTAATTGCTTTTCTACCTCTGATCAAGTTGTTCGAGGTTCGCTGTTCGATCTAATGTATCGGTCTCTGTGTGCTTTCGGCTTGAGGCGTGAACATTGTTGAGAACGGCAAGGGGTGGGGAGGATGATGGGGTGGTGGTATGAGTCCGGTTTCCTCCACAAATATGGCAGAAGAAGTGACGAAAAACGAAATTCCAAATACCGTATGATGCCTGGGGAACAGCTGTATTTCAAATATATAGGCCATAACACCTTTCCAGTGAAACATGGTTGGATACCCTGGTCACACCTTGTCATTCAAATGTAGTCTTCTGTGGGTACATATTGGTTCCTCAATATGTTCAAGTATCTTATATACATCACCAAAGAAAATGGTAATATTTATTTTTGTTGGAAGTACATATATACACATTCTAAATATAACAAAGAAATATCAAGGTGGTTTTACCATTTTCTATACCATCAATGCGTAACATGGAACCGTGTAATTTGCAATGCCAAACATTTTCTTTCGTTGAGCAAATGGAAGTAGAAAATTCTCAACCACGTAAACAAGATCTTGACCAAAATAAGCTAAACGAATTCGTGATCCTAAGAAGACGATACATAAAATATAAAAATTCTCTGAAATGGAAAAGAAAAAAGAATCAAAGTGAGAACCTCAAGCTACTGAATGAGGAAACTCCCAACACACAGAAAAAGACTTCTCGATTATGAGAGAATGAAGAATGCGTGGAGTGGTGTAATCAGTGTAGGACATGGCGCCCTGAATGGTGGTGACGGGCGGAATTAACGAGATGCCTGCTGGGTAATGAAGGTGTGAGCTGCAGATAAGAGTGGAGGGAGGTTCTGGCTGTGTGCCGGCCGCAGACAGGTAACCGTATCAAGACATTGCAGTACCCACAGGCACAGCGCAACATGTCTGTCAACGTGGCATGTGTGGCACACATCCCTATAGGGGGGTGGGGGTAGATATTGGATGGGTTATACAGATCCTGTAGCATTCAACATACCCATATTCTGATTGGCCTTACTTTAATTATTGTATGTATTTTATTTCTGATTTGTTATTCATTTATTGCATTTCGAAAAGATTACAATCTGAATTATATACTTATTCAAATGAGAAAATGTCTGTTTTTCATAGAAAAAAAGTTGAATTTCCCAGTTTCATAGATAGAGAGGCTTAATTATATTATGATATTTCATATTTGTACTTACAGACACAAGTATACACATCATAGAAAGGTTAGATCATTTGAACATTTATTTAGACTTTATGGGCCAATTTCATTAAGCCACTTGATACCTGGTTCAAAGTTGAACCAGGTCACAACTTGGAGATAGACCAGGTATCAAAGTTAGGCCAATTTCATTAAGCATTTAGTACCTGGTCTAAAGTTGAACCAGGTCACAATTATGGGACTAACTTTAGACCAGGGGAGGGCTGGTTTAGTTTCCAGTGACACCCGGCCTAACTCTCAACATGGAGGATATGGACATGCGGCAAGACTTAGAAATTGTTCAATTAGGTATTGCTTGCCAAGCTCTTCGAAGACAGCGCCTTTTCAGGGATCGAAACAATCCTCTTGAGATTTTTGATGATGTGGAATTTAGAGAACGTTTCCGATCAACACGCCAAACAACACTACAATTAATCGCAGACTTGGAAGTTGATCTTCAACCTAGAAGGGAATCCTTAGGAGCCCTCCCACCCCACTTGCAGGTTTTATTGGCATTACGATTCTTGGCCTCAGGATCATTTCAGAGAGTTTGCGGTGATTTAATAGGAGTTTCCCCTTCAACTGCATGCCGTGTCATCAAGAAAGTTGCTATAGCTATAGCAAGTAGAAGGCCTCAATATATATACTTTCCAAATGGAAATGCACTTCTTCGAATAAAACAGACAAGGATGCCCGGCATTATTGGCGCCATTGATGGTACCCATATTCGAATCAAATCACCAGGAGGCGACAACCAAAGGAGATACATTAATAGGAAGGGGTGGCCATCTATAAATGTACAGGCTGTCTGTGATAGACAAATGATCTTCAGGAACATTGTTGCAAGATGGTCCGGATCTACTCATGATTCACATATTTTTAATAACAGCCGTCTCTGCCAAAAATTACAAAACCAGGAAATCAATGGAATCCTGCTTGGAGATCAAGGATATGCCTGCTCACGCTTCCTATTGACACCTGTTAGAAATGCCAGAACACCTGCACAAGAACGCTTTAACAGGCATCAAATCCGAGCAAGAAATGTAATAGAAAGATCTTTTGGAGTCCTAAAGATGAGATTCCCAGCATTACACTCTGGATTGCGAACAAACCTGGAGTTGAGCAAAACCATTATTGTTGCAGCTGCAATACTTCACAACATTGCAGTTTTAGCAGGTATTGAAGTCTTTTCGTTGATTATTATTATTATCATTATTGCAGTTAGCTAAACATACCCTCTTATCTATTTATCCATATATATATATATATATATATATATATATATATATATATATATATATATATATATATATATATATATATATATATACACACACATATATATATATATATATATATATATATATATATGTTCTTATTTGGAGTGGGGGACGCACCTTTGTTGCGCTTGAATGAAGACCAATAGAAATAACAATTGTCCGATATATGCTTTTATAAACATTTATTTGACTATCATAACAAGTCTATTCAGTGCAAACAACTTTAATAGTAAAAGAAATCCTTTGAATAATGTCGTTATAACTCTCTATAAACAAGCAATTTCAAATAAATGACATTTTTTACCCTTTCTCAGGAGAACCACAATTTGACATTCAGGGTGCAGTACCTAACCAGGAAGCAGAGCATGTCCCTGCGGACAACATTCTTTGGAATGGCATTCAGACAGGCATACATTGACATGCACTTCGCACAATAAGTAAGGGAAATGATGTGGATTTTTAATATTAACCCATTAACACTCAGAGCGGCCAAAACAGGCCTGACAAATTTGGAAATATTTTACTTAAAAAAGTATTTTTTTGAAAACAATCAAAGGAGGAATGTTGATCAAGAGGTAAGCAACAACTCTCCATCAAATATTTTATGAAATTTTGCTTTATTCACAAGTTATTTTCAAAAATATGAAAGTAGCAGTACCTTCTAGTGAAACTGAGTGTCAATGGGTTAAACCAATTTACATCTGAAGCATACAAATAATATTCTACGTACAAATTACAAATACCTTGCTTAATGTTCAATAGGTTAACATATCCACAATATTTGGATCAGATGTAACTGTTTTTGGAAATTATACTTTCCTTAACCATGTCATATCAACACAATACATCGTCTAAAATGTGTTACTGTTTGTGGAATGATAACCTTTGCTTAGCAAATTATCTATTATTTTTTGTTTTCATATAACATTTTGATAATATTTTTCCACAACCTATGAATAAAGAATTTAGTTTTTGTTACCCCTGCTGGCTGTGTCAATTTCAAATTATTTCCTTTTGGCATTTTTTCCAACATATTGCAGCTAAGTTATGACTAACCAGTTGTAACTGAAGCAGGAAACCGGAGTACCTGGCGAAAAACATCCCTAAACCCCAAGTCACTGGCAGGTTTCTCACATGCCCTGTCCAGGATTCGAACCTGCACTGAGGTGTCGCTGTCAAAGCAACAATTTAAAAAAAAGCAACGTTTAAAAAGAAACTTTAAACTATCAAATAAATGGCTTATTCCCAATTCTTAAAGAAGCAAAGTTTACAAATTCACCTTATCATAATCAAAATATGTTGTAGACAGCTGTGTTGAGATACCCTGGCGAAATAGCTGCCTGAAGTGCTTAGCTGCTTCTACCCTGCAGCCATAATCTGCTAGATATACCGTATTTGTCCCAACAAACGCACAGACCCCTTTTAACAGCACCCTCCACTTTATCTTTCAAACACTACCAAAACTTTGATAATGTTCCTCTCACGCTAAAATGAAATCCATATTAATAAAAAGAATATAAGCAAATTTTCAAAGAAACATACCATTGATGAATAAAATCAAAGATCTATTAGTTATGTTGAAGTTATGGTTTCACCATAAAAATGCCAACTACTCAAATATTGAAATTAATATCATATCACATTTTAAGTTGATTTTTGCAATAACTCTTTACCCTGTAGGGCTAACACTGCTCTTTTCATATCAATGATTTCATACTCTGCCTCCAAATCTTTTAGTTTTTGCTTAAGGATTTTATTTTTCAGATGCAAGTTTTCCATATGTTTTTCATGCTCCTTAGCCCTCATGTTTATCAGAGCTTCATCTGCCCTGACATCATTGTGATTTTTCTTTTGTTTTTTGGAAGGGCGTGATTCGTATTCCCTGTCTGAGATTTGAGGGCTTGATGGAGGCAGTGATGGAGGTGAAGGTGATGGTGGTGGTGGCAAGAGGGGAAGAGGTGGAATGCTGTCTTCATCCATGATTTGGAATGTTGGCTGGCCAGCACATTCATAGCTTGTAGAGGGAGAATCCATTAAATCCAGGATATCTATTTTCTGGGCCGAATCGATTTTGGAGGCATCTGAAATTCTGAGAATAATAAACGAATAGAATAAATTGAGCTGCTTTGTTTGTTTTTCTTACTACATATATTTAGTTCTCACATTTATTAAGTCATTTGGTCCCAATGATTAAGAGCTAATATGGCAACTTGATGATTGAGTCAGGCATTAAATTGAAAATTATAAAAATGAAAATCGTGGACATCTTTAATGGGGCTTTTATGTTTGATTAATGCCAAAGGTATTTGAAAATTACTATGAATTTCTAACTTAATACTTTCATTATCAGTGACTAGGTAGTTCAAAATAGGTTTATTTTTCAAGTATGCAAGCAATTTGAGAAAAAATAATTAGCTTAATCAAATAACTGACATTGCCATCACAATAACTTTTTTTTTATACCTATAACCTGTTATTTGCACAAACATATGATCGAAAAATATTATTTACCTGTGATCGTCTTCTGCATCATCATCAAAGGCATTAACCATTGTTGTTTCATCCTCATTCATGAGGTCGTATACTTGGATGTACAGATCACTTGGCTCTTTTGGTCTTTTTCCGCCGCCTGTTTTGGTAGACGCCCTTCTGAACTGCGCTATTTCTTTTCTGGCTTTCATTTTTAACCTTTTCCATAAAGCCTTCAGTGACTTGATATCCCGTTGTTTCTGGTGAGGGCTAGATGAGTTGAATTTTTCAGTGATTGCAATCCATGCATTCACCTTCATTTGAATAGTTGAATAGTCAGTGCTCTTCAGATCATGCAAACAAGGATATTTATTGATGAGTGAAACAAGTAAAAACTTTTCCTCCTCTGAAAAGTTAGCAGATCTGTCAGTTTTTGCTGCCATGCTTGTTAAGTGTCAATAGAAGATTGACAGTGACCTTCAGTTCATGGAGGGACCTGTACTTAAAGCTATTGTTCTACTGACCACAGAACCTGTCCCTGCCAGGAATAACACTTAGGCCACTGACCTAGATAGTTGTGACCAGGTTTGCTTGTTACCTGGTACTAACTCGTTTGATGAAATTGGACTAAAGTTAGGCATAGCCTAACTTCTAGACCAGGTCACAGCCGAACCAGGTATCAGAGTTGACACCTAGTCTAAGTTGGGTGGGTTTATCTCACCTTAATGAAATTGGCCCTATTTGTTCAACCTACATTTATACAGGCGCCAATGTATCTCACTCCGCAAACCTTTAAGAACTCTTAATTCAGTTGCCTGTAACCGTCATTTGATCTAAAAGTACCACATCAATTTTCCTTACCTGTGTCCTGTACTCTACAGGTTTGTTCTATCTAGATCATGGTGGTAATACATTTTGCTGCACAGATATAGGTATTTGGTTTATAGTCTTGTATCCAACGAAGCGTTCACACGATGTCATATGCTATACAGTACAAAAATGATGTAACATAAAACACCAAAACGAACTATAACTACACTATACAGTAAACTAAATTGAAATAAATACCTTACATACGACATTTCAATTCAGAATGCATATTAAAAAATATGTGCATATCAACGAGTTGATTGTTTGGATGAAATTAGCAAAATTATTAAAATATGGCCACAGTACAATGATCGAAATTTCTAACATAATTTGGAATTACGATATCTCATTTTCATTTTTTGTAAAATAAACTTTAATGTGACCATTTTTATTGGAAACTGTAAAGAAATCGCCCTACTTTTAGTGCTTAGGCATTTGGAATCATTATCTTACCATAATATCAAATAAACTTCTGCGGACTACAAGTTGAAACTTCCAGTAATCCTACTGCACACTTTTTCGATTCCAAATTAAAGTCAGGAATAGTATTGTATTGTATGTTTATTGACTGCTTACAAGCCACAAAATACCGGAAT
>OZ012689.1:15268376-15353376 GCA_963942565.1 Maea johnstoni | reverse complement strand
ATTGGCCTCCATCACAGTTAGAGATCGGAGCATTTAAAATGTGTGACTTGCGCCGAGAAAACTGCTTGAAACACCCACCAAAACCAGTCACGTTCGTATCCTACCATCTTTATTTGTATGATTCTGACTTTATGTTATTGAAATCCATTGTAAGATGCCTGTTTGCAACACTTTAAAGGTTGACGCGGGCAAACATCTCGGGAACTACTTGTGCTTTGAACGAAAGTAGCCTGGAAGGGTTAAGCTGACGAGGGAGAATGCCACTTTATTGGTTATGGTGCCATCTATTATCAAACTTCAGAATTGGTCAAAGCAAGCCTGCTCTTTGAATTTCATCGGTATCATCCTGCTTGCAGCAGAGAGTGCTTGTCTTAAGAATAGTTTTGGGAAAATATGTGCCTGGACCGAAGGCAGGCTTTGGTTACATAAGGGGCTAATGAAGAAAACGAAAACACAATGCATGGCATAGTCGGGCGGTTAACAAAAGATATACTGAGATAGGAAATGCAAGTGGGAAGGCAACGACGAACAAAACAATACGGTGCTAATTACTTGACGATCAATTGACAGCTGAATAGATAATTACCACTGAATTTGAATTATTTATAGTCCTGTATTTCATAGACACACGCCACATCCATTGTAAAATAAGACATATTATTTCATAACAGGATTTGAAATGCAGGGGGTGGTGACGTAGACCACGTTGAATAGCCTTCAGGCGACGATTACTTGATTTATTGGTTCCCGGATCCGCCGATCAAAGTGGAATAGACCCGACGGGAAAATAAATGTAATACCCCCCACTTTATTTTGTGCTCTGCCGCCGAGCCGTAAGTAGGTACACCAAACCTACAATAAATTTACCATGGATGGTAATAAAACTACAAAACTACAAGAATATTAATACCAGAGCAATACAACATTACAATACTAATGCAATAAAGTGTTGTTGAAAGGCATCATCTTATTAGAAAATCATTCATTTAGTATTCAAAAATATGGTTTAAGTATGTATTTAAGTGCTAGCCAAAGCATCCATTTTTTATCTCCCTCCCGACTGTTTGCTTACTTAGATTTCCGCGTGTTAAAAAAAATCAACTTTATTCTTAATTATCTCCCCCCAGACCCTGTAAAATTGGTCTGGGATTAGGATCCAGGAACCAATAGATCAAGTAACCGTCGCTTCATACATGTAGTTGCTGCTCTCTCCTAGTTACTCCTCAGCTCCACAGAGCGATTCCAGGCCGAGTCCCAGGTGATGCTTCGCCATCTAATCTAATTCTAATGCTAACAACTGCCGTCATTCTCACCTGTGGGAAGCTTAAGTTGGAAGGTTTAATGGCTTTATTCTATTGTGCCTGTGCGGCTCAGAGGAGATTGGGAAATTTCGAGATTACACGAAACTTCTTCCAGGTGCCATTTCAAAGGCCATGAGTGAAAGTGGTCCGCGAACCTTTATTAGGTTTGGATCATACAATTAACAGCGTATGCCACAACTGGGCGATAAAGAAACGACTGTGACTGTAGCCTGTATAGAGCATCATCATCATTATCACCATGTGCCCAATATGTATAGGTTTAAAATTGGTGAGACTAAGTGACAATGCATTTTTAGTGATTGGAAAGGTCGTAATAATTGATGCTAGTATCACAATATTATAGTCTTAATATATCGAAACTATATCCGTCAACCATATGCCTACGCACACCCAGCGCAACATGTTCTAAGAGAAAAGAAGAATAAAGGTATAGCTTATTGTTGTCCCTATGCCGAGAATTCTGTAGGCAAGATAATGGCGCCCTAATGTTCTTCATGGGTACTACAGGTGAACTATTGCCCTCCCGAGTCTGACTTTTACATGTATTTAACTACAAGGTGGAGGTTAATGGTACCTAGGGCGTAGTTAACTATCTCGTGAAATGGCAGATTGTCATGTTATACCACTAACTGATACCATTGAAAGGTGCGTAGCCTCTTGTACCTACCATAAATGTACATGTATTTTGCATCGTAGCCTTTTCCGTTTCTATTAAAGCAGATAGTAAAATAAAGAAGAGGGGCAAAAAGGCAGTCCTGAATCAGATTGAATGTTTTGTTCGTGATATGAGCCACGTTCACACCTGAAAGTGTAGATATTCTGATCTGGTAACACTTATGATTCTCACAGCAGTTCTCTCTTTGAAATTGCTACGCCAGTTTAAATAAATTTAAATTCATTTTCTCTCCCCAATAAACGGGAGTGAAAATAAATTTAGATTTATTTTCTCTCCCCAATAGACGGGAGTGAAAATAAATTTAAATTTGTTTTCTCTTTCACACTTGGTCCATCGTACCAAGCATTGGGTGCAGCAAATAAACGGGCTTACGAAGGAAATATGGTGTGTGGTACTTTTGAATAGATAACTGCAACTTTAAACAAAATGAGATTGTAAACGTATACCTGCGAAAACAACGTTATACTGGTATTCAAAACAATTTAGCATGTTGTATTTGGAAGAGCGAATTTCCTTTTCGATATATGACGAGCAACTTCTAAGTTAGATTGATGACATCACAGCATGGGCACGGTGAATTGTTACTGTTTGTCCAGTGAAAATTAAGCTTACCAATACCGGATATGGCTCCGGTTTCCTCCACTACTTCCAACTGGCTAGTCACGAATTAGCCACAATTGGCATAGATGTGACGAAAAACGAAATTCCAAATTCCCAGATATGGTCCGCAATTAGATGTCAATAATATTAATATCATTAATATTATCATTAGTATTATCATTATTATTATTATTTTTGTTATTATTATCATGATCATGATCATGATGATGATCACGAAGATTATGATAATGGTAATGATGATGGTGATGATAATGATGATAGGTTGGCATTCACGAAGATGATGATAATGGTAGTCATGATGACGATGCTGATGATGATGATGATGACGGTGGTGGTGATGGTCATTAGAGTAGCCCTATTGTTTCAATTGTCTGTGCATTGTCACATTAGTAGTAGTTACATGCTAACTTACGGTACGGCATATTTCTGAAGAAACATATAGAACGAATCAAATCATGCAAACAGAATTACCCTAAGACATTTTTTGGGTTGTGTTTTCACAGATTGGTATCATAGCTAGCATATCCTCAGGCTATTAGAGATCTGAGGGGACTGAGTGCTGTGCGCATGCGCCACCGAGACGCTGACCGTCGCTACATGTACGTTCCGTCGCTATCGAGAGAAGACTTATTATTCAATGTTATTAGTGATACTTATGTATTCTGTGCATTAGCCACCTCGGCTTTCTCTATTGGTATAACGAGTAGAATAAGTGAAGTAATTGTTAAGTGGGGAGCAAGTGTTAAAGGTATTTGATATCGATACCACAGCTGCAGTGATATGAAAGGGAAAACATCGTATTCTAGTTGGTGGCCCGCCCCAATAGCCGAGTAGTCTAAACCATTGCAACATTGTTCCTCACCATTGCTCGGGTTGGAATCTGGATAGAGATGTGTAAGAAAATCAACAGTAACTTGGAATTAGCCTGTTTTCTCTCCAAGGATACATTCTCCGCCATTAACAGCTGGTTAGGACAGAAACATAGATCATACGCAAATCATAAGCAGAATATATGTAGACAATGTCCTATAACTTAGGTCCAATGGATAATACATGTACATATAGGCTAAATACCGCAGGGCTTTAGTAAATTACATTGGCCTCATAGTGAGTACAGATCAGTGATGTTAAAAGTTCCAGAATTAACCAACTTTAAGCTAACCAACGTTTAGAAGATCATCCCAATCAATTCGTATGAACTTCTAAAAGAAACTATAACAACGTTTTAGAAGCATACACTGTAAATTGTTGCGGATTAAACGCACATATCAACGATTTCGCACAACGCCACCTAAAAAAAGCAAATCCGCTGTGCTGTAAGAGTGAGTGTGTCGCGCCCCACAGTCGAAATAAACAACCACCGGCATCTCAGCGCCTAATACACGCTTTTACGATTATTCAATGAGGTCCGCCATATGGTCAAGGTCAAAGGTCAATCCGTAACAAGTGTCATCTCCAACATGCTATAACTAGTAGGCAGATTGTGGATGTACCTATGTATTCCCATGTTTTAGCTCACCAATGGTCATATCTCTATTTCTAGATGTAGATACACAGGAGCCGGGCTGCAGCCGTGATGTAGTGAGATGATATATTCCTATAGTTAGGGATTAATGGCATA
The DNA here is from genome assembly GCA_963942565.1 of Maea johnstoni. Classification (NCBI taxonomy): domain Eukaryota; kingdom Metazoa; phylum Annelida; class Polychaeta; order Spionida; family Magelonidae; genus Maea; species Maea johnstoni. Next base: position 15,349,136 of record OZ012689.1, on the reverse strand, counting down.
TGCTGGTAAATAGTTAATGGGTAGGAACCCCAAGACCACAGATCATTAATGAAAGATGTTCGCAAGATTATTAATGGCCACAACCTCCCGAAGGTTCTCTGTTGATACAAATAGTGGTCTTCCTGACTTGCCCTCCTGCTCTAAATGGTTATAAATGTGTCTGTCCTAAAGCATTTGCTATATCTATACGTAGATTCAGTACAGTATTGTATGGTAGTGTATGTTTCTTTGCTGTAATCTACTCATTACAAAATCACACGGTTCATACAAATAATCGATATGCAATAAGTAAACAACTCTTATAACAAATTACTCAAAAATAGATACACATATTTCTTTATAGTGAACAAAGTTAGTTTGAACATGAAAAGTATTGCATTGACATGCTACATACAGGTAAACTCTTGATACGTGTGGAGTGTGTCGGTAACGTTTAATGTGTATATAGGACTCTTTTACTTACATTGATAGATTCTTCACAACTCTATCACTAGCCAGAATATGAACAAGTTGTCACCTGTCTCGGATGTATTACGTGTTACTCGGACTCTCAAGAGTCGGACGGTTTTCTGTAGTTGTTTTATCATATTTAGAAAATCTTTACTTTCTTATTGGTCTACCGTTGAACACCAGATGACATTGATTCATTTTGGGTGTTTGCGCAGCTTATAGTAAATGTATGTGTACAAATTGTTTTCACGGCAAATTGACAATTTCATCTGATGGGTGCCTACTAAGTCGTATATATTCCGACTTACTTGCTGATTGGATATCCGGTTGCCTGCAATGAACCATGACCTGGATTCACATCCCGGCCTGACAGAACGTTTAACTTGATACAACTCAATGATTTGAGCGATATTTTACAAAAGACTGTTGTTTCTGTTCGGTTTGACGGGTAGAAAAAGGTATCAAACCATATGGACACATTAGATGGCAATGGGTTAAAAGCCCATTAAGCTGCGGTGATGCGCCATCTTCTTGTTGTGCTCTGACTTAGGCATTTAGGTAATGTCAACTTTGCCCATTTGGAGAAAAAGTGAATAATTAAATAAATCAAAGAATGAATGAATAAAGAAATAAATAATTAGATGAATAAATTCATACGGAATTCGTTTTAAATAAATAATTAGATATATAAATGAATAGATGAATGAATGAGTGATTGAATGAATGAGTGAAAGAATGTATGAATGAATAAATAATTGAATAGATGAATAAAGTAATACAAAAATAGATGAACATATACATAAATTTACAAATGAATAAATGAATGAGTTTGTGAGTAAGTGAATAAATGAATGAATAAATAAATTAATGAAGTAATAAATAGATAAGGTAACAAAGACACGGACAACACTTCCAGGACATATCTACATTAGGCACCACCCAATAGACATTGCGACGTGTTTAGTAAGTGGATAATACCATATCTGGCCACTGTCTTCAGTCTGATGCCCTAAATGTGCGACACGGGCTAAACGATACAGTGTAGCTTTGGCTTTTATTAACCCTGTATTGCTCCAGCTCTCATTTAGATCAGGAAATCCCTATATGTGTATGCATTAATAAGGCGTCGTGACGAAGATGGGTCAGGCTTCTCTATGAGATCTTTCCTGATGTAACATACACTTCACAAACTACTCAGGTGAAAAGAAGTAATTTTCTGGGAAGTAGTTACATCTCCCAAGAAACACATTTGTGAAAGTAGCTTATCCGGCCGAGTAATGGCCTGGTCGGAATAAGCTCTCCCCGTGCGCTAATACTGCAGTTCTAATATCATCCTATTTATCCAATAAAACATCTGCGAGGAGAAAGAAAGCAGGAAAAATACACATTAAAAACCAAAATAAAAAGATAACTAATGGACAAATATGGCCGACACGAGGATGCTCCTACTATTGTGTTTTGCGGTACGCACTGATGGGATGAGTTACAGCTTTCTCTGGGAAACATGATGGATAGCTTGGCTAGAGTCTCTACTCTAGAACGATTCTTGCATTGGTAGAACATCTGTGACGAAGAAATAAAGTTGTCCATCTTGGCAGGAATTTTTGATTTATCGACCTCTGTATTTCCTACTATGCAAATGGTAAACGCATAGTGGAATAGAAAAGACTGTTCAAACGGTGTTAATCTTTCAACTAATATAATAAAGATGGTCCGCTCAATGTTATTTTCAAAAGCTGGATAACCAAGGGGATGTATACATCGCATGTGCCTACATCATCGATACTTCAGTTAATGTTCCTAAAAAGTTCACCGGAAGCCTGGAGGCAACCGCAATGCCGGTCTGACAACTGAAATTATCATTTCAGCCTGGAAGTCCTTCTTTAGTATGCAACTTATTGTTATTATAGGGAATAGATAAATTGCTTAGTCAAAAAGATGCCCATCCCTATGCTGTTGTAAAGGCGGGAGCCCTGCGGTGTTCTCCGCGCTATCAGTTGACAAATGCATATGGCGCAGAGCCGTTACTGCGGAACTGCTTTTCTGCAAGCCGCCATTAACCTTCTCGCATAATCCCATTTCAATGCACAACACACTCGCTATTATTAAATATTAATCTGTACGGAGTTTATCAGAATGAACAGAGCGATTAGAATGTCAGCAGTGTATAAATCAAAACCAACTTTATAGCGGCTTTATACGGATTAATTTGTGCGTCGCAACTCGCCTGGAAATTGAGGAAAAACACAGTATTTACACTGAGGCCGGCTAAATGTGAGGGATCGATCTCGGACAGGCCTGCTATTGTAGTGCTGATTAATGATAGCGCCACTCTCCCTCTGCCCAACAGATATCAATTAGCTCTTATCGACATTCAGATCGCACCAGAAAGAGATCAATAACCGATGTTCAGGTAGCGCTATTCAGCCATTGCTTGCTTTGATCGAGGCTCCACCTGGCGGAGCAAGAACAATAACTAAATTAATTCATTTTGACACACCCGACGTTTTATCGACAATGACGTCAATTTATGACTGTGAAATTAGAAGGGTGAACCTTTGTTATGTATCGTGTCTGTGTACGACGAATATAAGAAGTGACGTTAAATGCTTATTCTTTGTGATTAGTGAAAGAACGTGGATAACATGTAATCCATTTGAGCCTTAAAGATATACCAAACGACAATATTGTTTAATACGTAAGGAAAGCCACACTTCCAAAATATGCAAAAATAAAGAGGCTCATAGATGGTTAAATGTGTAATTGAATGAAGTTATATATCAATGGTTATAGAATGATAAATGAATAAGAGAATATATATATATATATATATATATATATATATATATATATATATATATATATATATATATATATATATATATATATGCAAATATCTACTAGTATATATATATATATATATATATATATATATATATATATATATATATATATATATATATATATATATATATATATATATATATATATATATATATATATATATATATATATATATATATATATAGAGAGAGAGAGAGAGAGAGAGAGAGAGAGAGAGAGAGAGAGAGAGAGAGAGAGAGAGTAATTGCTTTTCTACCCCTGCTCAAGTTGTTCAAGTTTCGCTGTTCAATCTAATGTATCGGTCTCTGTGTGCTTTCGGCTTGAGGCGTGAACATTGTTGAGAACAGCAAGGGGTGGGGAGGGTGATGGGGTGGTGGTATGAGTCCGGTTTCCTCCACAGATTTGGCAGAAGAAGTGACGAAAAACGAAATTCCAAATACCGTATGATGCCTGGGGAACAGCTGTATTTCAAATATATACATGTAGGCCCTAACACCTTCCCAGTGAAACATGGTAGGATAACCTGGTCACACCTTGTCATTCAAATGTAGTCTTCTGTGGATACATCTTGGTTCCTCAATATGTTCAAGTATCTTATATACATCACCAAAGAAAATGGCAATATTTATTTTTGTTGGAAGTACATATATATACACATTCTAAATATGACAAAGAAATATCAAGGTGGTTTTACCATTTTTTTTCTATACTATCAATTCGTAACACGGCATTGTGTAATTTGCAATGCCAAGCATTTGCTTTCATTGAGCAAATGGAAATAGAAAATTCTCAAACACGTAAACAAGATCTTGACCAAAATAAGCTAAACGAATTCGTGATCCTAAGAAGACGATACATAAAATATAAAAATTCTCCGAAATGGAAAAGAAAAAGAAGTTCTAAAAGAATCAAAGTGAGGACTTCAAGCTACTGAATGTGGAAACTCCTAACACACAGAGTAAAAAAACTTCTCAATTATGAGAGAATGAAGAATGCGTGGAGTCGTGTAATCAGGGTAGGACATGGCCGCCCTGAATGGCGGTGACGGGCGGAATTAACGAGATGCTTGCTGGGTAATGACGGTGTGAGCTGCAGATAAGAGTGGAGGGAGGTTCTGGCTGTGTGCCGGCCGCAGACAGGTAGCCGTATCAAGACATCGCAGTACCCACAGGCACAGCGCAACATGTCTGTCAACGTGTCATGTATGGCACACATCCCTATAGGGGGTGGGGGTAGATATTGGATGGGTTATACAGATCCTGTAGCATTCAACGTACCCATATTCTGATTGGCCTTACTTTAATCATTGTATGTATTTTATTTCTGATTTGTTATTCATTTATTGCATTTCGAAAAGATTACAATCTGAATTATATACTTATTCAAATGAGAAAATGTCTGTTTTTCATAGAAAAAAAAGTTGAATTTATCAGTTTCATAGATAGAGAGGCTTATATTATATTATGATATTTCATATTTGTACTTACAGACACAAGTATACACATCATAGAAAGGTTAGATCATTTGAACATTTATTTAGACTTTATTTGTTCAACCTACATTTATACAGGCGCCAATGTATCTCACTCCGCAAACCTTTAAGAACTCTTAATTCAGTTACCTGTAACCGTCATTTGATCTAAAAGTACCACATCAATTTTCCTTACCTGTGTCCTGTACTCTACAGGTTTGTTCTATCTAGATCATGGTGGTAATACATTTTGCTGCACAGATGTCATATGCTATACAGTACAAAAATGATGTAACATAAAACACAAAAACGAACTATAACTACACTATACAGTAAACTAAGTTGAAATAAATACCTTACATACGACATTTCAATTCAGTATGCATATAGAAAAATATATGCATATCAACGAGTTGATTGTTTGGATGAAATTAGCAAAATTATTAAAATATGGCCACAGTACAATGATCGAAATTTCTAACATAATTTTGAATTACGATATCTCATTTTCATTTTTTGTAAAATAAACTTTAATGTGACCATTTTTATTGGAAACTGTAAAGAAATCGCCCTACTGTTAGTGCTTAGGCATTTGGAATCATTATCTTACCATAATATCAAATAAACTTCTGCGGACTACAAGTTGAAACTTCCAGTAATCCTACTGCACACTTTTTCGATTCCAAATTAAAGTCAGGAATAGTATTGTATTGTATGTTTATTGACTGCTTACAAGCCACAAAATACCGGAATAGACCACGGATGTACATACTAATTGAATGGAAGTTATTGGTTGAATTTTGATTACTATTTCATCATCAAATACTTCTTAAATGTATTTCTGTTAATATAAATACGTCCAAAAGAGCCGGACCTTATTTGGCAGCTACAGACATGAATAAGACCATGCAATTTGATTCATCTCTGCATGCATTGTCCCCTTTGGATGGGAGTTGATGTTGACAGTTGTGTCAATAAAGATGGCTGGTCCTGTCATGGACGCCTTGCTGCTTGAAGATGATATGGTGCTAGTACGTCCCAGTGGACTATTGACTACTTATATGAGAATGCTCTCTGCTCAGACATGAACGCAAAGGATCAGAACGACGCCAAACATCAAGAAAGTGTACATCTGATGGGACCAGCAATTAGACTGTGGAGACTTTTCGCCATCCTACATTCTTGACAGTTACATTTATCAAAATGAGTTGTTTATTTGAATTTTCAATAATTCAATAGTCTTGCTCGAGCTCCATGAAGAAAATTTCACTGGCTTCAATTTTGATGGCCAAAGTGATCTCTTATTTAGTTCTGCGCTCTCGCTCTCTCTCTCTCTCTCTCTCTCTCTCTCTCTCTCTCTCTAAAATTCTCGCCAAATGTGGGCATGTGAGTATATGTGCATGTTAAGTTATGTCTTGCTTTACAGATAGTCAGACCTAAGAGTCTGCACCTGATGTGATCCATGTATTCTGGAATTAATTTCACATATCGTTATACAATGCCCCGGGCATGATGGGAAAGGTTATCTCTATATTATGAACTGTATGGAATGGCAGAAAGGGCTAATTTGTGAGGGGTGACCAGTCGCACGAAGGATGTGTATACAATGATTTCTAGTAAACCCATAAAAGGCGATGTGAGTTTTTGGAGTATTTCTAGAGAGTATAAATGTACTACTAGTACAGAATCTCCCTTAACTCAGACTCGTCTACCATTGAATTTTCATGTATCCCGCACAAAGGCACTGGTCCAAAAACATTCCTATCTGCGCATGCTGACATGTTAATAACGTAACTCGGATTTCGGTTACGCCGAACGGTTTCAATTTCTCTACCCGTATTCATAATAAAGAATAAGTGCGGAGTCTGGGATAAGATACGTACTACGTTAGTGAGAGCGTAATACTATTACAGCAGGTATCATTTTTGATCCTGGTTTTGTTTTATTATGATAAGTGCTATGATTTGAGTAATTTCTGCGTTCCTGATTCCTTTTCAAATTGTGCAGTTTTGTGCGTAGTATCCACCCATATTCTAGTTAAGTGCTATCTTAAATGTCTACTCCTCACTCGTGATTATTAAGTTAGATATGTGGTTTTAATAGTCGTGTCATCTTTTTACCACAATTTTGGAAGCGTTTTCCTAGGTTTCTTGTCTTTATATTTACGTATATTTTGTATCATTTTGACATGAACAATATATAAGTCTTCCGAAGCGCACTGCCACGCACTAATATCCAAAACTCATACAAGCTACGTGGAGCGACGTGACACTAAGAATCAACCACCAGATCTTATGGCGATCTTGCGCAGATCAGACGGCAAGACGCAGTGGATACTCTACGCTAAGACGCCTGTAGAGGAAAGGTTTAATTAAATGTTTAGTCTATGGTGGGTGAACACAAAAGGGTCCCAATGCAGTGCCGGCATCTAATTTTAACTCTAAATGCGTGGGCAGCTCGGGCATAAAACACGACCGCACGCCCAGTTGTTTCCACAGCATGGGTGCAGCCACAGGTATCTGACCTCACAACTGATAGTAACTTTCCTTGTTACGAACCTTCTTGATGTACTTGATTTCCAAACGAATCTAGCATACTTTGTAGGGCGTGGTTGATCAAGTGGTAATCTCTCGTGCCATCGAGAGGGGCGTCAGTAGGGACCGAAACTTCCGCTAGGCGTCGCATAAGACGGTGATTTGTCAGGCGTCCTAATTGTCCCTCTATGTGCAAATAACTAGCAACTGCGCTCACATTCACTTTTTGATAATATGAGAAGAATTCGTTTTACGACTACCCTGGATTGATAACATTTTCCCGAGGAGCAGCCATCTTAGCTACCACGATATCCAAAATGGCTGCATCCGTGCAACCAAAGCCTTGAGCTCTAGCCTTGAAATGTCTCATCTAATAGCTTAATGTTAACTGAAACGACAATGTGTGCCATAGAAGAGGTAACCATCTAATAAAGAAATTGCAATTATAATACCTCCTTTTAATTCTGAAACCTCTCTGCGAGTATTCTCTAATTACTTTACACATTTTCATAGTCGGTTTGTAGTGACGCCAGACTCTCAACTTCCCTGTCGATTGAAGAATGACAGGGTCATTCAGTTTGGTTTGAAGGGGAATGTCCGCCATGATATGTGGCTTCCGATTAATTAGTGTTGCGAGTTGGTCTTCCTGGCGGATGACATTAATCACCCGGTGGACCAGTTTTTCTCAGAGCTCACGTTTCCTGTTCGAGGCCAGAATAATCCAGACACAGGCCACACGAGTCTACAAATCACACCTGGCGGTTAACCCATATACCTCTAAATAGCACACATATTCTCGCATGCATATATATATATATATATATATATATATATATATATATATATATATATATATATATATATATATATATATATATATATATATATATACTGTAGAACACATATATGACGCGTGTCCCAAATATAGCGAATTGGGGAATTTTCGCATCATAGCGTATCTCTATGTTAGCGACGGTAGCCGCCGCTGACAGTGCCAGTACAGTAAGAAAAAAGTACAGCGTTTTTATATATAGCGAAGCGGAACCACACGCTATGTACGCTATATATAAACAGACGCTAACATTGTGTGTTCTACAGTATATATATATATATATATATATATATATATATATATATATATATATATATATATATATATATATATATATATATATATATATATATATATATACGTAGTAACATATGTACGTACGTACGTATGTACGTAAGTACGTATGTATGTATGTATGTTTATATATCAAAGCTATATCGTGAGGAATATCGCACTGATATTTAGCACCCTACGGTTTTGTAATGATTCTTTAACTGTTTTCAAGTAATGCCCACCATAATTGGAGAGTTGTGATGGAAGTCATCACTCTAGGTGTAAATTGCTAAAAGGTTTTAAAGTAGTAGCCATGGGACTAGGGCTAAACCTGCCAACCTATCTTCCAGGCAGATAGAAACGAAACAGGTTAAAATAATCTATATAATTTCTGCAATTAATCAAATGAAGGTCACGTGGAATGACAGATGCATTCGATTTTAAAGAGAAAAAAAGTTGTGGCATATTTTTGATTTGCTTGTGCCATGATCAACATGCATGTTTGTCCAATAGAATTTGAATTACCCTGTAAAATATATGTATCAATTCGAACAGAAGGTCAACTAAGGCCGATTGGTTATCGTCTCATGTATATTTTTCACCGAAGGCATTGTTTCAGAATAAAAGTGACAGCAATAGAGGCAATTCCCAACAGAAAATCTCTATATTTTATGCAATTCAATGTTTGAGTTCAAAATATACCTCATCACTTTGACAACAATATCATTAGGAACTCCAACGTACGAATTGATTGAAATACAGTGTACGTCTATGCACATTCAAAGCATGATTTGTGTCATGCTATATATATATATATATATATATATATATATATATATATATATATATATATATATATATATATATATATATATATATATATATATATATATATATATATGTATATATATATATATACATGCGGTTAGTTTGAATACCTATACAAAACACACAGAACACTTCTATACAATTATCTAGACTCCTCGAACAACCCAAACCCAGGTGCTGGTCTGGCAGGAAAAGCTGATTAATCATACCTTCCCTATTGGACTGGGTCACTCACCTTTGTTGGCGGAGGGGAGATTTAATTCAATGATGCATTTGAAGACTACAAAAAGTCGAGCCCCATCTGTTAGCTCCTAACAATTTCCTGCTGGGCGGATTAATAGACCTCTAAGCTGAGAGATGTTCGAGCAAAGTGCTAAAAACAGGCATTGAATGTAGTTCTGCAGTGATTTACAATAGCGTACCTTTCTGTTAAAGGTACGCTACCCGTTGACTGTCAAGCCATCTCTTATTATACTCTACCTACTCTGAGTATGCCTCGAATTTATAGCGTGCTGCTATGGCAGATTATAAGTAATTGTACCTTACCCAAAATCACCAAAGTGTGAGTTACTCGTGTCCTAATCTGATTTACTTATATACAGCTTTATTCCAGTCATAATTGTTTTGAAGCTATTTTGAAACTGCTTTAGAATTAGGAATCGACAGCGTCAAAACGATTGTGCATTATGTCTCATTCTAAATACGGAATATATACCAGTAGATTCACACATTAAAGATGAGATAAGAAACGACTACATTTAGAAAATATTTCAGACATATGCAGGCTTACATACGTCAATAAAGTCAATAAAAAATTGTGACTCGGTAACTGTTATGGAATCACCATCGTACCTCTACAGATACACCATTCAAAAGTCACCTTTCTAAAATTGTACCTCACACATCTCGATTAGTGCTAGAATGCTTTTGATATCATGCGAAAGTTTCGTGTTGATTACTCAATTTGAACGATTTCAAAAATTGATATAGTGATGTTTTATGTTCCAGTGTCATATGTTACGGAATCACATATAAGATTCATCAGAACACCGCAACATATGATATTCAGTCGTATATCTGTTATCAGAGCCTTTCATAGTCTAATTCCATCACCTAAAGCAATATTCAAGACCTTACAATGATTACACTATGAAGTATTGTAGTTTAAACATTTTGTGAAATGTTACTGTCAGCAGGGTAACCAAGTACAAACCCACAAATCATTTGAAAGAGCGTTGTTTTTGTTTTGTTTATTGGTTTTACACTGTACTTGTATATTGTCTCATTTACTTACTCGCACAATTTTCGTATCCTTTTGGATCGGTTAATAAAGTACAACAATTGCAATTACAACAAGTTGGTGATTGCGTTTCGATTTACATTTCGCGTTCAACTTGTTTCTGGCGATACTCAGGTGAATAAAATCTGAATGATTTTGAGTTTATGTGTGTAGGTGTAGTGAATACGGTCAAACAGAGGCGACCAGCGAATGGCCACATGGGGGAAATATGGAAGTGTTTTGGATTTGCTGCTGCAATGGAACTCAGCGAAGCAGCTAATTGGGAAGTCAGTTAATACTGCACGCTAAACTAGTTTTTAAGCCGTTCACCTCTTGGTAAATTCCTAGTCCCCAAACGGGAGTCAATCATCAGACAAGACCTCATCAATCTAGCACTCTGTGAACTATTCAAAACTGCCCATTTATTGCTCCAATTTACACGTAATATTTGCATGTTAGATAATTACAGGATGTAGTAATGATGATGTTTATACATCAGCAATAGGCATTAGCGTGTATATGACCCCAGAATGATTTTGTATGCATTATCCATTGTCTTCTAGTGCATAGTTAATCTCACGCCATCTACTATAGTATTTGCAACATGATCTTTATTGCTGACCGCATATGAAAAGGGTGTGAGGACAGTTACATAAGTATAACAGACACAGCAAAAACATGCTTCTTGTATTTCTGCTAAACCCATATCAACTTTACTCTTAAGTAGGAATCAAACGTATTTAAATCACAATTATATCCAACCAACGACAAGGTTTTGGCGAAAATAGTTTTTACGGACTTTTGGATGGAGGTCATGGATCTGGGTGGAAGTGCATGAGTTTCGTTAATTATTAGGCATTAAACAATCAAATCAATTAATTCATTACATTCACTGTATTATGAAGTTTACCATTGGTAGTAGGACATTCCCTCTTCTGCATGGTGTCCCAATGCATATGATAGAATCTGTATGTTTCGGGCCATCATCGTACATATATATGTATATATATATATATATATATATATATATATATATATATATATATATATATATATATATATATATATATATATATATATATATATATATATATATATATATATATATATATATATATATATATATATATGTGTGTGTGTGTATGTGTGTGTGTGTTTGTGTGAGTGTGGAATTTGCAATACATATCCAATATAAATGGTAGAAACTATTGTCAGTGACAATTGTTTCTTATATATTATGAATAAAAAAAATACTAATATAAGATAAGTGACATTGCATGTTGCTTTTATATAGGTCTTCTTGATCTATGTGCCTTTGGCATAGAAGTGTCATATCTTATAAATGAACGTACAGACAATGGATACAAATTCACTCCGTATTCAATTAGACTACTCTAAGAAATCAAAGGATTATAAGGATTATAGAATAACTCATAACAGGCTATATGAACCATTGCAGAACTACTTGTACGTAGTGTCACGTCTATCGGATTGGTTCTGCCCTCTATTGGGGGTTCAAGGCATTAACCGTCGAAGCAGAATCATATATAGGCATAATGTGTAATAATTCCAAACGAGGGCTTAGCTAGATATGAATGGCTCATTGCACTGAAGTAATCACCCCAATTGTCGAGTGTATTGCAATTAAATGATAAGGAAATGGGTGTTTTGAAATCGAACCCAAAGTGACACACTACCACCTTTAGGTGGTGCACAAAAGGACTCTTTTATTACTGATAAGACTTGATCCCTGTCATTAAAACAAACAAACATACAAATAACAACGGAACAATAAAAACACGATAACAAAATTGCATTTTGATAAAAAATGCATACGATTGGAACTTGACGAATGGAATAGTATCTTAACCATCTCAACTCTACATGCATATAACCTCTTTTTAACTGATGGACCTAGAACTTATACTAATAATATGCATGTGCTTGGAAATGGATGAGTGGAGTAGTGTCAAATCAAGTTTTCTCTGCCAAGTTATTAAAACCCCTCTAAGTTTTAAGAAGTTTTGTAGCTTTTGAACTCAACAAAAAGAAAAAGTGACATCCATTCTTGACCTGTGTGAACATGTACGGACCCCTCTTACCATACGCATACAGTATTACTTGATTATAAATCTGTCATCAAACAATAAAACAGTTATAAAAGCATTGTAGATGGGAAATCCAGCTGGACATAACACTCAAGGGATTACCCTGAATAGTGCTGACTATGGGGAGACAAGGCTTGATAGGGCAAGTATCTACAAAATGCTGTCTAGTAGTTGAGACCCCACCCCACCGTACATATACAGGCATTACTCATGTTTAAAGCAACCAAATGAATAATTAGTAATAGGGGAGCATTTCACAATATTCATCAGGTACATTTCTACATATCCTATATGGCTAAGTTAAGCTAGGTCCTACATTTTGAGCTAGTGTTACTTAAAACATGTAATACCGAGACTACGCAATTTTCATATATAGTACCAGTATAATCTAAGCATTACACTCAGCAAGTTTTGTTCAATTCTTTATATCCCAACTGGAAATATCTGGACTTTTGTAACTTGGGAGCACCCTAGCAGTACAGTACCTAGTGGGGGCCAGCCAGCTTTTTGATTCACGTTCAGCTATAAGCTGCAGCACCCTCTTAAGCGGGTCAGGCCTATTGAGCATGTCCATTCGTAATCTGTGTTGATGTTGAGCTTCTTGTTTTATGTTTAAATTTGTCGAATTCCAAAAACTATTGAAAGGGAAAATATGAATCATTAGACAACAGGCTGTTGGAGATTAATCATCTGAGAAGCACGTGTACCGATCATGGAGTAATTCGTGACAACACTAAATACATCAAGGGTTAGCGAATGGTTCATTTAGTGGCATTACAGGCAAAGGAATTATGCCTGGTCAAAATGTATCTAATAGTTGCGATTGGCAGAACAGATGCTATTCCTTTACATAATGTACATGTACGAATGCGAACAAAAATAGGGCGTGTAGTCTTGTTTACAAACATATTGCCAATCAGATATAGACGTTTTACGGTCCACATTTTTCGAGTTAATATTCTAAATTCAAGTTATATTTTAAATCATAACGTTGCCTTTGAGGTGTAAACGTCTTTTAAAAATACCTTTGCCCTTTCGCCCTTTAAAATCCATCAGGGATCATTCCGAAGAAAAAAGACTGCGCACCAACAATCAAAATTACATGTAGCTTGCAGTATTTTCTCACTTGTTCCTTTCATTGTGGAAACTAACACGTATTTCTCATCGGGAAAGTAGATAGTGGTGCTCCTAGATGGTAATAAAAGGGCTTTTGAAAACAATAAAAACCAAGTAAAGGATTGTAAATAATTAAACTAACAGTCCCCCATTTTCAAATTTCATACGTGCAACTGGATACTGTTATCCGTGGCCTTTCCAAGTTCCTTCCGCTTGTTAGCTCGACACGCATCCCTCATCGGTTAAGTAGGGAGTTGTGTTGTTAAACGATAATAAAAGGGAGTTGAAAACACGCACACCGTATTTGAGTCATCCTTTAAATTATTTACTGTGAAGCCTTCGACCCGGTGCAGAAATTGCCTTGGTAACATAATCAGTACAATGGCGGTGGACACTAACGTGGTTTTCTACGGCAATCAGGCCGGCTGCTTTCAAACCAGAACCCCCCCCCCCCTGCTGATAAGGAAGAAAGGGTGGGGTGGGTGGGGGCATCCCTATCTACATGGTTTATGGTAGAATGCTGTAGGAATTAAGACATGAAATCTCATTTATTGTCGCTCCATGTGCCACTTATATAAACGTATACCGTGACTAGCCAGTTGTCAATATTAAAGTAAACGGTGAAAACAGCCGATTAAACCGTCGAAGTCACTTGCAACTTTCCCACATGCCTCAAACAGTAAAATATGGCTTGTTGAATCATATGTTGCAATACAATACACATGCCATTGTATGGAACATGTGTATTTCATTACATTCAAAATGATTATGGGCACTATTATGTGTGGTCCATTGAAATCCAGCAAATCCTTATAAAAAGAGCATTAACGATGAAAAGTGGTGGATTGATATGATGGCAATTTCTATTTGTACATGTATATTTGGCAACCACCTTCGTACCAGGACACCCTGCAGTAACCCTACAGTACAAAAATATAACGCATTTACAATACAGCACGCTTTGCACTACATGACCTATTTCAAATACGTACAATGTACTGTAGCGCAATCCAAACTATGATGCAATGGCATATAATGTGCTTATACGTCACGGTCGACACTTCTATATGAAATGCAATGAAGTACAATGCAATTGCATCATATGTGCTAAACCACGACATCTATTATCAGTTACGCTGTGATGCTCCATAATCGACGAAACCACAATTGATGCAATGCTTCCACGTAACAGTTCCCACAATAGTGAATAGAGGAGGAGTGGTGTGAGACCATAAGGGATGTGTGAGTGTGTGTTTGTCTTGTGGGGGCCCGCCTCCCTGCCTGTGTGCCATACAGTATAGATGCATAGTTCCTGCACCAGTCGACCGGACGTCTGCCAGTACCTGGCTCTACAAGCACCCATGGACATTTCATGTCAAAAGAATAGCCCAATCACATCAATGACCAACTTAACCTGCGAATCAAAGCTATGTTCAGTTGTGAGGGCTATCCTTGGATCCAAGCCTAGGAAACAAACTGGGGGGCGATCACACGTGCGGTCGTGTATTTTGATCGGGTCAACCAGTCATTTAGTGCAGGAATTAAATATCGACACTGTACAATGGCAGGGGACATGAATTACCTTTAGTTGGCGCTTAGATGGGTAGAGTAGACAATTAAAACTTCCATACAGCACTCTTCTAATATGTAGAATAACTCCAGCCCACCCTGCCTAGATTAACCACATCCATTGCGGTCACTCAGGTTGGCTGCGAAATTAAAAGACAATTTCATGGAACTGATGATCCCGTGTAGTTCCGTTTGAAGTGTGATGGGAAGACCAGACTAGTTAAGTCTGATTTTAAGTCGGCACTTTGATCTCCGCTGTTTAATCGCCTCAATGAGGTCACCTTGGCAGAGACTCATTTTCGAGGCCATTTGGCGATGCTAGGGGCTTGATAGGCATGTAATAGGGGGTTTGCGAACAATGTGCTTTGAGACATAACTTGTTTCCGCGCAGCTCCGGGGAGCTATAACCGCGCCAATTTGTTTTCGTGAGGGCTGAGAAAGATTGGCTAAGAGATCTATTGATCAGTAGGGAGTCGCCAGGCTTGTTTGGAAGTTACTATTGAGCGCATAAAACGCTCTCGCCGCCGTTGCCGAGCGTGGAACAGCGCAATGCAGTTGTTATACTTATGGCTCTTCGTATTTATTACTAAATCTCGGCCGTAATAATCATGGCCAAATGGGCCGGCACTAATCTCGGCCTGATCGCCACGGTCGCGATGAAGTCGACGTCGTAGTTTATATAATTACTATTATATGGAAAGCGGGGAATTGCGGTACTTCTATTACTTCAAGCCTCGTCCAATACAAGAGCCCATTGCCTGCCTCTAGTACATATAGATGGAAGGCAGAAATAACACCCCCCCCCCCTAGCGTTCATTTTTACATTTAGGAGCTTTGTCAAATGAAATGATAACGGGAATTTAACAATAATACGTCATCCACAGCTGCAATGGAATTGACAGAAAATGTTGTTTAATTTGCCTTTTAAATACTTGTATTCTGGAAGCTAAATTACACTTAATGACGGGGACCCGAAACAGAATTTCTCCTTTCAATGTAAACATGTAGTTAGCACTCTTTGTAAAAAATAACACTTTCTACTGTCTATGACTTTCGTGAATATGCAAAAATATATGCTATGGAGGCTATAGGCCGTAAGGCATAGGGCAATAGCTATTTAAGGAAAGTAGCACATTTAGGTATTGATTGAGGGTTTATTGATATCTACTTATCAAATGCATCTTTATGAAGAAACTATTGTGCACATGTTAGGCGTCACTCAAATTTGATTGACGAATATGATAAAAACGTGATTCAATAGTTTTGATTGTCGAATATGATTGTGAAGTTAATCAGAATATGAAAACAATGTAATAAGAGATGGACAGATGTGGCGAATTATTTCGCTCAAAATCCGCCTGAAGGAGTATATTTTGTTATCGATGGGGAAAAGAAACCTCCCTTAACTCCTATGATTGGAACAAGATAATGACTACACCCAGTTCATATGTTTTGCGTGGATTGTTTTATACATTTTCCCACTTAACGTTCATATTAATGATATTTATAGATGATGTATGGAATACTTGTAGATATGTCAAATAAAAATCCGATAACACACTTGTGCAATTTGAAACTATAACAATAGAATTTGGAATTGTCGTAACTTTTTTATTATTTATCTAGGTCGTGATAAGTTTGTCGCTGTCAGTAGTGGAGGCAACCAGAGTGAGCAGGAGAAAACTTCCGCCTCGCGCCAATTGACTGGCAACTTTCTCACATGACCCGACCGGCATCCGAAACCATGCAGAAAATAATAGTGCTCTGACCGCGCTGGGGCGAGTCACGCGGAGCAGGCTCTAGTAAGTGGTCAGGAATCCCCCCAATTGCAAACCTAGAGGACATGCAAGCATTGCATGTACATGTACATTTGTTACTACATAAATCATCCTCAATAATGGAAGCACTCCCGACTACACGTACAGTATATACTAGCGGGGCGGCTAAGACAAAAATTGTGCACTTTGTGCGAAAAGCGTGAAACTTGGTACAAATATACTTTGAGTGATGCTGAGCAATATTCTTAATGGACGCAGGGCGTGAGTTACCATAAAAGACTATTTTTGGGGCATTTTAGGCAAAAAATGTCATAAAACAGGATTTTTTGGGAATATGTTAATAAAAAATCTAGGGAAGAGAGTGGAATCTCCAAACTTAGCACAAATACACTTCTTGGGTTGCTGATTATAACTGATGTAATTAATATTATGAAGTTGACACATAGGGTGTGTTTTTGGGGTGTTTTCAGCAAAAAAGAGTAGAAAAGGTGAGATTTTTGGGATCTGACAATAGAAATCCTATGCCTGAGAGTAGAAGCTGAAAACTTCACACAAGTACACTTAGAGAGTTATTGATAATGACTGTCATCAGTAAAATTTGTGAAAGACCCCATAAGTGACTGCATTTTTGGGTTAATTTAGGCATAAAATGTCATAAAACATGATATTTCGGGAATATGTTAATACAAAATCTAGGGAAGAGAGTGGAACCTCCCAACTTGGCACAAATACACTTCAAGGATTGCTGATTATAACTGATGTAATGAATATTATGAAATTGACACATAGCATGTGTTTTTGGGGTGTTTTCTGCAAAAAAGAGTAGAGATTTTTGGGAACTGACAATAGAAATCCTATGCCTGAGAGTAGAAGCTGAAAACTTCACACAAGCACACTTAAAGAGTTATTGATAATGACTGTCATCAGTAAAGTTTGTGAATAACCCCTTAAGTGACTGCAATTTTGGGGTAACTGGTATAATATGTATTATAAAATTGACACTAAGGGGGTGTTTCTGGGGTATTTTCAGCAAAAAAGAGTAGAATAAGTGTGATTTTTGAGATTGACAATAACGAAATTTAAGCCTAGGAGCAGAAGCTAAAAACCTCACACAAATACACTTAGAGAGTTATTGATAGTGACTGTCGTTAGTATGTGAAAAAAACCTTAGTGACTGCATTTTGGGGGTTATTCAAGCAAAAAATGACCACAAAAAGTTAGATTTTGGCAATGTAACCAAGAACAAACATACTTCAGAGTAAAAAGTACAAACCTCACACAGATATTCTTTGAAGGTTATTGATTAAAACTGCTTTATTTTAAGATATAGTGCCTGATTTTAGGGTAATTTTTATTGAAAAATGACTGAGAATGAGATATTTTGGGGATCTGTGGCAAAAGAATCTACACTTCTACATACTTCAGAGTAGAAAGTACAAACCTCACACAGATATTCTTTGAAGGTTATTGATTAAAACTGCTTTAGTTAAAGATATAGTGCCTGATTTTAGGGTAATTTTTATTGAAAAATGACTGAAAATGAGATATTTTGGGGATCTGTGGCAAAAAAATCTACACTTCTAAGTAGAAACTGCAAACCTCAAGCAAATATTATTGCAAGATATTGAATGAAACTGCTAAAAGTGCTCCTTATGAATAAACCAATACTGCATGTATAATTAAGATCCATTACAATAATTGAAACAAGATATTGGATTCTATCAAGTGTTCAATATTATTGATTGTGTAGTTTGGAATGATTCTGTTAAATAGTATTCCTATATTGTTCACTTTCTTAGATTTACAATACTGAATTGACACATTAACAGCATTTTAAATTCATATGAGAATGAATCTTAGGCGTACAGCTTAATCCACTAGCCCCATAGCGTGTGGCTAGGGAAAATTGAACTGGGGTACAACTACAATAATATTTGACTTAGTAGCCCGACTGGCTAAAAGAAAAGTGACATTTTAAGATCATGTTAAGAGGATTATATGTTCATTTAAAGAACACCATTTGACACTTCAGTTGTCATTTAGCACAGTTTCAAAATGAAATATAACAAAGAAAAGATAGCTTACAACTAAAATTGTTTTGGGATAGGAATACAGTGGGACATGTAGAACTGAGTATAGATAGGGCTATAAGATCTTGGGTGGAGCTATGGCAATTTAGAAACCAGAAGTCCTGCAGTCTACCAGAATTTTTAACCAAAACCTGAGCCCTAGAATCTCAAATAATACAAACATCAATCAATCTCCACATGCTTGTTGTACCTGGATCGATTGGTGCCTCAACTACAATAGAATAGTGTGGTTCCAAAAGTTTTTGCTGACTTAACCTTCACTCTATTCATCATCTACTTGTGAAGCATTCAATAATTTGATGGTGGACCAGTATAGATATGTTTGATCCATAACAAGTCCTATGTAGCATCAACCAATGTATGCTGACAGTTCCTCCTCTTATGTGTCTTCCTGATTGGTAATACTTTAGAAGATACCTCTAACATATAACACTGAGATCATAAGATATCTAAAATGGAGTTGTAGATAATATTGTGAATAAAATTCTTCTCAAATCTTCCAAAATATTCTCACAAAAGTTAGATATTTCAAAATTAGTAAGGCTTCTTTGACTGAATAGTTCAAGGTAATGATTTAGTCATATGTATTCTGCAAGGAATAATATGGAGTATGTTTAGGTCCTTCATTTGTTTAACATACTTAATTTTGCTTCATATAACTAATTTTGTATACATTATTTACTTATTTATTCAGATATTTTGCATTGAGATATTAACCAAACCATATCTTGATCGAAAATTTCAACCTTTTTATTGATGACATATGGCTAATGTAGTGCCTATTCTACTTGAATGACACACACACGCAAATGTCCTATGGCTAATGTGGTGTCTTTTCTACTTGAATGACATCCACACGCATATATATCTATCTATCTATATATCTATCTATATATCTATCTATATATCTATCTATCTATCTATCTATCTATCTATCTATCTATCTATCTATCTATCTATCTATCTATCTATCTATCTATCTATCTATCTATCTATATATATATATATATATATATATATATATATATATATATATATATATATATATATATATATATATATATATATATATATATATATATATATATATATATATATATATATATATATATATATATATATATATATATATATATATATATATATATAACCTAAGCCATAACCTTAACCTAAGCCATAAACTATTGTATGAAAAAGATTGAAGGATCCAAAGTTGCAAGTCCATCCAAATTTGGTAGGGAGAAAAAGAGTCATAGGAACAAAACTTGACGATACTTTAACAGGCTCAAAATATGCACTATGACCTCTACTCAGCTTAAAAATTGTACCTGCAAGAGGCAAGTACAGGTCTTAATGCAAGTGTACTTTGTCATTGTTAGCAAAATGCTTTAATTGCTAGGTGAATATACCACCTTCTGATGTAGACAAAATCGCAACTGTAAGAGCAGTTTACCTGAGTATGCATAACACATGCAATAGATTATAGGGAATATAAGATTCACAAATGATAAAATCCAATGATAAGGGTACATGAAACATATCTCTGGTCAGATGTGCATTGCTTTTAGATCGATATTAGTTATTATTTCTTTCATAACAATACCAAACCGACATATGGTGGTTAATTAAAGCTTAACTTTTCCAGTCATTTTATGATAGATACCCCCAAAATCAGGCGGTATGAATTCAATCTCACAATTTTTACTAATGGCAGTTCTAAACAGCACAATAAAAGTCCACTTGTGTAGTTTCTACTGTGAAACAATGTTTAGAGACACCCCAAAATTCTCATATTTTCAGTCAATTTTAATGAAATTAGCCGGAAATCGTGCACTTTTAGTTGCATTTCATACTGTTTACCAATAGCAGTTTTAATGAATAACCTCCAAAAAATAATTGTGTGTGAATTGCCTTTCTACTCTGAAGAAATTTTAGGTTCAGATCCCCCCAAAAAACATTTTTTGTCATTTTTAAAAATAAAATTGCCATAAAATCAGGCACTATTGGAACACTTCATAACTTTTACTAAAGCATTTTTAATCAATAACCTTTAAAGGATAGTTGTGTGAGGTTTGCGCTTTTTACTCAGAAGTATAGGTTTGTTCTAAGTCACATTGCCAAAATCTCACTTTATGAGCTCATTTTTTGCTTATATTACCCCAAAATTGAAGTCACTTAGGGGGTCTTTCACAAACTTTACTGATGACAATCATTATCAATAACTCTCTATGTGTACTTGCGTGAGGTTTTGAGCTTCTACTCTCAGGCATAGGATTTCTATTGTCAGATCCCAAAAATCTCACTTTTTCTACTCTTTTTTGCTGAAAACACCCAAAAACACGCCCTATTTGTCAATTTCATAATATTTATTACATCAGTTATAATCAGCAACCCTTGAAGTGTATTTGTTCCAAGTTGGGAGGTTCCACTCTCTTCCCTAGATTTTTTTATTAACATATTCCCGAAAAATAATGTTTTATGACATATTTTGCCTAAGTTACCCCAAAATGCAGTCACTTAAGGGGTCTTTCACAAATTTTACTGATGACAGTCATTGTCAATAACTCTTTAAGTGTACTTGTGTGAAGTTTCCAGCTTCTACTCTCAGGCATAGGATTTCTATTGTCAGATCCCAAAAATCTCACTTTTTCTACTTTTTTTTGCTGAAAACACCCCAAAAACACACCCTATGTGTCAACTTCATAATATTAATTACATCAGTTATGATCAGCAACCCAAGAAGTGTATTTGTGCTAAGTTTGGAGATTCCACTCTCTTTCCTAGATTTTTTATTAACATATTCCCAAAAAATCCTGTTTTATGACATTTTTTGCCTAAAATGCCCCAAAAATAGTCTTTAATGGTAACTCACGTCCTGCGTCCATTAAGAATATTGATTAGCATCACTCAAAGTATATTTGTACCAAGTTTCACACTTTTCGCACAAAGTGCACAATTTGGCCAAATTCCTTCAGTTAGCCGCCCCGCTATACGTACAGTATATCCTGGAAAAAACTAGGTATTCGGTTATATCCCACTTTGTGCATGTAATGGAAAGTTGCCAGTGACGTATCTTGTCAGACGGTGATACCAGGTACGGCGATATATATAAGCACACACACACACACATACAAAAATAATAATAATAACAATAATAATAATAATAATAATAATAACAGCCATTCTCCCTTAAGGGTCCACATTGGGGCTGGAAGTTGGTCACGAGGGTTTGTGTCACAGATCTTTCTGAGACTAATTTTTTCTGAAACTAGTATATCTCAAGGGCAAAAGCCCAAAAAATCTGCCTACAAAGTCTTCAGACAAATTTTTTACAGCAGTTTGAAGTTGAGGCTATCCAAATTTCAGAGGACCACTCAAAATATGACCTTTATTTGATTTCAGGCTTGTAATAATGTATTGAAAAGGCTAATACCCCATTGTATGCTACTTTTATGAAGTAAACTGTATGATGGTTCAAATAAATACAGCTTTTGCATATATTTCACTTGTTTTTTCATCATTTTACCACTGTTTTGTAAGGTATAGTTTCAAAACTGCAATGAAGTCCTGAAAGTATTGTATAACTTTAGCTGTAAAAGTGAGAGATCTTTCTGAAAAATAGTCTAACCTATCTCAGGGAAAGGACAAATTAGTGCTCTGGGACTGGCCCAAAAGATGTAGAGCATAGGTGAAAGCATCGCTGGTAATAGCGCATTGATAAACGTTTCGTAAGTTGCGATATTTTTATGTAGAAATTTGTAATTTTTCAAAATTAATATTTATGTTCAGAAATCATCTTAATAGGCCTAAAGACACCTAATTAACTTAATATGTTAATTTGGACTTCATTGCAGTTGGCGATGAGGCTAGGATTTTTTTCGTTTGTAGGTTGCAGAAAATGGTAAACTGGAAAACACATGAATACAGTCTAAAAATCAAAAGGTTTATTGAATAAACATGTAAAATACGAAATTAAAATATACATAGATATCACATGCACCTATCCCAACAATCGTTGGCAAGGCTGAGCCACTTTGGTATGTTAAATTTCACCCAGAAGGCACTTCAAAGTATAAAAGTATAACATGAATTAAAATGAGGTATATCTTCTCGCTTGGCAACACCTTTCAAAGGCTATAATGGTGAATTATATTGTACTACTCATAGTTATTTGACCTTTTCATAATGATGGAAACAATTTCCAACTGCATGAAGCTAGTTTGGACAACATCTCTTCACACTGACCTGCATTGAAGTTTTGACTAAAATAGTTTGTAGGTTTCAGGTCTGCTACCTTAAGTTGTATCTCAATGTGAAGCTTTGAAACTAGGTAGGTAAGCATCTAATGTCCATTCTTACCATATATATTGGAAAGTTATACATTGTGCTATTGAAATCACATCAAAATTATCGCTTTGGCACAGCATTGATCAGTACAAAATATCTGTTTTTTTCATGACACAGATATGGAATTATCACATTTATGATCACATAACGGCACAATGGCACCCTTAAATACTTAAAAGTCCACTCATAAAAACAGAATGAGACAAACAAAATAAATAATGCAAGTTTCCCAGCACTTTTACACTACTACTGAACTTCAAAGTGGAGTGTTTGAGTAAGTTTTGTAAGTAAGTAAGTTGCACGGATCTTCTCCAAAATGATTGGACCTTTGAACATCATTAAAGGAAGTAAGTTAATACTTGCAAACTAAAATTCAACACAACTGTCACATTGAATAAATCACATAGATGGAATGTTATTGGAGATAAAACATCTTCACAATGTCATTTGTGAATCATTTTGAGAATTATACAATAAATAAAAATGGTTTACACCTTAAACCAGCATCCCTAATACTTTTAACAGATGCAATGATTATGCATAGAAGTTATGAAACCTTAACATTTAAACATCCAACAGAACATTTGGATTAACTTTGAAAATGAAGTGTGAATTTGTCAAAGTCTTGGACAAACTTGTCCTTGAATTCTGACAGTGGCATGTCGGTGCTGACAATCTTGACTTTGCGCTTGCCATCTCTCGCATCTAGAACATTCTGCCACTGCTGGACAGTAACCTCAGTGGCTGTGACTTTATCCACCAACCCCTTAACTGCCTCTTCCGTCTGGTAAGATTTCACAAAGACATCAGGACTTGGAGTGAGGGGTTCTGTGAGTACCTTCTTCAGGGATCTGAGAAGCAAGGTGGAGTTTTCATGCTTCTAGCACAAGCAGTTGTTCGGCTTCAAGCAATTGGAATGTCTGATGTGCTTGGGTCGCAGCTTGTAGAAAGATGACTTGCTCTTCTTCACTTGTGGATTTTCAGCAATGAACTTCTCATATAAGATGTATAGGTAGTCATTGAGGATCCTTGTTTGGACCTTCTCTCCATCAACTGTAAAGCAGTCCTGCTTGCCAGGGTTCATCCTAGAGTTGTCGTCTCTCTCTAGGAAAGACCTAACCTGTCTCTCTAGCACTACCACTGGATCTGGATGAAACACTGTAGACCCCTGGCTTGGAGATTGGTGACAGCACTACTACAAGCACTTGTAATGTCACTTGATCCTTTCTTCTCCATCAGTTCCTCCAGCTTCTTGCATCTCCTTTGGAATTTCTATTTCTGAGCTTTGATATTCTTAATCTGTTCCTCATGCTTTGTAACCTGTCGGTTCAATTTTGAAACAGCCTTTGCGACACGTTTCTTCTTCCTCTTTTGAGTAGTAGACTTTGGACCAGTACCGACTTCGGCGACATGTTTCTTTCTCTTCTTTCGAGGAGACTTTGTAGTGGCTACAGCTGCAGCTTGTCTTTTTCTCCTTCTGGGGAATTTCACAATCAGTGTACCTGAAAGTAGACAAATAAACAAATGTATGAATAAGAGGAAGAAAGTGTGTCACGAAAGCTGTTTCAAAGTTTAACTTAGACAAATATCAGGTAGGTATGTGGTTATAATATTTGCAATTGTAATCATTAACAGATCAATTAATATCAGCATCAGTTCAGAACATTACTCCAAGTGGGATTCAAGACAAATATCATTAATTAACAGATCAATAAATATTAGCATCAGTTCAGAACATTTCTACTTCTAAGCAGATTCAAGACAAATATCAGGTAGGTATATGTAGTAAATGATTAGCACCAGTTCAGAACAGTACATACATTCAAAAGTAAATCAGCAGGTAAACAGGAATATAAAACACTTACCTTATTATTCACAGCGAGAAAATCTAAGTGCATGAATAAATAAATGAATAAATGTTGAAATACATACCTCTGAGTTCCTGCGCTCCATCACCACCATCATCTGTCTCATCATCATCATCATCACTGTTAAATCCATCAGTTGACCAGTCCTCACCTTCCTCCACATCAGCCTGAGCAGCCAGTTTCTCTTCCCGCTTCTTCTTACGGTGTCTCCTGACCCCAATATTGGTTAACCTCCTGCTCTTTGCCTTCTCTTCTTCTGTCATGTCTGCTATCTTCTTTTGATAACCTTTCACTCTTTCACTTTCTCTTCTCAAGATGGTATCACCCAGTTCAGCGATTTTCTTCGCCCTATATCGCCCTTGCCGCTCTGCATTGCTTAGAGGAAGGGGTCTGGGCCGTGTAGAATACATTATCCGGCTGAAAAAGTAAAGAAAAGTGTCAAAATAAGCCATGTCCTCAAAAACGTAACGTACAAATGAAACAACACGTAACGAAAATGTCCTCAACTCAAATCGAGATGTAAATACCCCCCCGCCATGTTGTTTTGATTTATTTACAAGCACAACATTTCAAAGTTGTCTAAACTTACGGCAAAATACGCACAGACAACTTAAAATTTCTGTTAGCGGAGCTTCTATGCTACCCTACCCCCAAAATGACACTGATTTTTCAAAGATCCCATGATTAGAAATCGAAAAATTTTATGAAAAAAACACTCACCGCTGATTCTGACGAGTCTGGCAGCATGGCCTAACATCCCCTCTTGACGTCAGAAATGAAAACGAGGCCATTACCTCATTATTTTAGTCTGTAGGCTTGTCGATAGATGGCAATGTCGGATTGCCTAGAAACTTACACAACGTTTGTACGTGACGGTTTTTCGTACTTATGCTTCCCTGCAGGCTTAGAAATAATTCTTTCTGGATTTATTACAATCGTTATTTGAACTGTGCCTGAAGGTCTTTTAGATGCAAAAAGAAGATTTTCCACAAGTACATGTATAGGGTGGTATAATAAGATCGTAAGTTGCGCTTGCTATCGATACGCACCAACCTTACCCCATTTCGAGGTCTGTGGGCCTTTCTTAAAACTTGGTCTCAGACTTTTTGTTATTTTATCGAAAAGTTGAGATGTTTCCGCAGATGTAGAGACCAAAAAATCATTGAATACTATTTAATATGGTACATGTCCCGCATAAAATAGCTTGATGCGAAATGTACAAACAAAAATTGAAGACACGTGTACAGACCGACCTAATGTATATTTCAAAATGAAATATTCTGTTTTTGTGTCAGAAATATCAAAATTCAAAATATTTCTAATAAATATAGATGAGGTTTTCCTAAAACAATCCGGTTTTTTAATCTTTTCACACAAAATCATATTTTAACCTTTGCTGAGGACACGTTAGTCCGTTTCGCCTTGTTGCTCTTCCGGCCTCAGAAAAAATATTTCTACTAGAGTTAGGACACAAGTTATGCATGACTCTGATGCACATTGATCCTAGCTACTGGCTGATACCAAGTAAGCCAGTATTCATGCAGTATTTTTCCCTAGGGGGTCGAGGGTCACGCAAATCTCGTTATGTGGACCCTTAAGGGAGAATGGCTGATAATGTACATATACATATATATATACATGTATATATATATATATATATATATATATATATATATATATATATATATATATATATATATATATATATATATATATATATATATATATATATAGATCTAACTAGTCTGGTCTTCCCATCGCACTTCAAGCGGAACTACACGGGATCATCATGAAATTGTCTTTTAATTTCGCAGCCAACCTGAGTGACCGCAATGGATGTGGTTAAGGTGCTTCAGTAGGGGCTTAAAAAGTCTTAACCGACTTCCCTAGAATACAGCCTGTATCAGGCTGTATGTCCATCATATCAAAGAGTATATATAATGCATAGGTGCAGAGCACGAAAACACCCACCCTGCATGAAAACCATAACATTAAACTGCTGGATAGTGCAAAACAAACGAAAATATTGATCAAAATAAAGGGAAAATTACAACATCCAAACGTTTAGAGTTGACGACCAAATTATGCAACAGCAAGGTTTTTGAAGTCCAATATGGGTTTATATGTAACCATACACACAGGCATACCGCAAAATAAACTCATATAAAGCAGCCAACTCTATACAGTTTATGCCTGAAGTGATCAAGTGCACCGACATACCTACTCGGTCGCCATTTGCAATGTCACTGGACGGGTTTCTTGGCCCCACACTCGAGTTACCAACTGTCTCATTAATTACGATTGTGATATGCCTGTGCGCAGTAATACAAGGTACATATAACGCCAATAAAACTAGAATTTCGAGTTGTTGTTTATCTTAAATTCGCAAAACGGCATATTTGTGAATTAAATTAGTACTGCCATCTAGTGTTGTTACGGCAAACCACTGGACCTTGTTTTCTATGAGGTTGGTTCTTGTAGAGCGGAGAATGGTAGTTATTGATTGCTAGTGGTGTGTCTGTCTGTTATGCGCACATCGCCGACAGTTTCTGTTGTATTTCATTTTTAACCACTCAAAATTCCTTTGCTGTAATATATTTGGATACATAGAAAATATACATGTATTTGTATAGAAATAAAGCTTGAAATTGACTGTGACCAAAATAAACTTAATTTCAGTCGTGCATTAATAGGGCTTGCAATGGAGACGTTCTTTGAATTTTAATTGGTTTTCGACCAACAGTTCACTTTTGGCTATTTTTGAAATTACTCGGACCACAGGAGAATGCCTAGATTAACCAGGTCAATGTTTGGGATCACAGTCATGAATGTGGTCAAGGTTGAAAAAACGCGCCCTTGCTTGAGATTGGGCTGTCTGCGGTCAAGACGGCTGCACTCCATCTGCAGCCGATTGAAGAGAGACCAGTGGCGCTATGCTGTACTGAAGGACCTTAATCTAGGCAGAGGTGGTCTGGAGTGACTCTACTTATACAGAGGGTGATGTAAGGGAGTTATTTGTCTACTCTCCCCGTCCAAGCGCTAACTAAAGGTAATTCCTGTGCCCTGCCATTGTATAGTGCCGACATTTGATTCCTGCACATTATGACTTGTTAGCCCGCGGATTATACACGACCGCACGTCTGATCGCCACCCAGCTTTCTAGGTATGAATGCATGGATAAATCTCACAACTGAACGTAGCTTTGATTTGCAAGTTAAGTTGACCACTGATGTGTTTGGCCTATTCCTTTGACATGAGATGTCCATGGGCGTTTGTACAACCAGGCACTGGGAGACGTTCGGTCGACTGGTGCAGGAATCAAATACCTGGACTGTACGGCACACAGACAGAGAGGCGGGCCCCCACACGACAAACACACACTCACACATCCCTTATGGTCTCACACCACTCCTCCTCTATTCACTATTGCGGGGATTGTTACGTGGATGTATTACATCAATTGCGGTTTCGTCGATTATGGAGCATCACAGCGTAACTGATAATAGATGTTGTGGTTTAGTACATGTGATGCAATTCATGACAGTTGCATTGTTTTTCATTGTATTTTATAATACTTATCGACTATGACGTATATGCACATTATATGTCATTGCGTCATAATTTGGATTGCGCTACACTACATTGTACGTGTTTGAAATAGGTCATGTAGTGCAGACCGTGTTGTATTGTAAATGTGATTTATTTACACACACACACACACACACACACATATATATATATATATATATATATATATATATATATATATATATATATATATATATATGTATATATGCATGCATGTATGAATGTATTTATGTGTATATGCATGTATGCATGTGTGTCTTTGTGTGTAAGTGTATCTATATATGTATGTATGTATGTATGTGTGTATTTATATATATGTAAGTATGTGTGCGCGTGCGTATCTGTGTGTCACTACTGAGGTCATACTACATAGCCTCAATATTCACAGGTAACACCAAGAGGAGCATAAAGTAGTAAATCTCTGGCTCTACGAGGGGCAGGTAACCTATTGGCACAGCTGGTGCAAAGCTTATCCGACATTCCTTACAGCCATTCTACGAGCGCTGCGAGAGTCTAAGCTGTATTTATGGGACGTACTGAGCAGCAAAATGAAAATCTATGTCCGACCCCATTAATTCCTAATACCCAACTTGAGCAACCACAAATCTGGCTGCTTACACTCAGACATTAGGCAGAGGAGATACCACCTGACAGGGTTATATATGGCCAGATAGGATATTGATATTGCCGATAGTTATAGTTATATTCATATCGGCGAATCCTGGATGCCCATGTTCCAACCTTGCGCAACTGTAAATTGGTTTCTTTAGAATATTACAGAAATAAAGATACATCCTCATCTCATCATAGAACCAAGGAATTACACCTACGGATCAACAAAATGCTATATCATTGATAAAATTGCGATCCCAAAACACTTAGATACTCTGCGCTGAATATAAATGTAAAGGGAACAGCAATCCCATGGGAACGACAGCGATAAAGATCATAGGTTGTATTTATACCTAGATATCTGATATTACACACACACATACATGTCATATATAAACACTAACACGAACACGCACATATTTACTAAAGTAGTAGTTCCTCTATGTAATTGATGCTCTAGTTGTTTTGTAGAAGCCTTCACAAGTTAACACGACAAACCATAAAAACAAGGAAAAGATAGCAAAAAGAAGAAACACTGTTACCTTTGTATTGTATTGAGAAGTTTTCTTTTTGAAATACGCACCAAGCATTTCCTTGTATTCGCTTGTTTCATTTGGTATATAGAGGCCTTACAAAACCCTCTCTAAAATTGGAAATAATTAGTGAAATGTACTAAGTACCTAAATGTTAGTTTGCTATGTAGATATTTAATTTTCAAAAGAAAAAATCCTACATTACTAATTATATCTCTCTGTTTAGAGAAGTAAATTACGCACGTGTGTTATGATTTTCCGGTATTCAGAATACAGGTAAGTATCTATTATCATGCTTTTATCTTCTCACCTGCTTCCGTTTTACAAGAAATACGTTCAGTCATACATTTGTGAATATACATTTTGTAATTTGAGGATTACCTTTTAAACCATAAATCACCACGATAAAAACTCAGAAATATTTCCATTGATATTATTCTTATTTGATAAAGTAGCATCATTCACATGACATTGTTATTGTGATGTTCGATTTCAAAGTTTTATATTCGTTTTTCTGTTGGAAAGGAATCTTATTTTTACTTATAAATTGTAGCTACTTTGTTGAAAACATGAACGTGTTATCAGAGCATAAACAAAAACATTAGATGGTACTTAAGCACCTTTTTATAAATTTCGTAACACTACGTATACCTTGTCTTAACATTAGGTATTCTGGATGTATACGCTAACAATCGTCTTTCTCATACTGTAACTGTTGCCAAATTAACAAGTGTTACAATAGTTGCTCAACATGTAGTACTGAGGGACACATCTGCTGAGGACACGTTCTCATTACAGACACAAAGCAATAAGATTAAATAAGACAGAAGCACATCTGCCTTCAGCTCTAAGGAAGAATGTGGGGTCTCAAAGCATGGTCGTTTCCGCAGTTCCTTGGTTGATGCAACAAATGCTTTCTATAACCAGTAAGGCACTCTGTCATGCCATCGTTACATTAAAAAAAGCTGACTGGGTCAAAACAAATGGCATCAATACACACAGGGCAACACATGAAAGTTGCACACTGTATTTATAAAACTCAATGTTAATATAGTACAAGCATTTCACATACTTTATTCGACTTCATAGTGCCTTTTCAGTTTGCTTCCATTTACAGGTGAAGAGGTATCGTTATAACAAATAATTACCGTAATTAGACGGTATGTATCATTGCATTAAGAGTAAAGTAGTTCAGTGCATATCATCTAACTAAATTCATCAAACTAATGGAAAGAGTGTACATCATCAGGTGAACAGAACTTTTTTTAATTTTTATATTTCGTTCTCCAGCAGGTATACAATAGGCATTATATTAAAACAGTATGCAAATGAATAAATAAAGAATAAGTGTCTCAGTTATCACGCGTCGTAGATATTTGATAAAAGTTGGTATTGTTTGTCAAAGAGATTCTTCTTTCCCTTTATGTACAACCTGTATTTTTCTTGGAAATAAAAAACATCTTTGTGTCATTCTTTACATATAGTATACAAGGTTTTTGTTCTTTTTTCATACAATTATATATAACTTTCTTTGCAATTAGAATAATGCTGTTAATAGCTGATGCATTATCTAAATCTCCGACTATTATTTTTTCTTCAGTGATCTGATATTCTGGCATACCCAAATCATTTATCCAAGATTCAATTAAGGACCATACTTTTTTGGTACACTCACAATAGAGCATCATGTGTTCTACAGAATCCACTTCTTTGTGGCACATTCCACACAACTCTGGATGCTTTATTCCCAATTTAAAGAGTGAATAAAACTTGCCATTACGTGCAACTATTGAGTATAACGTTAGTACTTTTCAGCAGGATATTTTGGTGAATAATTAACTAATTGTCTAAACAGTGCATACAGTTCATTGTAAGTTAAAGATACACATTCTAGATATTAGATATTACATGTTGTACATGCAGTATTCCAGATTGGTTTTTGTTAGACAGTTTGCAAAATACGTGATATCGCTGGTGCCTGTGACCTTGAATTACAAGGAATCCGGTAAACAGTTTTGTTTTGCGATCAGCAAATCTATGGTAATGGGAAAATAAGAGAAGTAGTTCGTCTTAAAATGCACATTTTGCAAATAATTTTCAATTAAACTGTTGGTTGACCTGTTCCATTTATTTGACAATAGTCATCCCTATGTGTTATGCCGTATCGTTGAACATTGCATATTCTGTCACCTCCATGTTAATACAATATCTAGTGTTTTTCTAAAAGCGTGATATTGCTCGGAATACATTTTTAATATTGCGATAACCATCGCTGCTGTTTTGGGTACGTACGCAATTATCCAGTCCAGTCCAGTCAAGACAGTTTGTTAAGTATATCATTTCTATTGCTATCCGTTGTTATTCTCCCTGCGTGTGCCAAATGTGTATTTTTTGGTTACAGCATGTGTGCGTTAATGTCATTTTGTGTGTTTATGTAACTTTACAATAGGTGAATTACTCTACCTGTGCAACTCTGGTTGGTGTGCTGGGTGGCGCCTAGGTAAAGTCCTGGTTTTATTGTTATGTCTTTAAGGACAATTCGCTCAAATCACATATTTCTACGAAACTTGGTTCAGAGATTCGTTGGACCAGCCTCTCTTCAAAATCATGTAAATTTAAGGGATGAGGTGTTTCATTCTCCCTATAAAGGGCGCCACTTTCAATTTTCAGATATATACTTACAGAGAAGTAAGACGACAGAAAGCAATGATAATGCTGAAGAATATTCTTTATTATATATTTTCTTGATTCTTAATTCAAAGATGTGGTTCCATTAGTTTGTTGTCAATCTAGGGGGAGCTACTCTGGCAAGTTCACCTATGATACCTTCGTATTGTGGGAAGTTTGAAAAAATCTCCATATCTTAATTTTTCTTAAACTTGTTGAAATTGTTCTTAGGACCATATATATTCATAAAACAATTTTAAAAACTGGAGGTCGACCTTCTTGTTTTCAAGCTAGTTGGCGCCACATTACCGATATTTCGTGCAGGCTTGTAAATTGATAACCATACCCCTTGTATGCCAATATTCCCATTAGCTGACAAACACTTCCACACACTTTCACCATGAGGGAAGGGGTGCCTCCACAAATAGAGAAAAGACTTCAGGACATGGTCTTAGCCAATATCTGGAAACAGGGTGTCCAAATATAGGTTTCATAGACTTTTGCGTGTCCAAAGTGTGGTACAAAGTACATACTACTAATAAAATAAACACTATATATTTACAGATTTTGCTTTTTTAGGCCAGTAACTGCTTTGTGTGTCTTATAAAAGTGACAATACAACTTCTACATCTTCTATCTTCTAAGAAAAGTCATCATCAGCAAATTCTGACCAACATTTTTGGCTGTCCAAACCGTCAAAAAACAGTGTTCTGGGTGTCCAAATGACACGCTGGACGCATAGGCGGCTAAGCCCCTGCTTCAGGAACCTCAGATACCCCCATACGACTTCTTGACTCTTTTTTTCTTGCATCCCAATCTTATGCTTATTTAGTATCAATGTAAAACTATTTATGTTTACAATACAAATATCAAGCTCAAATAGTCACTAGTAACTAGAATATGAAACATTTTTTTGAACATTTTCAAATTTATAATATGTGAAATCTAAAAGGCTTTTTCACATTTATGAGAATTTTTCCTTATTCTAACAATTACACACTCTGTCTAAGCCCCGGTCACATTCCATAAAAACCTCCGTGCGACCAACTGATCGTTGCCGATCATAAAACTCACTCAGGTCGTTCACGTCTGAAGACAGGTCTTGTGTGTTGTGGTCACATTCCAAGTGGTCGCGCGACCAGTTTGTATTGGGGATTGTGCATAGGTCGTGAGACACTCGCACAACCAACTCAAGTCAGTCGCAAGTCAGTCGCAAGTTCAGTACCAAAAACAGGTGTTACTCGCACAACTGACTTGAGAGTGACTTGCGAGTGACTTGCGAGTGTCTCAAGTTGGTTGTGCGTCACTCTTGTGAACAGCAGCAAATATATATATATATATATATATATATATATATATATATATATATATATATATATATATATATGTATATATATATATATATATATATATATATATATATATATATATATATATATATATATATATATATATGTATATATATATATATGTATATATATATACATATATATATATATATACACATGTATACTATATATACATATATATATATATATATATATATATATATATATATATATATATATATATATATATATATATATATACTCTCAAGAGTGATGCACAACCAGCAAAACCTCCGTGAGAGTGACGCACAACAAGCACAACCCTCGTGCGTCAGTCGCGGTCGCCAATAGGTCGCGGAGAGAATTGTGAAGCGTATCGCAAATCTCTCCACGACCCGCGACCTCTGATTTTTGGATGCACAACCTCTATAAAACCTCAAAAACCTGGAAAACCAACGTGCGACGCTCGCTGACGTCGGTCTCGTGTTGGGCACCGATTTTTGGTCTTTTTCAGGTCGTGAAGAGGTTTTGTATGGAATGTGACCGGGGCTTTAATTGTACCGTCTCACCCCATTCCAATTTGTTTGTGTTACCAAAGTTCGAAGATCTACTCAAGGACTAGACGACACATCTGCTA
Source organism: Maea johnstoni (assembly GCA_963942565.1). Lineage (NCBI taxonomy): Eukaryota > Metazoa > Annelida > Polychaeta > Spionida > Magelonidae > Maea > Maea johnstoni. The sequence goes on along the minus strand of OZ012689.1, from coordinate 15,314,384 downwards.
AGACCACGTTTCCATCACACGTACAAAGAAATGAGATTAAAGGAGACAGCAGCACATCTGCCCGTTGTGGCCAGGAAGAATGTGGCCATTACGCAATTGTCTTGATCCCAAACCACAGTTGCTTCCTCGGTCCCTACTCGTGTGATATAACAAATGCTGTATCTCTCTACAGGTAGGTTACTGTGTCATGTCATTCTGTACATCAAAGGAGGTGAATGCATAGGTATAATGGTATCTGGGATCCGGAATGGTCTGAGAACACGCGAATGAATCACACATGTGTTTATTTAATCAGAAACGTATTAAATGATCAAGTAGTTTACGTAGTCTTTATTGTATTGACCTATCATATCTCTCTCTCTATATATTTTTTATGTTTTTGTACGAAGTGCAGTCAATAAGAAATCATACATACATATTTCAATGTCATGAAAGTGTGGTAATTACCAGTGAAAGGTGAAGATAATGTGATATTTTGCAAGGCTGTAACAGCATTAACATCAATAGGAATCATTCATAAATAAATATACTTATAATGAAATATACGTCGTATGAAATCCCTTTGCAACTTGTGAATTAGTTACGATAAATCATCATCATCATTATTACTATTATTATTATCCCTATTATTATTATCATTTTCATTATCATTATTATCATTATTATCATTATTATCATCATTAATGTCAATATCATTATTAATGTTATTTATATGAATATAATGATTATTATTATGATTATTACGATTATCATCATTATTATTATTTTTATCATCTTTACCGTCGTTACTACTACTACTACTACTACTACTACTACTTATGATAATAATAATAATGATAATACTACTACTACTACTACTACTACTACTACTACTACTACTACTACTACTACTACTACTAATAATGATGATAATAATAATAATAATAATAATAATAATAATAATAATAAAAGATTCATGTGTGCACTTCCAATATTGATCAATTGTACCTACGAGGTCACTGCGTGCATAATAATTTTATATGCACCACACGCGCATATGTATGCACTTATGCAATATCAACCTCGTTTGAGTCTCTGATATATGAACTTGGACACACAATTTTGAATTATTTTCTTTTCTGACAAATTTTGTAAAATCTTCTCTTTATTTCTGTCAATTGAATCAAGCATCGGCAATATGTCGAAATTCTTTTGAATAGGTCGTCATGTGCACTTGGAAAGATCATGAAACCGGATACAAATAACGTTTAGATGTTTATTCATCTTCTCATGCATTACTAGGGCGGTTGTTTGGTAATATATTTGCACCAATCTTACCCCTCATAATTGCCATACTTCATGGTGGCTTAATGAGTTCAAAAGTGAGAACTCAATCGATGAGGATGACTTTGTTCAGTAATTACGTAGCTGTTTCCCAAGAAAGTACTGGACAAATATGAAATACACTCGGGTCTCTTTGTATCCTAACAGTACATGATAATTTTCTTTCTCTAATTCAATTACTTACTGACAGTTTGGCTTTGCATACTCCTTTAAAGACGTTCAGATGTATGAATATTTTGTATCATTGCCCTACTTAAAACATACATAGGTAATTTATATGGGTGAATAGGAATTTTTATTTTAGAAATTTCGTTTTTCATCGAGTTTGGGTAAAGTAATGGACGAAATCCACACCAGCATCTTTAACACGGGTCTCCGTAAATGGTTAGAACATGGTGGTGAGATTTCGATCAAAGAAATGCACCTCACCTGGATTCCACATGTACCTGTATGTAATGTTGGAAAAATGTATGATATGTTCTATGAGCATCTGGAAATGACAACCACTCATACTGCAGAAATACACGTACATGTACTTTATATCTTTGATATGTATTGCGATAGAAATGTCAACCGCATTCTTATTCATCTGTACTCAAAATTTCCGTCATCGTGACCTGATAAAAGTTTAGATCCATCATGTTCCCAAACACCTGACCTGACAGCACTAAGTCCCCAATGAATTGTGCACTATAACCGAAAGGGTAAGTTTGGAAACAGAATATAAGTTTAGTTATTTTACCCACAAACGGTATGTATAATATATGGATAATACATTAGAGAGGATGTGTGAAGCATCCTTCCAAGCAAGTGAAAGAGTAGTTTTGGGCTACAAAAAGTGGACATAAATTAGCCTACTCCAGTTATATTTGCTATGGCTTATTGTACATGTGTTTTGATGGGTAATGCTTTCTATATATAAGGTGTTTGGCAAGCCAATTGGGAGAGCATTTTCTTATGATATCCTTTTCTACTTCTGCACTACATTCGTTTCTCGCTGAGAATATCTACTGCACCAATATACCATAACACAGTAGATATGATCTTAATCAAATATATGTTCCATTAGAAATCAGCACTCTAATTAATATCTCTCTTGATTAAGGTTAATGTATCACAAATCATAACCAGAAGTTAGACCCAATTAGGGTCAACTTTATCGATGACGTCATCTTCGACCTTAGGCGCAGGGTTTAGGTGTGCCGACGGATTATATCGAGCACCAGATTACAGCTGATTAACTGCAATAAAAATAATAGCATTTATTATTTATATTCCCTAATAGTTTCTTTATGAGATCAAATGAAGATTAATTACAGTCTAGATCAAGATACGGAGGCCGTTCATCAAGCAAACACTAATTGCACTCATAATCAGTCAGATATTGTCTTACATCTAGAGTCTAAGCCAACCTTCAAGTCGACGTAGCAGAACAGATCCCTTATTGTCACACTAAGAGATTTGCTGCGTATGATCGGAAAACCCACAACGATAATATATCAAGATCGCGTGAATTGGAATAGCTGTACCAGCAACATCAAGGTATCGGCTCCTTGGAGAGAATGACATTTTGACTACTCAGCTTGCGTACACCAAGTATACTGTACATGCACTATTGACACTGTTTTTTTGTTAGAACACCAACCGTGATGTGCTAATGTTATTCGTAAGCGTCATATTTTCACGCCACAAATCCTTGCTATTGTAACATCCCTTATAGGGTAAGTCTTAGCTCGAGGTCAACCGGTGCTTGGTATAAACTAGTGAATAATTAATAAGGATTTCTAAGAAAGTTAAGCATGTCGGATTATGGATGCCGTACGTTATATATTGACACACATACGTGTAAAAACAGTGCCATACCCATGTATATGTGTAACAAAAGTATACACACACACCTACATACATACATACGTACATATCTATCAATATCTATCAATATCTATCTATATATATATATATATATATATATATATATATATATATATATATATATATATATATATATATATATATATATATATACATATATATATATGTGTGTGTGTGGGTGTGTGTATATGTGTGAGTCGACTTTTGTTGCACATGTACATGTGTATGGCATTGTGCATTTACATATGGGTGCCAATATCTAACGTAAGCCATTCATAAGCCGACGAGCTTAAATTCCCTAAAAGTCATTGTTAATTATTCACTAGTTTAATTTAACCACCGGTTAACCTTCAGCTGACGACAATTCTTATCCAAGATATTAACTGTACACCCTTTTTAACTTTCTTTCATTTATGATAGGAATATTTCGTATACTAGTATGTACATTTCCTGTTGGGCAAACCTTGTGGAACAATTCCTATTACTTGGTTTAATGATGTGGCTTCAATAAAACCTAAAACTCGAAACAAAACAAAATGTTAGTTCAATTTCACAAACCTTCTCACATACAAATATAACATTCACTGCACTGTAAAATGTGTGTATTAATTCAACATTTCAGTGCAAAAATATTTTATAAGCATTTACATATGTGCCTATTGCATACAGTTGAACGCCAGTTAGGCGTTATTCCCTCACACGTACAATTACCACAAGCTCGAGATGGGATATCACAAATGGTACATGAACATTGAATTTAAAGACCATGCCGGGACCATTGGCATGATGTTTTAAAGAGACACAAATCCATTTAAACATTCCTTTATTCTGAAAGGGTGTGTGAAAGTGAACTCGCTTCTGGTATCAATATCCCCAATCTGAAAAAGGGTCAGGTGTCTCAAGTTGATATCACTTTACAGAGTGTACTAACATTGTTAAATGGACACATGACGTGCACAGCACTACTTAAGATGGTCCACCAACTATCACGCGTGTGAACCTATACCCGATTAACGGTCATCAAATTCGCATAGTTCTCTTAGTACAAATTGGTCTTTAACACAATAACTACTCTTAACACCATAAACCAGCTTTATGTATTTTGATGAATACCTCAAAAGCGATTTTGGTGACCGAGGGCCATGGTCAAATGAGTGTAATGGGGAAATGATAGAGTCGTTTTGTGAACTATTATGCCACGCTTTTAACGTTTACACCCCGGACTTGAATACAGACCATATATATTTTACCATTCATGTTAAAGGGTTAAAAAGGGGACACTCTGTAGAGACTCACTTGTCAGACTTCCCACTAGGGTCATATCTCTGACATTAACCTCTGTTAAGAGGAGTGCGGACATACGAACGGAGCGACCTCTAATGACTATGCATTGCGTCATTATAGCCGCTCTTCACGCGCGCGGTGGAGGGACACTTTAGACAGTGGCGCGAGCGTTCCTTTGATGTAGCAGTCAGGCACAGAGGGGGGGGGGGGGGGGGGGGGCGCACCCGTGTTACGTATTTCGCAGAGTGCAGGGGGGAAACAAGAAGGGTTACGGGGATCAGGTTTCTGTAGTCTGTTCTCATGATGAAAGTGGTAGCGTGTTTTTCAGCCAGTGGGATGTTAATTCACAAGGGGTGTGGTTATTCAAGTTACAAGCCTAGAGACTCGCACTGTCTAGATAGAACCTCTGATTAAGGGAGGGGGGGGGGGTATGTGTGATATTGGTGATTGTGATATTAGAGCTAAGCAAAACACTTCACAAAAGACAATTCCAACAGCTGAAGATACGTTCATAACTGAAAATATAAATCCTTACTTTAGTGTTCTGCATGAATTGACGGTAATATGGCGCCCCCTAGCTTAAAAACAAGACGGTTGACCCTATTATTTTCCTAAGAAAATTTCAACATTTTCTGAATGTGGAGATTTTTCTTATAGCCTCACCAACTTACTGCATTATTTAAGTGTTCTGTATGAAATGCCGGTAATGTGGCGCCCCCTAGCTTGAAAACAAAACGGTTGACCCCCAGTTTTTAGATTGTTTTACAAAAATATATGGTTCTAAGAACAACTTCAGCTAGTTTAAGAAAAATCTGAATGTGGAGATTTTTTCTATAGCTTCACCAACTTCCAGCAATATTGAAGAGTTCTGTATGAAATGTTGGTAATGTGGCGCCCCTAGATTGGAAACAAGACGGTTGACCCCCATTTTTTTATTTGTTTTATGAAAATACATGGTCCAAAGAACAATTACAGCAAGTTTAAGAAAAATCTGAATGTGGAGATTTTTTCTATAGCTTCACCAACTCCCTGCAATATTGAAGAGTTCTGTATGAAATGCTGGTTATGTGGCGCCCCCTAGCTTGGGAACAAGACGGTTGACCCCCCTTTTTAAATTTGTTTTATGAAAATACATGGTCCAAAGAACAATTACAGCAAGTTTAAGAAAAATCTGAATGTGGAGATTTTTTCTATAGCTTCACCAACTCCCTGCAATATTGAAGAGTTCTGTATGAAATGCTGGTTATGTGGCGCCCCCTAGCTCGGGAACAAGACGGTTGACCCCCCTTTTTAAATTTGTTTTATGAAAATACATGGTCCAAAGAACAATTACAGCAAGTTTAAGAAAAATCTGAATGTGGAGATTTTTTCTATAGCTTCACCAACTCCCTGCAATATTGAAGAGTTCTGTATGAAATGCTGGTTATGTGGCGCCCCCTAGCTTGGGAACAAGACGGTTGACCCCCATTTTTTAATTTGTTTTATGAAAATACATGGTCCAAAGAACAATTACAGCAAGTTTAAGAAAAATCTGAATGTGGAGATTTTTTCTATAGCTTCACCAATTTCCCACAATACAGAGGTACCATGGGTGAACTTGCCAGAGTAGCGCCCCCTAAATTGACAACAAAACAATGGAACCATATTTTGGAACTGAGAATGAAATATATATATACTAAAGAATATTTGTACAGCATTATCGTTTTATTTTTGTCATTTTACTTCTCTGTAATTACTACACGAAAATCTGTGAATTTTGAACAGTTGTCTAAATTGCCCTGAAGGGGGCGCCCTGTTGGGGGAGAATAAAACCCCTCATCCCTTAAATTTTCAGGATTTCGAGAGAGGGTGGTCCGAGGAATCTCTGTACCAAATTTCGTGGAAATCCGTGACTTGAGCGAATTGTCCTGTATGTCCTTAACCTTTGACTTCGGCAAAAGAGGTATACCCTTTCCCTAGTTGAGAACCCGCATGTTATAGTGGTGCCATCAAGTCAATATCAACACATTTCCCACTAATAGCGTTTGCAAATCTGTTAGCAGGTTTGTTAGCAAATTTCGTTAGTCATATGTATTGTGAAAGGGAAAGACGTGACGAGATTGATTTATCGAATTGTCGGCATTTTCCACGCCGTATAAGACGTGTTAACGTGACCTGTGAGTACGTGAGGGAGATAACTATAGTTTTCCATGAAAACCATCGACCGTCAACATGTTATTCGCAATGTGCAGACATACTTTGGAAAAAAATGCCGACACCTGTTGAAACCCCGCGCATATGTGCACAGGTATATATATATATATATATATATATATATATATATATATATATATATATATATATATATATATATATATATATAAATATATATATATATATATGTATGTATGTATGTATGTATGTATGTATGTATGTGTGTGTATGTACATGTATATATATATATATATATATATATATATATACATGTAGCTATAACCATGCCAAGTTTTAAGCAAATCCATTTTCATTTGATACCAAATATGCATATTTGTAGCATATTTGATTTGGTGAAACTCGAAGAAAAGGACTCAACATTTCCTTTGTGTGTGCAAGCCTATGGAAGCTTCTGTAATAAATGGTTTCTCCCTCTCCGCGGTGATTGCCAAGACATTTAGTCTAATTCACAATTGATCTGAATTTGAGCAAAAGGATGTAGAGTTTAGCATACTAGTATGTAAATATCGCACAATGACGCTTTATTCACAAATTAACCACACAAACCACCTTAAGCACCTTTATACAATATACGTCATCTCAGACGCAAGTCTAGTGAGCAATGTACTACTAGCCAACTGCAATAAACTTTCATTTTCAGGTGCTTTCAGCAACAGAATAACAATACGTCATACGTACGAAACACGTGGCGGAGAGCGGTTTTCTAAATTTATGTAAGTGATAAACTTTGTATGTCTTTTATGGCGCAGATAGAACTGGGATTTGTAATATCTCTAGCCTGAACATCATTTCACCCTTTTAGACTCTAGAAAAATGTCCATGGCAGACTTTTAAAATTCTACATTCATATCATTGAAATCAGTATACAGATTGGTTACTCGCAGCTGAACAATACATAATTATTCCATAAAAATTACACTCTTCTTCAGATTTCCCCTCCTGACATGTTTCCACTCCCACCCATACACCTCTTACATTGTTTCCTATTGTTGAACCCATACCTTCTCTTTTTAAGACTTTCCCATTCCATACGAGCTGACGCATTGGTATATTAATATTTTATAAGATTCTTAACCACTCGTTTTGGAAATCCTGCGAATTTCCTTCATTGTCTACTTTTGAAATATATCTTAATTTTTTAAATTTTTTCTAACTTTATTCTTCTTTGCAAACTTTCTTAAATCCACTTCTTTATTTCAACCTAGATATAAAGTGTGATTTGGCGTTTTTAGACTTAAAGTATTTGCGAATTTTTGGTATTGCTGAGGATAGGACATGCAGCCACATTTCTCGAGCAGCAATCGAATCTGAGACTTCTCACAGTTGTGAAAGACAGCAATCAGTCACTGCACAATCTCAAACCACCTGGCTACTGGAGCGACCCCTAGTGATATCAAGATTATGTGTATTAGATCGATTTAAGGACATGGCTCTGATGGAGAGAGAGAGAGAGAGAGATAGAGAGAGAGAGAGAGAGAGAGAGAGAGAGAGAGAGAGAGAGAGAGAGAGAGAGAGAGAGAGGATCAACAGGAATAGCACTATAAAAAATAAAAAATAATGCTCAATGTGTGCTAAACCATAAACAACCGGTATGACTTTAGGCTCATATATACATAAAGGATGTCGTCACCACTTTCCATTGACGTCGATAATCTTCCCCATACTAGTATGTGTTATTTTACTGATATATCAAAACATCATGAATGTAGGTATACCATGATAAGTTTTTCATACATGAAAAAAAAACTCCTACCTTTTTGTTATGACTATAAGAAGAAACATTGCATTCAATTACAATGCTGCATTTTGCTTTTAATCATCATTATGGTTTGATACTAGTGTACGGTAAAGCGACGTCTTATTGCACAGCATCTTATCGTGGCATTTGCAAATGGATTTTGCGTAATTATACCCACTAGCCTATCCCTGTGCACAGAACGTCCTATTCGTCCTCCCATTTTCACCTTGCCATGCTAACCAATGCTGTGGACTCCCGAAAATAGATGGCGCCACCAGGCCTGTTAGACATTATTTCATACAAAATACACTGAAAATGCACCATTTCGACACCTCGAAACATAAACCATCATTCTGGCCTATCTTGATAACACAGTGGAGCAGCCCAGGACAGCAGTAGACCTCAACATGGGCCAAGAGTTCTGGAATCCATGACCAAAGTTCTCCAAAACTCGGTATTAATATACAGAAGAATTACCTGAGGCTATCTAGCGAATGTCTTGCATAATAGGATAACCATGTAACACGCACAGCGGACTATACAAAATTGTATGCCTTCACCTTCATAATAATTGTTTCGCAATCACAATAACTGCAATTGCTATTGGAGGAATCGCATTATACCAAATGTGCAACGATATGAGACACATTTGGCAAACGAAGATAACTCTCACTAATAGTCCAGACAACCTACTATATCTGAGTACCACTATTTGGCGATATTTTTGGAACTGAAGTGCATTCTTGATCGCTGTTAATTTAGGCAATGCTGAACGCATACAATATGTGATTTGTACGACTCACGCCAGGGGGAGCACTCACCAAATTGGCGCAACTTTACCTTGGTTAATGTACAACTCACGACAAAGTGTATTGTATGTTTATTTGCAGTAATCCAATCATTACAAATATCATACAGTTTTATACAAAAATATAACTTGAGTAACAAGTTACTCCAAGCCTAGTCACCAATGATATATTAAAAGGAACTTTTGTTAGTTCATTACATGGATATATATGAAGTGTGGAACACACTAGAAAATTGGCAATTATAAAATTTTTGGGCATCCAAATTTTAAAGGAGGACCACAATATACTCAGATTTCAACCATAAACAATTTATCAAAATTAGGCATGATATCCTCATACAATGTCATGGGAATTATATGGAGATGATTTTTTTTAATTATATGCTTAATATTGACATTTTAAGAAATTCTTCACTAAAAGATTTAGGTGTCCTAAGGGGTGATTTTTAAGGGTCTGGGTGTCCAAAAAGACACCCAGACGCCCTGCTGGTGAAAGGGTATAGTATTAGTTTGTCATTTCATCAACATATAATATAGCAGCCACAAATATGCATGTCAAGGAACTTGATAATCTAAGAGTTGGCAGATATCTCTAGACCACACAATATATTTCATATCATATCAAAGGCATTGTTGTTTATTCACCATCTTACACTAGTGGGTGTATGGTTTTGTACATGCAAAATTGCGTCAATAAACATCTTAGCATTGCACGTGTACAAACCTGTGAATATCAAGCACCCACGATATTCCGTTCTCCTTTCATTTACTCCAAGCGGGGAGTGCCTTAATTTTGATTTGTATTGAATGAAGGGGATGGCGTCATTTTATGACGGCATTATAGCTTCATGACGGAATCATAGCAAAATGATTGCTCTATTGAATTTTCCGGAAGCACGCGTTACTCAATCTACAGTTGCCATATGTATTACTGATGTATTGTAGTAATGCTAGCGTTATCTATCTCAAAAGAGCCTGTCTAATTTGATGCCTTGTTACAAATAGTTTCATCAAGTGGCTTTATACATCATTTCCTGCAGGGCACGTGAAGTCTGCACGTGGAACAATAGTAAGCGCATCACGACTGCTACTATGTACCATTGTGGAGCTGGGCGAACACGTCTGTGTACGTGACGTAGTCTCACATCGCTCATGATTCCTACACAATCGAAGTGCTCTACACATGTACAGTATCCATTTGAAATGTGATATTCTCACAGATGCCTCTGCATTTTCTCCTCAGTTATATAACATGCAATAAACGGATAAAAGATGTGACGACACCAATTATATATATATATATATATATATATATATATATATATATATATATATATATATATATATATATATATATATATATATATATATATATATATATATATATATATATATATCTATCTCTATCTATCTATCTCTATCTCTATCTATATCTCTATATCTATCTATCTATCTATCTATCTATCTATCTATCTATCTATCTATCTATCTATCTATCTATATATATATATATATATATATATATATATATATATATATATATATATATATATATACATATATATATATATATATATATATATATATATATATATATATATATATATAATATATATATATATATATATATATATATATATATACATATATATATATATATGTATATATATATATATGTATATATATATATATATATATATATATATATATATATATATATATATATATATATATATATGTATATATGAATTTATGTACATGTATATATATATATGTATTTATGTGCGTAGCCATTGATACATGCCGAAGTGATCAATCATCAAAAGTCAAGAAAATGGTCATTAGCAAATCTTCATTAGCCAAAGACTTCAATTAGCCTTAAACAGTAGACGCCAGATTTTGAAACTAGAATGCTGGCTCCAAGCACGCAACTTGGCAATTAGAACCTGGCTTACTGGGTCTTGCTCTCACACAGCGGGCTGGTGATGATGATTATGATTATGCAGATAATGATGATGATGATGAATTCAAAAGCGTTTTAGACAATGCTATGATAACAACTGTACATACATACATACGTACACGTATGAGAGAGAGAGTGTGTGTGTGTGTGTGTGTGTGAGAGAGAGAGAGAGAGAGAGAGAGAGAGAGAGAGAGAGAGAGAGAGAGAGAGAGAGAGAGAGAGAGCATTATCTTCATTACTCACATTCTTACGAAGACAAAATACCAGAATGCAAAATTCGATTGTGTTGAATATTATCATAGAGGCGAGATCCAATTTCGTACTTGTGTTTTCCTAAATTTGTTTATTGATGTAAGTAGAGAGTAGCATGCAACGACTGCACCGATCCACCTCGGCTGTATATACACGCCTTTCTGTGCCATTAACTAGAGTGGCTAGGAAGAACAAAGATACGCTTTTAATGAATACTGTAGTTGAGTCAAGAGGCGATCTTTTAAGTCGTTCATTATATTTTCATAACTTGTTCAAGCTTTGATCCTTCTATTGGCATTCTGTTCATTATGAACTAGTTTAGGATACGCCACTACTACACAAAGAGGTGGTTCAAACATCGAGTGTGTTATTCTATTTATTGAGATAACTCCATTAACTTTTGATCCGGTATGGATAGGAAGAGCTTTTAATATGCCAATGTCAATTATGGTAATCATAAAACAACACCATCTGATACATCCAACAGAGGTTTTTAACGGAAAAACAAACTGTTCGTATTAATGAAACATGCGAGTATATGTAGTATCTGCACACTATAAGTGACGTGAAAAGGACAATCCATCTTCCCGCATGTAAAGCCGCTTGTGAAAGAAAATATTAGACAATACAGCTGGAAATTTGGCTCTTAACGTTCTAAAAACAAAGCTATACATAGCAATGCTTCCATAAAACAATTAGCTGATTATTAACAAAACTAAAAATGATAACATTAAAACCAATGCATTATTTCATACATTTATAAAGATATAATTATGATAACACATTCCAAAATGATATAGGGTAACTTAAATAACTCCCATGCCTTCTCAGAGGTTATTTGCATGACTAGAAAGAAACACTCAAAGCGATGTAGGCATTACTGTGGTAAACAGTATTGGAAACGAAGCCTACTATTATGGTTACCTTGAACGCTGCTATTTCCCCTGGTGATAGTAGAGGTGCGCCACACCAATAGATCAAGCTTTAAGAACATCCAGGGTAGACTTACGCTCGTTAGATTAAAGCCTCGGAAGAGAGATCACGGGCAGCGTTTGTAAGACAGTCTTCCTCTTGTGGGGATGCGAGCTGGGCTTGCCTAATAGATCAAGCTTTAACCCATTAATGCTCACAGCGGCCAAAACAAGCCTGACAATTTTGATGAAATCTTTCAGGCTAAAGCAGATTTTTGGAAAAGTTTTTGAAGGAGAAATGTTCATCAGAACATTATCAACAACACTCCTTCAACTATTTTGTAAAATTATTCTCAATTCAAAAGTTATTGTCAAAAGTATCATCGACCCAGACGACAATTTCTGGAGGAACCTTTAAGTGTTAATGGGTTAAGGGGTCCAGGTGAGTGCAGCTCCGGGCCTCCAGATGGGATGAGAGGGGGAGAGTAGAATGAGAGTGCGTGGGCGTTGCAGCAGTAACAGACTCGGAGATGTAGGACGAGTGGGGATGGAGAAGCGTAAAGGTGCAAAGGGCAGACGGTTAGCATTTAAAAAGGGACTTGTATTGAGCACACGGGGATTTGTCGCTTAATTGCCGTATTTATCCGTCACGTGAATGGGGTGAGCGCAGGCACAGGTATCGCTTCATCACTGTCATAGTCCCCCCCCACACAACTCATTAACTCACACAGCACTTGGCCTCCCCTCTCCTCCGGCTGCACCACGGGGAGCAGAGAGAGAGAGAGAGAGAGAGTGTGTGTGTGAGAGAGAGAGAGAGAGAGAGAGAGAGAGGCTGAGAGAGAGAGAGAGAGACAGAGAGAGAGAGAGAGAGAGAGAGAGAGAGAGATGCCCCTATCTTGTCCTCACAACTATACATGAAGGTTTGGCTTAACCCTCTCAATGCTGAGGCTACCTTTGCCCAAACCACACGTACGCAAAGTGTTTTGAAAATCATCTGAGCCTTGTCATTTTGGTATTCATTGGGTAGCTCTCGCCGAGGAATTTCTTCACACTGATATTCTAACGTCATTCTCTGTTTAACCAAAATTCGACTCGTCTCCAAATACTAATTGTGGGGAGCATTACTTTGCAAAATACTTAATGGCTTAAATATATATGATCGTAAAATGCGGAATGTAGGTCATGTTTGTAATTAGAAATTACCAAAGTATACATCGCTTGAACCATCATCGTAGTACAATCGCTTGCTCTTGCCTTGATCCCGACTATTGTTCTCGATTAACACGTTTCAAATTTGAAAATACAGAATTACAAACAACAATTAATTCTTTAATTCTTGCACCAGTCGACCGGACGTCTGCCAGTGTCTGGTTGTACAAACACCCATTGATAACATCAACATAGTAACCTAAGCACATCGACGGCCCACTTAGGTTACGAATCAAAGCTACGTTCAGTTGTGAGGTCATGGTTAGGGTTAGGGATCTGTGGTCGTATCCATGCCCAGGAAACTTAGTGGCAATTGGGCGTGTGGTCGTGTATTTTGTCCGGGCTGCCCACGCATTTAGTGCAAGAATTAAATGCTGGTACTTTAGATGAATTTTTGGTCTAGCTCATATTCTGAATTTTGTCTAGCTACAGGTCACCTCTAGAGATTAATACACGCGTTTACCCCAGGTCCAAGCCACTCCCACGTTGAAGATGATCAGGTCGCCCACGCGCTTGTATCACCCCATTGCGCACGACTGGAACCGGTGATTATTAATCTTTAAGTTTGATTCGAGGCGTGGTGCGAGTGGCAACGAGAGATACATGCTCGGCTAAGCCAGGTTGAGGCCATCACGACGCCTTATATTCGCACGACTACCTTTTAATAGGGATTACCCTTTTTGTTGGGTCACAGCTAACCTGTAAGTCCAGCAATGGGCGCTCCCTCTATCTCACCCATATATCATTCCAAGGTAAACATCACCTATCTCTCCAGCACTTAACCATGCGAGAGTTCAATGAACCTACTGAAGATGCGATGGACTGTGCTATCTATACAGTTATACCCTACATATACATAGCTTAACCCGTATACTGATGGTAACTTATTTGACCAATACAAAATAATGCAAGCAACCTGAAAAATGACCGAAACCCTGGTACATGGGTACTCAACTGGGAGTACTCAAAGAGAGCTATCCAATGAGTACCAACATGACCGGGTTTAGATGGTTTTCCAAAATGTTTATACCCTACATATACATAGCTTAACCCTTATACTGATGGTAACTTATTTGACCAATACAAAATAATGCAAAAAACCTGAAAAATGACCGAAACCCTGGCACATGGGTACTCAACTGGGAGTACTCAAAGAGAGCTATCCAATGAGTACCAACATGACAGGGTTTAGATGGTTTTCCAAAATGTTTGCCCCTAGACTGTGGTATAATCAAATCATTATTTCCTCTATTCAGCTATTTTATCTGGTGCCCACGTGGTAGTTCCTTTGGCTGACTACAGATGGCGCTAAGGGTGCTCACCGAGATCAGTTTGAATCATTGTAAAGATCTACATGTATCTATGGTCACCAGCTGAGCAGGTCATCATCAGTATAAGTATTATGTACAGATTGAAATGAATCTTATCATCTCGTATGCACATGCACGTCCAGGCCCAGGAAACAGGACGTGCGGTCGTGTATTATGCCCGGGCTGCCCAGGCATCTAGTGCAAGAATTAAATGCCGACATTGTATATCGAGCCATTTGGCCTATTTTTCTGTAGACATATGCAGGAAAATAATTTAGCAGATTGGAAAGATTGTCTTCCTCAATTGCTTTGCCTGTCCATTTTATTTCATCAGACTTCAAAGGGAGAGAGCGTGACTTAGATGCCCCAAAGGCAGGGAATGTCTTTTATATATCATTCCTGGAAACAAAATGGAAATGTTGTGCAAAATCATCTGCCTTTTCTCTAAAAATCATAAGGGATGGACAAGAAGAACCAAGTCATTGTACATTCATCCAACAAAACAGGACAGTTTGGAGCATTTAAATGCATGGTACAGTGCTATTATTCGATAAGGTGACAGTAGCATCTAAAACATAAAATTCATTTAAAGTATACCCCTCATTTAGAAATCAATTAAATTTTGCATAAGGTATCATTGTCAGT
The DNA here is from genome assembly GCA_963942565.1 of Maea johnstoni. Taxonomy (NCBI): domain Eukaryota; kingdom Metazoa; phylum Annelida; class Polychaeta; order Spionida; family Magelonidae; genus Maea; species Maea johnstoni. Next base: position 15,298,855 of record OZ012689.1, on the reverse strand, counting down.
TTCCCGCAGAAAATATAAAATAAAAAGGGGGTTCATCAGTCATCCCGTCCATATAGGTGGCGCCAAAGTGGCACTGAATTTCCAAATGTCACGTCTAAAATTGAAAGTCCATTTTAAAAAGTACCACACATTTAGAAACTTATCAAACTTTGCAAAGGCTTTCATTGTCAGGCCCCCTTTGAATACTGTAAATCACTTAAGTATGGCGGGAACAAAAAAATAGCGAAAATAGCGCTCTGCCCATATGCGCTATTGTAAAATCTCAGTCTTTATTAAATTCTTAATTGAACCTGCTGCTGCTGTTCCAGTTCAGCGCTATACTTAGATCACGCTATCCACGGCAGAACCGTAATTGCGCTATATAATCATCACGTCATATTTAAGTGATTTGCAGTACCTAAACTAGAAAGGGGGGCGGGAGATCACCAGTCTTCCCGTCCGTATAGGTGTCGACAACGTAGCAAACGATGTAATTCGCAAAAGGAAATTCCCCCCTTTTAAATTTAGATTTTCAAAGGGGAACTGACAATGATAGATTAAGCTTGATAACATTTCTAAATGTGGGTATATTTCAAATGGATTTTAAATTTTAAATGCCACTGTCACCTTTTCGAACAACGTACCATGCCTTTAAAGCAAAGTAGCTGCAGCATTCAAAACGTTTGAACTGGAATTTGTAGAGGGAGGGGACACATGTATCTGATCATCAATCATTACTTACGTCATGTTCAGACAGATGATGATTTCAACGTACGTAATGTCAAGAAGAACGTGTTTATTCCCGTGTTTGACATTTTGATTGTCAGTGTCTAGGAATAAGTACGCTTTGATTGAGTGCATGAGACAATGCAAGGATCATTCAACAGTTCAGGTCATGCGGTCAGTCAGTGCCACGGTGTGGAAATAAATGCAGCTATCAATTGTTGGCTTGAATGCTAACAAAACTTCTATAATGTATGCATGGAATATATTCTTTCAATATTTTTTCTAAAGGAATACCATAGCTTAGCTCTGATCAGGGGAGGGTTATATTCCATGAATGCAGCTGGAAGAGTATTTCGAATTAGGAATTAAGAGAAGGCGATAAGTAAACACGAATAATAAAACCGATAGCACTACTACAGCCTACATGTACTGTATTGAAGCAATCGCGACACCTACATGTATCTCTAAAACGGCCAACATAAGAGATGTTGTAAATAGACTAAACACACTGAACATTGTATTAGAAGATTAGGAAAAAAAAATCCCCAGCGAAATCACATTTACAAATCAAATTAATAGAAGAAAACAAACCCTTCTGCATGGATAAACATACCTTATATCATTCAATGATTTAAAGGGGCTCATTCTTTTCATAGGAACTTTATGGACCAAGAGCCCGGGCACTTTTATTTAACCGTCTGAGGCCAAAAGGTTTGAGGGTTGTTTCTAGACCAGAATTTTGTGCTGAATCTGAAAATCAATTTCTTTCAAACGCCAGGTGGTGGGTTATGGGTGAAATCGGCATTTTAGGGTGATTTTGGCACTTTTTTGTATGTTAATTTGCATAATGTGTCATTCTTTTAGACCAGTGTCAGATCATGACACATGTGGTACCATATTGAAGCTCTCAACCGCGGGAGTTCATTCATGTGTAGTTTTAATAGTTTCTGTGGTTGCCATGGCAACGGGAGCCAAGAATTAGTCAAAAACAGAGGAAAAATGTATATTTTCCATAATTTGTGTGATACTTAAGTGTGATTTACCCCCAGTAAACACACCTAAGGGCTTCATTATGATTATCAAAAACTTTCTTGATCTTTTCTCTGTCCATTCATGCTAATTTTATATGACTAAAATATTTTTGGTCTGACATACAGGCTTTTGAAAATGGCGATACCGCAAATGCGGCATTGATCCACAATATGATTTTAAATGAGTCATTTTATCAGATCAGTGTCAGATCATAGCAAATGTGGTACCAAATAAAGCTCATGACCGTGGGAGTTCATTCATGTGTAGTGTTGGTCGTTTCGGTGGTTGCCATGGCAATGGGAGCCAAGAATTCATCAAAAACAGAGGATGTACATTTTTGGTAATTTGTGTGATACTTAGGTATGATTTACCCCCAGTAAACACACCTAAGGGCTTATGATTATCAAAAACTTCCTTGATCTTTTCTAGATCAATTCATGCCAATTTTATGTGACTAAAATATTTTAGGTCTGACGTAAAGGCCTTTAAAAATGGCGATATCGCAATTGCGGCGTTTATCCACAATATGACTTAAAATGAGTCATTTTATCAGATCAGAGTCAGATCATGGCAAATATGGTACCAGATTGAAGCTCCCAACCGTGGAAGTTCATTCATACGTAGTTTGTGAATTTTCAGTGGTTGCCATGGCAACAGCAGTCAGGAATTGGTAAAAAACTGAGAAAATCTGCATTTCTTTTAATTTCTGAGAAAATTTAGTGTGATTTAAGTCAATAATACACCTATAGGCTATAGACTTCAGTATGGTTATTAGAATCTTCTTTGCTCTTGATCAATTCATGCCAATTCTATTTGACTAGGAAATTTTAGGTCTGAATACGGCCCTTTGAGAAAGAGAACATCGCAAATGCATTGTCAATCCACAATATGGCTTTAAGTTACTGTTAACTTAATTTATCTACTCTCTTCTCTGAAAGGGTACTTCTTTTGGTATTCTGCTAGATACATAAAGTATTCCCATAAAAAGAACTATTTTTGGTAAATATCAGTATTTCAGTAGATACAAATATAATACCAGGCCTTCATGCATTTAGAGGTTTTGGCTACATTTCCTTAATGAGGAAAGGAAAAGTGTGTATGTTATCTAAGGTGGAAAAGTCTAAGAAGTTCCAACAAGCATTTGGGCAGCTGGGGGAGTCTAGAAGGCTTTCATCAGTAACTATGTTCACCTTAGAAACCTTTGTTTGTCACATCTATAATGGCAAACCTATCTGTGAGCAGAGCCAAGTATGCCCTTTTCCTGCAGCATTATGCACCAAAGAGAGGATCAAAACCACTAGCCAAAATAAAGGGAGCAGATCCCAGCTAGCATCAATCATGTTACTCAGTGCTGGTACAGAAATTAAGGCTGGCTAACCAGGTAGCTGGCATATAAAAGCAAGCAATCTTGCCTGACCCATCTGCAATGGATCCTCTGGAGAGTGGTTGGATTTAGAAAGATGGTCAGTACAAGATTAACTGGTCTGAGGGAGTGGAGATTCCAGATGACATATGCAGGCAAGTATATGGCAACATAGAGGAATCAGACAAACATGTCAGCTGTAGCCTATCATCAGATGAATCAGATACTTATGTTGAGTAAAGAAATTTTGGTCCATTGACTATTAAAGACTTTTGGCATTGTATGAATTATAATGAACTGATCATCTCCATTTAAAGGGGAAAAGTGCAGTAAGACATAAGTGCACATATTGCAAGGCTAAGAAGCTGCATCATATGTCTATCAAAGTTTCCTTATCTAATTTGGCAGCAGGTAAAAAATTGACCTTTTTAGATAAGTAGATTTCCATGACAAAGAACTCATTCTGAAGTATGAGAGTATTCTAATTTAAAAACCTTAACAACCATAAACCTTTTAGTTACTATATTTGTTAGTGTTCAGAATCTGTCCAAATTTATAGGATTGATCATCAGCCAATTTGAGTGAGCGAGGATCAAGACTAAAATCGCAGTTGTAGATGCTCATCATAGGTGTATTGACTTAAATCACACTAAATTATCACAGAAATTAGAAGAAATGCAGATTTTTTCAGTTTTTGACTAATTCTTGACTGCTGTTGCCATGGCAACCACTGAAAATTCCCAAACTACATATGAATGAACTTCAACGGTTGAGAGCTTAAATTTGGTACCACATTTGCCTTGACCTGACACAGATCTGATAAAATGACTCACTTTAAGTCATATTGTGGATAAACGCCGCATTTGCGGTATCGCCATTTTCAAAGGCCTATACGTCAGACCCAATATATTTCAGTCATATGAAATTGGCATGAATTGATCATGAAAAGATCAAGGAAGTTTTTGGTTATCATAATGAAGCCCTTAGGTGTGTTGGGGGTAAATCACACCTAAGTTTCACACAAAATACAATTTTTAACTAATTCTTGGCTCCCGTTGCCATGGCAACCACCAAAACTACACATGAATGAACTCCCACGATTGAAAGCTTCAATTTGGTATTACATTTGCCATGATCTGACACTGATCTGATGAAATGACTCATTTTAAGTCATAAAGTGGATAAACGCCGCATTTGCGTTATCACCATTTTTAAAGGCCTATACGGCAGACCCAAAATATTTTAGTCATATAAAATTGGAATGAGTGGACAGAGAAAAGTTCAAGAAAGTTTATGATAATCATAATGAAGCCCTTAGGTGTGTTGACTGGGGGTAAATCACACTTAAGTATCACATAAATTACTGAAAATGTACATTTTTCCTCTGTTTTTGATTAATTCTTGGCTCCCGTTGCCATGGCAACCACCAAAACTACCAAAACTACACATGAATGAACTCCCATCGTTGAGAGCTTCAATTTGGTACCTCATTTGTCATGATCTGACACTGGTCTGAAAAAATGACACATTATGCAAATTAACATACAAAAAAGTGCCAAAATCATCTAAAAATGCCGATTTCACCCATAACCCACCACCTGCCGTTTGTAAGAAATTGATTTTCAGATTCAGCACAAAATTCTGGTCTAGAAACAACCCTCAAACCTTTTGGCCTCAGACGGTTAAATAAAAGTGCACGGGCTCTTGGTCCATTATCCCTTGTGCTGCTGGTGGCTAATTTGGCCAATACAAAATGATGCCAAAAAGCTAAGAAATGATTGAAACCCTGGCATATGGGTACTTATCTGACAGTACCTAGCTAGAGCTATCCAATTAATACCAACATGGCAGGGTTTAGATGATTTAAAGAAAATTACCTCCTTGTACTTTGGACGAAAGTAGCCTTAGCATTTGAAGGGTTAAGAAAATGTGTGTGTCCTGTGTTTGACAGTTTAATTGTCAGTGTATAGAAATAATACATGTTTGATTGATTGCTCGAGACAATATTGGGAGAGTCAGTCATTGGTTCTTGTCAAGCTGTCACTCTGACATAGTCTGGAAATTATTACAGCTATCAGCTGAAGACATCAATTTTGGACAAACTTTTACAATGTATGAATAAGTAATATTCTTTCGAGAACAATTTACATTTAAAAGGTATGATATATTTTCCTCAGGGGCAGCTTGTGAGGAATGCACACTAAATTCTTAGGTGAATAAAAGAATGGATATGTAAAGAGAGACCAATTACTATATTCGCTGTGCAGTAGTGAAGACCTGGCTGAGCCAGGGGTCTCGAATCTGGCCTCAGTGTGACGTCACTAGGAGGCAAAGACCAAGGAGGGCTCTTGTATCGTTTACATTACGGAGAAAGCTGCGCACAAACATGTGCTGAACGTAACATTTGGGCTATTCGCCGCAGCCTGGTTGTTTAGGTTGACCGCTGGTAACATATCTACTTGTTTTTTATTCATCTAAGCTAAAATATGGGAATCAAGTAATCAAATTTGCTGTTGACAAAATCAATACGTTTATTGAAACACCTGTTAAACACAAACGAGATTTCGGAAACTACTTTTCAAATCTCTGTATCTAAGTGTAAATCTCAAACATACCACAATGATATTTGATATCCCCTCGAATGGACTTGTCGATAGGTCGGACCGAAATCGTTCTGAATAGCCAGTCAACTTAGCTCTTTAAAATTAACATGCATAGCAAATATAGATAACGTACATATATAACATACTTGAAATATCCATCTTGTAGATTCAAAATCATAGAATTATGAAATTATGAATAAAACGTTTGTTTTTGTCTCCGAAATATGTCATACATGTAGAAGCGTGAGTTGACTGAATGCCCAGAAACCCGTTCATGCCAACGCTATCCAGGCCTTTAGAAATGTGAATGCATTGATATATCAAAATATACTGGGAGATAGAAAACACTATAAACTATTGGCTTTATGCTGGCTCGTGATCCTCGGATTTGGCATATCGAAAAGCAAAGCCGTTTTCAATCAAAGCTAACACTCTCTAAGTCGACAATTTACCAGACATCATTCGGTGTTAGGGTTGGCACGGCTTTTTCTACATACATTAGTTTTAAGTGGAGTTTCGTGTATTTGACGCTAGAGACAATATGTAGACGTGGATGCCTGAAAGACTGGCGCAGTTGATATTGATTGCCAATTATGTCCAGCAAAGAAGAGATTCCAAATGCATCAAAACACAACACCTTGGTTGCTAGTCAATTGCAGAAACCGAGTTTCCAAATTTTCCAAAACGACAAGTCGGAAATCTAGGATTAAGGATGTAGAATCTCGAAGGATGCTATAAATAGAATGTCTCCTGCAAGCCTATGCTGTAACAATTTCATGTAAATCAAAACCGATATATTGCCATGAGAGACCCTTTATGAGTTTTAAAAATAGTTTTTTTTGATAGTTTTGCATTAAATTATCCGTCGTATTTTCTTAACCTTCTTATTGCTTTCTTTATTCGCTGGGTTTCTTGTTTTCTTTATTTCTAGTGTTGATATTTCCGTTTAGCCATCCATAATACAGTAATTTATTCAGTAATTTATTCCTTCCCTTTTTACTATCTAAAGGTCTTCTAATTTACAGGTTTAGCACAGACATACTCATGTAGTATAATAGCTAAAATATAAGGAATCAATGTGAAAATGTCTTTATGCGAGTTGAAGGTGATTTCCTTATTAACATTTCTTCATTACATGATTTCCAACCAATGCCATTCCACAGAAAAGATGTCACTAATACGTTGTCATGATCTGTGACACCTCTGGATACAATTTGGGAAATAGGAATACAAACGAATTAACAAAATGAATGTCTGGATTAAGCGAGGTTGGCAATGTTCTGATCATCATTTCATCATCAAGTATTTTCCTATCCAATCAATGGCCTCCCCAAAAATATATCACCCAAATGTGTAGCCCCTAGAGGGTGCGTTATATAGACTTCCTTATACTGTTGCCTTTTGTCTGGCAAATATATTATATAACTATGTCCGTGCTATATCTATTATTGATATTATGATTATTACGTAGTTTACAAGCCTACTGCTGTGCATGCCCAGCCACACATACATACATACATACATACATACATATGGCGTACTTAATCACGAGTTCACGAGTTATCCTTTAAAAAGGTGGCCTTAATCTCTTGCATTTCAAACATTTCAAAATCCGGATCTATTTGTTTATTTCAAATATCGACGAATGCGTTGTAAAGTGCAGGTACTGAAAAATGGTACGTCAACATATACTATTGCATGGTACTACGTCACTGATGTAACAGTAGCGTTCACAAACGTTCACACATAGATGATAGCGGTGAGGACTGTGCTCTACACTCAGAGGCCTGCACTTTGTGCGGATAACCCGTAAACAGATGTTATCATGTTACACTTGTGTTCACTGTTTAGTATAACATGTTGGTCATACTAAAACCTGTAAAAGTTAGAATAAACATCCACGAAACTTATCTATGTGCCTTAAATTTCGGGCGTTAATACCAAAAATGAACGATGAATGTTTTGAAGGCAGCATTTGAAGGCTTTTGAAGGCGTTTAATTAGGACCTGGTAAAAATGAACAATTTTCTGCTGCCCCAACAATAGACCCAACAATGGCGCGTGCACTTAAACAAGCGTGATCATTTCGCATCACGTATAATTGTTGAACGAGTGCATAGGCTACCTTTTGCTGACTAAGCTTAGCTAGCTCATTTAACGTTAAAAGGCGTATATTTCCCGTTTTTATCGTGGGAGAAACAGGTTTCATCACTCGTGAATGGAAAGAGATGCTATCTTGTACTCGTAGAAATTTTGTGTCTTGGGACTGACGCCAATCCTCACCCCAAGACACAAAAGCCACTCACTCCTGCAAGATACCTTCTCTTTTCCTCCACTCGCGATGTACCTGTATTTCCCCCACTGATTATCGTCACAGTAGGTATTCTGTAGGATCTTGCTTAGGCTTTGAGTTACGTGACATGATTCCTCTTGCGTTAAGTTTATGGGGTAAGGTTGCATGTTTAAATCTCTGTTTCCTGTCGTATTTCTCCCCGCGGAGTGCAATGTCAGCTGGCATAGATACGTTATCCTTCCAAAGTGTCAAGGCTGGGCATCTAGGGAGTCCCCGAGAGCTCTCAGCCTTGCAGAGCCCCTGTGCTGCGTGTGCAGGCTAGGATTAAACATGACACCTCCCCTCCCATTGTTTCTGAAATATTCATGTGAACCATGACAATAATTCTCAGCTAACACCTGAGCAATCGCTCACACAAAAGCCGCTCTCTCTCCGAGAGAGAATGAGAGGAGAAAACAAGGCACTTATGAGAAGGACAGCTCCTTGTGTCGTCTTGTTCCTTTAAACATGCATTGCTCTTAACGTTAAGGTATCTTGCACCGGTAGTGGTTATATGGTTGATGTGCGGTGTGTTAAAAACTACCTGGCGATAGAGTCGCAATATACCGAAGCATCCCTTTGCATCGTATGTCAGATTAGGAATTACATTTGTCGTATGTTTCATCTAAATTTAAAAAGATGAATACTAGTTGGTCAACCTTAGTATTTGTATTTGTATGTTTATTGACTGTTCCGATATGGTACAAAATCATAGCAAAAACAAAATTATAGTTGAACATAACATAAATTATAAGAATAAAGAATAACATAAATAACATGTCTTAACGACGTAAACTACTAGCTAAATAATAACAAAAGGATGTTAAAGTCTACACTACTAACTACAAGGCTTATGTATTATGGAATGTTCGTTTGATGCTTATTTCTTTTGTAGAAATTCCGAATTTGATAAAACATGCAATCATTTAGGTTTAGGTGTATCTAAACTACGTTTATCTGTCATGCACCTTTGGTCAATAAACGTCCAGGGATCTCCTGCCTTACTAACTAGTTCAAAGACGATGTTCCCCTTGACTTAATATCTTTGTGACATCGCATGTAAAAGGTAAATACCAGTTACCAGTATTACTCTAAAAGTGCTCAAATGATAAATTTAATCATCCATTGTATGTAAAGCCTGTCTCACACAGAGGCCGAAGTGAATATGTTTTTACGCGTAGTGGCCAAAATCCAGTACTTGTTAACATCGGGGAGCTTCTTCCTGGCTTCCCGATCAACCGGAATCAGTTCGTGGCCACTTCCGCATAACACCTGGTCACTTCGGGGCCGCCGTGGAAATCTTTGAAAATTCCAAAAATTCACCGCGAAGTTTGACCTAAAAAAAATCTTGTCCACTACCCATACACCACGTTCTAACTTCGCGGTACTACTGGTTCACTTCGCAGACCTTCATGTTGGCTTCGTGAACAAATTCTGAACACGATTGACCATGAAGTGACCGTGAAGAGAACACGAAGTAGCGCGAAGACTTCACATTACCACCACATTCTTTTCTTGTTTTGTCGTGTTTGGTGTTTTTGCATTCTTGTTAGCTTCAGCACAGGTCATGTACACTTCACATAAATTTCGTTTTATCTATCTGTTTCGTTCGTATATCTGCATCTTTACTTTTCTGTTGTGTATGTGGTGGATTCGTTAGGTATGGTTCATTGGCTTCCAAAAAGTTTTATTTTTCTGCGAAGTGAACATGAAGTGAAATTTTCCAACTTCGCGTAAAAACATATTCACTTCGGCCTCTGTGTGAGACAGGCTTCAGTACCGTTATTGACAACATCTTTCGCCGTAAAAATTCATACAAATATAGTATATGACGAATAACATTCAAACTTCATGGTTATACAAGATGAGCATAAGTAAACTACAAATAATAATAACACGTATGTCCCGCGGAATTTTTTCGAGATTTCTTTAAAAATCCAAATAACCTTTATCTATCTTTTGCTACTGTGCAGAATGTATATTTGCTAGATGATTTGACCAATATTTACATGTAGACAACTGTATCAAGCTACCTTAGATAGCAGATTGTTCCAACAGGGAAGCGCCTTGCAGGACAAGGCAGAGATTAATAAACTAAATAGGTAATGCATTATTTGGCCATATGATGAAGACAGATTGCAAGGTGAATCACCCCTAAATTGAAAATGTTTAAGTATTCTAAAACGTTTTGCTATTGATTACTCCTGCTATTTACTGCGGAAACTAGTTCTGGCAGCGTGAAATATTCGGTACTACATGTAATAAACGCCGTTAAACATGTCAAATATTACCTTCCTTGTTTCATAAGGGAAAAGATAATGCATCGAGGATATTATAAACAACGAAATGAGAGCGTGAAATCCTATGACCCAGGGAATATATTTGGTATTGGCCAGAAATATTTCATAATTGATATTTCATTTTTTCTTTCAAAAAGAGAATTTATGATAAAATACAGAAATAAAAGGTTACCAATTTGCAGGATATTAGATATGAAGTGAACACAGACTTGAAGATAAATTACAATTTTTCGAATCAAAATGGTCTTCAATTTACTTGAACTTCTACATATGTTTGCATTGTTAATTTGAAAAATAACCATACTAGACGACTGTCCGTTCGCGGGATCAAAATAACATAGAAAGTATTGAAAATTCACGCTGATATTTGGTACGGATATCAACACAATTCGTGGGAACGTGGATTAAGATTCCCGATCTGGAAATGGACTAGAAATATATTTGACATTTTTAGACCGTAGACCTATAGCCGCATACACAATTGGTAAACTCTTAGGTTACTCAGCAATATTGATATGGCTAGAAACTTTATTTTTTATTTTTACAAGCCTAAAAAAAGGTTAACAGGCCTTTTTTGTTTATTTTCCTGCTTGCCGAGCATCACGGCTATGCTATAAACATGGTATTTACCTTGTTCCTATATTGAAATATAGGAAAATGTGTTATACAATTATATAATAGTTGCGGTTTCATTATTTGTGTCCACACAATAAACATACAAAATATGGATTTAATAATGAACGTATCAAAGTATTATACTGTATGTTTTTACATGTTTTGTTATATATATGTACCATAAAACAAGAAATGTATTACACCGATTGTGTATGAAATATTCTGGAGAAGAAATAAATTATTATCTATACCATATATTGTCTTTTGTTTATAATCTCTGTTCTTCAAAGTAATTAATCAGAAGTCCCCATCTTCTTTCAAAATTATCATTTCTTTGTATTAAGCTGAATTTTAACTCTTCATAAGTATATAGAGATTTTGTTTGATGCTTGACAGAATATATATTTGGAACTTTACTACTCAGCTTTGCATTAAAAATCACTTTTTTAGTGATAACTATAATAGCATTGATCCAATAGGATTTTTGATTTTCCCCAAGTATAATCTTTTGTTCGTCAATATTATAGTCTGTCAAGCCTATGTCCGCCAGCCATGATTCTACATCCCTCCATAGTTTATCAGACTTAGGACATGTTATTAGCATATGTTCAATTGAGTCTTCTTCAATATTACACATTTCACATAGTGATAAATTTTTTATTTTCATCTTGAATAAAATGTCATTTGTATAGAATCTTCTATGAAGAGTCCTAAATTGAATATATCTGAGATATACATCATCTACCATATTGATTTTTGTAAAAGATTTTCTCATAGAGAAAGTTTCAATTCTTGTTGTTATTTTTTCTGTCCATTTATCACAAGCATTTGTAATGATGTTATCATTTTTACCCATTAATTGTCTATAAGTGCATGATACACCCTTTTTGTCTTTTGATAACAATACATTGAGATACGAGTTACATGGATATACAGTTGTACCTTCAGAAATATCTTTCCATCTTATGTAGTTTGAAATTTTTAAACAGAAAGAACCATATTCCAGGAAGTTTGTTTTGATATTAAAAGTGTTTTGAAATTCCATAATAGACATAGTATTTCTGTTTCTATCTAGAATATCATTGACTATGTATACTCCTTTTTGTTTCCAAGTTTTCTTAATTGGAATTTTTAAATTCTCATTAAGCCATAAAGGTGTTAATAGTCTATTATCTGGGGTGATCATTCTATCATTTTCCCAGAGATATGGCTAGAAACTTGTTCTGTTCGCATACTGTGACTTTTTTCAAGAATTTGGATGTCAACTGGCGATCTAATAGCATATAGGTTAATGCACCTATATTAGGTAAGTGGTCAAAAGTAATTCTTAGCGACGCCCATCAGTCTCCTATTACCTCCAAAGAAACTTTGATTTTATAGACATTTTGTTATATTTGTTATATTTTTGTTAACAATCATCAATCTAATATGTTTATTTCAACTTATTTTTGATTTGAGATGAATATCTGCATGATGATCTTTTATATCACACCGATGCTTCAATAAAATACATGCATACATATAACTTCCAATGACTCAGGGTTCTAACCCAGTCGAGTCAAGTGAGGAGGTAGCTTGGTGATTCGGAGAAAGCACATATAATCGTCCTGACAAATTACTCCAGCTTTTCCCACCTCTACATGCTGCAGGTTGGTATTCGTAACATAACCCTTCCAATGCTGAGGCTACTTTCGTCCAAGCGCGAGAACGCAGAGAGTTTGGAAATTTAACCATTCAAACCCTGTCATGTTGGTATTCATTGGATAGTTCTCACAGAGTATCTTGAGATGAGTATCCATATGCCATTTTCGAGGTAGGTATGTTTGCCTCTTTGTGAATATTTGTCAAATTAGCCACTAGCAGCATTAGGGTTAATGTGAGAGAAAAGAGTGAGGATAAATGTGGCATCAAATTTAAATTAAAAATCACCATTTTGACTAATCCACATTCCTTTTTGTCCCTACATCACATCATATATAGTGCCGACATTTACTTCCTGCACTAAATGCGAGGGCATCCCAGACATAACACACGACCTCACGCCCGATTGTTACCCTGTTCTCCGGGCATGTGTGCATGGATAACATCGCAATTGAACGTATCTTTGATTCGCAAGCAATGTGGGTCATTGCTGTGCTTGATTTACTTTCGACATGCTATCCATGGGGTGATTGTACAACTAGGCACTTGCAGACGTCCGGTCGATTGGTGCAGTAATTAAACGTCTGTTCTGTACACGCAGTACTGCGTAGAGTTATAGAGGCCTGTGGCGGCCACGTGCAAGCAGAGAGAGAACTGCCTACGTGTGGGGCTCTGCCGAGTGGTATTGGGGTCTCGTTCACGGGCTGCGGATTGCAGTTTGAGGGGCGAATAGTGATGATGTGATAAGGCGCCGAGTGCGTCTCTACAAGATTAAGTGTTTTAGCAAATGACCCCCCGAGGATCCCGCGGAGAGCCGACTCGCTGGCTAATCGCCTGTCTCAAAACCGCTTTAAAGGACCGCAAAAGACTCTCCGTGACGGGTCCATTCTGGGACCATGATTGGGTTGCCACGGAGTTTGTCTATAGCGAAGGGAACTTTTAGATTAGGGTAGTGATCGGGCACCGCGATGTTCTCGCTGCTGTTCAATCTACCCACAATGGCTTGCCGCGAACAATCTCTGATCTGATTAGGCAGACGCAAGAATACTGTTTTCCCCGGGCGCCTTGAGATTGGAAATCTACTCCTGCCAACTGCATTAGCTACCTTTCAATTTACACTGTTTCCAAGCCTAGCCTCGAGACTTTCTCGCTGGATCGTGCCGAGTTCAACTATTGAATTCGTTTCAGAAGGCGTGGCTACCGCGATGGCCGAGTGGTCTGATGCTAAGCCAAGTCTATAGTCTCTTTCGCTGATACGTGTGGAGTTCAACTATTGACTTCATTTCAGAGAGGGGACTGCCCCCATTGCCGAGTCTAAAGTCTCCTTCGCTGATACGTGTGCAGGCAACTATTGACTTCACTTCAAAGAGGGGGCTGCCATCATTGTCGCGTCTTAAGTCTCCTTCGCTGATACGTGTGCAGGCAACTATTGACTTCACTTCAAAGAGGGGGCTGCCATCATTGCCGAGTCTAAAGTCTCCTTCGCTGATACGTTTGGAGGCAACTATTGACTTTACTACAAAGAGGGGACTGCCCCCATTGCCGAGTCTTACGTCTCCTTCGCTGGTACGTGTGGAGCCAACTATTGACTTCACTATATAACCACAAAATGATGAAGACCTCAGAAACCATGGTGAAAATCATCTGCAGAGCGAGCCGCCTTAAATGCGATGACTACAGACTTAAGGGGGCTCCAGCTAGTCAGAAAACATGCGAAAGGTGTGACAACTATGCGGCAGAAAATATACATCATATCACTACGTAACAGAACGAGTAGAAATGTTTCACAAACTTGAAAAAGAATGTCCAAATGTTACAAAACTGCTCAAAGAGCACCCAAGTATGACTTTCGCCTGTATCATTGGCAGAGACATAGAGGGCATCTGCAGTGACTTGGATAATATCCGGTCCCGTTTATGATCCCTAAACCTAAATAATGACCGCTAATGTCCCCTAATCCTTATTAATACTTAATCTCAAAGATAAACCTCTGTAGTTGTCACAGGGGCAGCGGATTTAAAACGGATACCCCTAATTGTACAGACTGTTTTCGAATACTTACATTTATATATTGTGTTTAACTTTTTTCGTTCACCCTCTTTTAAATGGGTTTCTTTATATTCAGCAATTTTTTTCCGTTATGTTTAGTTGTATATGTTCTTTGCTTATATTTTGTTTTTGTACTTTCGAATCCTATGCGATTTGGTCAATAAAGATACAATACAATGCTACAGAGAGAGAGACTCTAAAGTCTCTCTCGCTGAATCGGGTGGAGTTCAACTCTTGACTTAATTTCAGAGAGCGAGACTGCCCCCATTGCCGAGTCTTAAGTCTCTCTCGCTGGATCGGGTGGAGTTCAACTATTGACTTCATTTCAGAGAGCGAGACTGCCCCCATTGCCGAGTCTAAAGTCTCTCTCGCTGAATCTAATGGAGTCCAACAATTAAATTCGCTTTTCTTTCGAGGGCGGGGCTATCCCCATGGCCGAGTGGTCTGATACCAAACCCAATCTGAAATAATTGCGTAATCTGGGATGTCTCTGAGAGAGAGAGAGAGAGAGAGAGAGAGAGAGAGAGAGAGAGAGACAGAGAGAGAGAGAGAGAGAGAGATGTACGTACATACATACGTACATACATACATACACACACATACATACACATACTTACATGCATACATACATACATATCTACTTGCATACATATATACATACCTACATACATACATACATACATACATACATACATACATACATGCATACTCTCTCCACAACAAGGTTACTATACCAAAGAGCATTTAGAGTAGAAACCCAGAACTGATTACTTGTTATCACTTCAATCCTATTCAAGTTGTCAGGACCAAAGATGAAAATTACGTCTTTCTCGAAATCTTTCAGAGATATAGTCCACTGACTACTGTTGGACAGAAAGAAAGCCAGCATATAGATCCTTCAGTACATTTGCACAAGTGTCAGTGGGTCTCGGGAGGGACAGAAGCCTGTTGGTCAATTTTGATGATAGGAGAGAATTCATGACCGAAATCTTAGCGTAGGGGGTTAGATATCTTTCTTGCCAGGTTGCAATCAAATTTCAAAATTCTCGCACATATCCGTAAATATCTATTCGCCTTCTATACCCTATTATTTAGATTATCATTAGTCCGTGAAATCGTTTTCCTGCAACTGTATGCTTCTGTCTCTCAAAGCCCAGATTTTGACCAAATCTGTTTTTCCATTATTAATGGCGAATTCAGACAATCTTTCACACCACTGAAGGAATTTCATGATAAATTTAAGAGTGTTTAAGTTCTCCTCTATGAAAAGGATGTTGTCGCCGGCTCATTGTGACATCTTAAGTTCGATGCTTTGTACCTTAATACCTCTCTAGCTTGATCGCGCTCCCTGATCACATGAGACAGCACCTCTGTGCATGATCAAAATGTAGTAGTAGTAGTAGTAGTAGTAGATTAGTAGTAGTAGTAGTAGTAGTAGTAGTAGTAGTAGTAGTAGTAGTAGTAGTAGTAGTAGTAGTAGTAGTAGTAGTATATTCATTGATCATCTGTGTCTACATGAAAGATATATTTACATAGTAAATATAAATAAAGAGAACAAACAAGAATTAACAGACAAATATGAAAACATTAACAGAGACTCGTGACATAGGTGAATTACTATACAATGGACAGTGAAATAGAGCATACATGTACACATAAGGAACTAAGGGCAAGGTTCTAAAAATACATTCTTCCCATTTGAGGGCACTTAAAGTGCCTAAGGCAAAAATCATTGTCCTGTCATGGTGGTGCAGAGGTCCATTACCGTAATTTTCCAGTATGGAAGAGACTGGGAGCACTAACCAATGCCACAACGACCTTTTAGGGTCTTATGGTATATTGTATAGATCCACCATCCTTCAATACATTGAGGAGTAGCATAAGGGATGGATGGGCAGGCCTCTTACTGGACCGTGTATCTATACTAACGCCTAACATTTAAAGTTAATTTGTGCACTATCTACTTTTTGTAGTTATTTATTTAGCCTTTATTTAGCTAACACACATGATCTTCTGTTTCTTTCCAATGCAGAGACACCATTTTGGGTGCCTACCCGTATTTATCTTTCTGTTTTGTATACAGTATGGATATGATATTGTAATCCTATGAACCTAGCCAATAAACATACATACATACATGTACATAAGGATTGCCTTGGGGGCATTATCTGGTTAAAGTTATTCTATCAGGTAGGTCAGCGTTGTAAACTACATGTAGAAGTTAACTTTAAGTTGTATTCTTTTGCAGGGTTTGGATTGGTTTCTATGCCCTGTTAGTCCGTGAGCTGACGTTCGAAACCCTCCCCCCCCTGGGGAATTTCGGAGACCTATATTTCCAAAAACCTTATACCCTCAGCTGTTCAGATCAGCTTGTCTGCACTTATATCGCGAGTGCGTTTGCCCTGGAGGGCCAATTGAAGGTCGGTACCTCCCTCTTTTTCGGGGTGGGGGTGACATTTTCTAAGTGGGGGTGGTATGGACACTTGCAATTCTCTGGGATACTCCAAATTTGTTGTGCTGGTCAAGTGATCAACAGGTACAATTACCAAATACCTTTCAGAAGCACCGTATTACTATCCATGGAAAAAAATTCAAAAAACGTCTCAAAAAATGCCATTTTTTTGCAGTTTTTTTGAAAAATTTCACAAACTTTAAGTTTTTAGTAGTCAAATGAGTACAAAACCACCCCATATTATATACCTAAATTACAAGCAACCACTTATCTGCATAATAAAACAAAGATGAGCTCCATTGGTTGTTCGAGCGTGATTTTACAGGACTTTCTTTTCCCCTACCCCTATGTTGAAAAAATAACCGAAAAATAGCATAAAATACTAAAAAATATTTTTAAAAATCCAAGATGTTCCTTTAACACATGTTTGGTACTGGAAATAGTTTGAACATGACAAAGACTGATTGGGATGAAAAAAATGGATTGCCCAGTTGCCCGGGACAACCAAATTTTACCAAAATTTGCTAAAAATCCAGTTTTAGGCTAGAAATCAGAGTTTGAATAACAATATGACTACTGAAAAGGTGTTTAAAGCTATTATGTGAGACTGTAGGTGTTTTATAGTTGAAAATAGTCATAGCTGGATACTTATCATCTGTTTTATTTCAGTTCAACCCTATTTAGAAGGTAAACTAGAAGGCCAAAGGTCTCAAAATGTTGTTATACTACAATAATTGTAGTAAGTCAATGCCGGTGTGTGGTTTTAACATGCTCAGAAGATCAGGATAGACTGCTGTTGGGCCTTAACCTACTGGGGCTTATCAACCTGGTAGCCCAGTTGCCTGGGACTATTGAATTTTACCAAAATCTGCTTTAAATCGAAATTATAGTGTCAGAAGTCAAGTAATTTTGAGAATGGACCCTATGTGCAATATCAGACCTCTTTTGTGACATGATGCTGTTTTCCTGTTGTTTGCATTCTTCTTGTTTAATGATTTTGACCACTGGACATATGTAAGGGAACCCCAACTATTATCAGAAGGAAAGCATAGGACATTTTTGTGCCCCATAGGACAGTTTTGTGCCATAAATCGTAACTGTAATTCACAAAGACCAACACACCTTGTTGACAGGGAACATTCAAACCATAATACCTTATTATCAAACACACTCAATAGTTCCTCTAATATGCCTGAATAGACAACAATGGACACCTGTATCCCCAGCTACCCCTACCCCCCATACAAGCTATTTGAGGTGAACAAACACCCTTTAGGTTGGCGTGAAGCATTCGAACTGCATTGTTTGAACTTCAAGCTGTACCAAAAATTGAACTCGACGCAACCCTCCTAAGAAGCATAAAGATGGATATCTGTATCTTATCCCTTCTCTCTTTTCCAGGGTTAACCCTACTAAGAGGTGCGATACCTGTATATAAAACAATCTAATACCACCAATCCTTAAAAGCTGGGTACATATGCCTCAATATTTCCTCCAATATGCCTGAATGGGCACAATGATGGACACCTCTATCCAGCCCCCCCCCCCCTCATACTAGCTATTTGTAGTAAACAAGCAGCCAGTAGTTAGTTGGCAGAAAGAATTAAAACACAATGTCTGATTATAAACCACTCTCAATAGATTCCCCAACTCCTCAAAAGGCACAAAGATGGATACCTATATCTTATCCCTTCCCCTCTGTTTGTATCAACACTAAGCGATTGGGTAACTGTATCCAATCCCAACTACTTCCCTCAGCTCGTATCAGCTGAGTACATATATCTTATACAAATTATTACCCTGATCCATGTCCAGCTTGGTACCTGTATCATACCAGCAATTGACCAGATTCCTACCAGGTGAGAAGCAATACCTCATCTTAGCTATTACCCTGTACAGGGTAGGTACATGTATCTCTTCCATGCCACCACCCTCGGCCCTAGTAAACACTCATCATAGCTATGAATCTATAATCCTGAGCTACCCGTTTCTTATTCCACATATCATCCATATTCCTAATATGTATGATACCAGTTTTCCATGCCATCCATTACCCTGATCCTTTAAAGGCTTGGTAATACTATGCCATTCCAACCATTGCCTCTAAATATCTGTAGACTGGGTACCTGCATCTCATCTGGGCTATTTCCATGAGTCACTATAGCAGTATATCATCCTATTACCCTATAGGCTGGCTACCTGTCTTATCCTACTACCTTTAACTCTTACCTTGATACCTAACATGTTTGATCCTGTATCTCATCCTAACTACTACCCAAGACCTTGGTAGACTGGGTACCATGGATTGGGTATCTGTATCCTTACCCATTTCTACTCAGCAATTACCCCAAATCCTAATAAGTTAATCATGAGCCTGTACCTCTTACATCTATATCCCCTCCCTGCTATTATCCCAATACCTTTACTAAGGTTATATATGAGTACTATCTCATATCAGCTATAACTGCTAACTGCTCTCAGCCTCAAGAGTTTGGATACCCCGATCCCACCTTATACCAGATAGAACTATTAGTTAACCTTAGTTGGCTGGGTATCTATGTCCAATTCTGGCTATTGCCCTAACCCTAAAATGTAAGATACCTGTTTCCCTTACCAGCAATAATCCCCCCACCCAGGATAACAGATAAGCACATTTACCTCATCAATCTATTACCCTAAATCTTCATATATTACATACTTGATTCCCATACCAGCTATTACCCTCAAGCCTTACAGGATAAGTAATGATATCTCATATCATAACGTTAATAGATAGGTAACTATATCTCATAGCTAAAGTAGTTCATTTAGGACATCTTATCCTTGCTACTACCCTATACAACAATAGGCCTTGTAGTTGTATACCATCCTACCTTATACCCCCAAACTTAATAGGCTTGTTACCTGAAAACCATACTATCAGGTATAGCAGGGATGAGCTAATGACACTTACTTTTAAGGGTTCCACTCAATGGCTCAGATGAGATAAAGGTACCCAGCTAATTAGGGATATGGATAATGGTTTGAATGATTCTTGAGGTACATGTACGCAGCTTTTAAGGACTGTTGGTAGTAGATTGGAATAGATACAGGTATCACACCTCTCAGGGTTGAGGAAAACAGAGAAGGGATATGATATGTGTTGAGGTCAACTTCTGATAAAGCTTGATATTCAGACAATGTAGTTAGAATACTTCATGCCAACTTAAAGGCTGTTTGTCCACCTCAAATAGCTAGTATAGCAGGGGGAGCTGGGGATACAGGTGTCCATTTTTGTGCCCATTCAGGCATATTGGAGGAACTTTTGGGTGTGTTTGGTAATCAGGTATTATGGTTTGAATGTTCCTTGTCAACAAGGTGTGTTGGTCTTTGTGAGTTACAGTTATGATTTATGGCACAAAACTGTCCTATGGGGCACAAAAATGTCCTATGCTTTCCTTCTGATAATGGATGGGGTTCCCTCACATATGTCCAGTGGTCAAAATCATTAAACAAGAAGAATGCAAACAACAGGAAAACAGCATCATGTCACAAAAGAGGTCTGATATTGCACATAGGGTCACTTTCTCAAAATTACTTGACTTCTGACACTATAATTTCGATTTAAAGCAGATTTTGGTAAAATTCAATAGTCCCAGGCAACTGGGCTACCAGGTTGATAAGCCCCAGTAGGTTAAGGCCCAACAGCAGTCTATCCTGATCTTCTGACCATGTTAAAACCACACACCGGCATTGACTTACTACAATTATTGTAGTATAACTACATTTTGAGACCTTTGGCCTTCTAGATTACCTTCTAAATGGGGTTGAACTGAAATAAAACAATTGATAAGTATCCAGCTATGACTATTTTCAACTATTAAACACCTACAGTCTCTCATAATAGCTTTAAACACCTTTTCAGTAGTCATATTGTTATTCAAACTCTGATTTCTAGCCTAAAACTGGATTTTTAGCAAATTTTGGTAAAATTTGGTTGTCCCGGGCAACTGGGCAATCCATTTTTTTCATCCCAATCAGTCCTTGTCATGTTCAAACTATTTCCAGTACCAAACATGTGTTAAAGGAACATCTTGGATTTTTAAAAATATTTTTTAGTATTTTATGCTATTTTTCGATTATTTTTTCAACATAGGGGTAGGGGAAAAGAAAGTCCTGTAAAATCACGCTCGAACAACCAATGGAGCTCATCTTTGTTTTATTATGCAGATAAGAGGTTGCTTGTAATTTAGGTATATAATATGGGGTGGTTTTGTACTCATTTGACTACTAAAAACTTAAAGTTTGTGAAAATTTTCAAAAAAACTGCAAAAAAATGGCATTTTTTGAGACGTTTTTTGAATTTCTTTCCATGGATAGTAATACGGTGCTTCTGAAAGGTATTTGGTAATTGTACCTGTTGATCACTTGACCAGCACAACAAATTTGGAGTATCCCAGAGAATTGCAAGTGTCCATACCACCCCCACTTAGAAAATGTCACCCCCACCCCGAAAAAGAGGGAGGTACCGACCTTCAATTGGCCCTCCAGGGCAAACGCACCCGCGATATAAGTGCAGACAAGTTGATCTGAACAGCTGAGGGTATAAGGTTTTTGGAAATATAGGTCTCCGAAATTCCCCAGGGGGGGGGAGGGTTTCGAACGTCAGCTCACGGACTATAAAGGATGCAAACTCAAAATCAGAAAATTTGTATAAACACCAATGTGTTTTGCGGTACGTACTTGTATCGAGGGCTTTTTTTAGATGTACTCAAAACATCCAGTGAACCGTCAAAATATACGGTACGATGCATCGGTGGAAGGTACTTCTTAAAATACACACACGGAGTAAGTAAGGATTCGCAATGGCGTGTACTCTACGTAAATATTAATAATCACAATTACATGAAATATCATACGGATGGACTTAGATGATTTCTTTTTGATTACGTAGGACATGGCATACTACGCCTGACAAGGCGTACACCTTGTTTTCAAGGCGTCCAACGAAATTTGGATTAATTCAAACACATATACTAGACTCCGCCTTATGTATCGTAGTTAAATCACGCTCTTGTTCAAAAATATAAAATTTCAAGACGTTCATCTGTTGTTGTTTTTTCGAAAAGCGGACAAAGAGAAAAGTAGTACACTATTGCTTTGTAACATCTTTTCTGTAAACCTAGGCTAATGTGTTACCAATCATGTTGGTAACATTTGGAAATCATCTTAACCCATTAATGCTTACAGCAGCCAAAAGCAGCTAGACAATTTTGATAAAATCTTGCAGGTTAAAGCATAGTTAGGAAAATATATGATGGAGTAATGTTAAATAGAACATAGCCAACAACTCTCCTTCAAATATTTTCTGAAATCATTTTCAATTCCAAAATTATTGTCAAAAGTATTTTAGGTCCAGACGACTATATACATTGGAACTCTTAAGCATTAATGGGTTAAGATGGACAGTATAAAGCTAAAATGTCTATCAAGGTTAGTATTGATGCGGCTCGTTAACGCTGTGATGTGATTATATTGATACATTGTAATACGAAAAGCAACGACAATAATATCCCGTTGCCTCCATGCATGGCATGTATTTTAACCCATTAATACTTAAGCGTTCCTTCAGAAATTGTCGTCTGGATCTAAGATACATTTGACTGAAACTTTTGAATTGAGGATAATTTTACTAAATATTTGAAGGAAAGTTGTTGGTAATGTTCTGATCAGCATTTCTCCTTCAAATATTTTGCCAATCATGCTTTAAGAAGAAAGATTTTATCAAAATTGTCAGGCTGGTTTCGGCCGCTGTGAGCATTAATGGGTTAAGTGATATCTTTCCAAAAACATCACTCGGACAATTTCCGGAGTAATGTTTTGTTACACGAAACCTCATCCACAATTCTCCTTTAACAAGATTTCGAATGCATACTATATATGCAAGTTGCTTTCAAACTTATCAATATCACAACCTTTATCCAACTCGAATTGGATTTGAACCGGGCAGTGGTAAGAGACAGCGAGCAGTCAGTGTCAAACGCTAGGCCATCAGGACAGACCATGTTTTGATATTATATAGCTAAATTATTTCCAAAAGCATTATGGATCTAAACGACATCTAAACTTACCTCAGGATCGAAGTTGTCCGCTTCTTCTTTTGCTTCGTGCATGTCTATGAGTTGGTCTTCTAACTAAGTAACGTTCGGTATACTTCCCGTATGCCGATGTGCTGGTTGGTGCGTAATGAAAAATGCTTAGTGGTATGCTTTCCGTTTCACGTGTATTTATCTGTCCATGCCTGGCGTAGCTAGAGTCGAAAGGAAATCATACACCCTCTCTTTGTGAGGTAAGTTTATTGTATATATATATATATATATATATATATATATATATATATATATATATATATATATATATATATATATATATATATATATATATATATATATATATATATATATGTTTATTGACTGTAATATTCCTATTACAAAAGCATATAGACATAATTTAAATACAAAGGTATATAGATAATAATAAGTGAAAAATATGGTTGGTTTGACTAATTGAGAGGTATTGTTATTCAAAAGAGGTGTTTTAATACCCCATAAGATACTGATCGAATTCGGTATCACATATATGCATAGTTTGAGAAGGAAATATGTGTTCTTTCACTCTGTGATGGTTGATGTGTTACAAAATACAGACTTAAAGCTGAGGTGCCTGATGCTTTAGCAGTTAATGATCTTTAAGAAAAATTCTTTGAATTTGGAATTTAGGTTGTTCGTTTGTTTTCTGCCACATTGCGGCTAGGTCGTGACCTGCCGATTGTAACTGGAAGAGGAAACCAAGTCACTGGCAACTTCCTCACATGCTCCAGCCGGGATTCGAACCCGGGCAGTGGTGAGAGACAGCTAGCAGTCAGTGGCAATGCCTTAGACCACATGGCAAGGGGAGGCCCCCTGACTCATCATTTACTGCGCAAAAATACGTGCAATGATACAAATACATGTAGATGGATGAATTACTAATGAGAAAGAGGAGAACACAGGACACTTATGGTATATCGACAAATATACACAACTACAGAAAACTAATAAAAAAATATTTTTCATTCGAAGATACGAAGAAGTTCACTTAACAAAGACACAGGACGAAGCAAACAAACATATGCTACAGACCGAAGGGCCATGTCTTAAAGAAACAAATGCCCGCACGGTAAAAGTTGTATGTCATTCTCTGGCTATATTTTGCTCTTAGCTAACCTTTTGTGTTTTTGAGCGTGTATAGAATTAAATTCTAGATGTTTGGCGAGACACGAAATGATATATATATGACTTTTGTAACACATGCTTACAGTCGATAAATAATATGTATATACTAATACAGCTTTACCCGTTCATCTTCAAAATACGGACATTGCATTGTCAGATGATAAAGCGACTCTGCTACATACAGATCACATAAGGTGCAATTCTTGTGGCCCGGGGTAAGCCCTTTAAGGCGAAAGCCGTCACATTTCAGTCTGCTTGCATGGTTGACTGATTCGGCCATATTTTCACGTATCTTTATAAAATGCGGTTACTTGTCAGACAGATCCCACCAAGATAAGTGAAACTTTACGAGTCGAGTAGTGATTTTTCATTAGAGAGGTTCAAGGACATGCGTCTCACTGCTTCCATACAGAAATGAAATATCCTTAGCAACTTATAGACGGATGAGAAATGCCCTACGGGTCATTGGAGGTGAATTGTGGGCTTACTTTCCATGACATTATTTCATCTCTGCCCTGCTTTTACTTGACAATTTGGCCTATACTAAGTTTTACTTGCCTGAAAGGTTTTCTGATGAGGAATGCCTTTAACATCCCATAAGTAACCTTAAAGCAGGGTGTAAGATCTTAAGGCCGAAAAAATGAAAAACGTGCATAGTGTTTTCAAACGGAGCTCCTACCCACAATTATGAAATGGAGATCTTCACATGTCACCATATGTATTTATGTATGTACATGTATGTTTGTATGTATGTATGTATGTATGTATGTATGTATGTAAGTATGTATGTTTGTATGTATGTATGTATGTATGAATGTATGTATGTATGTATGTATGTATGAATGCATGCATGTATGTATGAATGCATGAATGCTCCTACCCGCAGTTATGGACTGGAGACCTTCGCATGTCACCGTATGTATGTATGTTTGTATGTATGTATGTATGTATATTTATTGACTGTACAACAAGTACAAAAATAACAAAAAGTTTTACTGCCATATCATATTTCCACAATCATTGGGCATCACGAATATCATGTGCAATGTGGCGAACCACTTTTGTTGAACATGGCCTGCAGGAATGTGCCCTTTCCCATTTTTTTACAAAAAATATTAGTCTATTTGTGCGATATTCTATTCAAAGGTATTGTACCATGTGTTTGCTCCATATGTAAACAAGTTAACCCCTTTGCTACTGGGAGCTAATGTTGACGAAACAAAATTATTTTTCTAAAAAGTTGAAAAAAAACAGGAAACCCTGGCACATTGGTACTCATTTGACAGTACTTGACATGAGCTTTGCAATGAATACCATCATGACAGGGATTAAGATATTTGACAAATATTTTTTGCGTGTCTTGGAAAAAGTATACTCAGCATCACAAGTGCAGCTACAATAAAGACATTTGATTCCTGCAACAGTCGACCGGTCGTCAGCCAGTGCCTGGTTGTACATCCATAGATAACATGCCAAAAAAGAATCAAACACATTAATTACCCACATAGCTTGCGAATCAAAGCTACGTTCTGTTGTGAGGTCATACATGCATCTATGCCCAGAAAACTGGGTGGCAATCGGGTGTGCGGTCATGTAGTCTGCCTGGGCTGCCCATGCATTTAGTGCAGGAATTAAATGTCGGCACAGAAGTGCACCCAGAGTGGGCACCATAGATGAAGACCGCCTCTCTCCTTCTGCCGGCCTGATTCTGTATCCGAGCACTCATAAAGGTAAAGAAGGTAAAGGTATTCGGTTTATAGTCTTCTATTCACCGAGATGTTCACAGGACCTTCCTCCCCTAGCAGGCCTGTACACACGGAAACCATTTCAATCCCCCAAGGGATATTCCAGAGCAACTGGTAGCATATAGGGCACAAGCTCTAGGCACTGCCTTATTAATGCTAGGTACCCATTTTGCAGCTGGTTAGACTGAGGCTATATGGAATAAATTGTCTTGCCCAAGGAAGGACCAAAGTGCCCGGTCGGGAATTGTACCAGCGACCTACTGATTACTAGTCCGACACCTAACCATCTGAGCTACTTTGTCACCCATAACATAGGTTGAAATCCTGGGGCTGGGGACGGGGGAAGGGTATTCACATAGCTACTGGATATGGGTGGCTATCTGTACCACCCATATAAATGTTACATCCCAGTGCGACCTTCCAGACAAGATTAAGTTGTAAAAGCGCCCTCTTTATCTCGTTATGTGTACTTCCCGCAAGAATAT
This sequence comes from Maea johnstoni, assembly GCA_963942565.1. Classification (NCBI taxonomy): domain Eukaryota; kingdom Metazoa; phylum Annelida; class Polychaeta; order Spionida; family Magelonidae; genus Maea; species Maea johnstoni. The sequence continues at coordinate 15,272,281 of OZ012689.1, read as the reverse complement.
TTTGTCCAGAATCTCCGTAGCGACGGGGCATGGAAAATGTATAGTGAAAAATATATTGCAGGAGTAGAGTAAAACTACTAGTGGAAGTTTCCTATTTAAGAGAGAGATGATTTTTAAGTGACGCGTCTTCTCCTATAAGAATACCTAATACTTTACACTTAGATCGAGAATTTATCATTCTCTGCACGAACAATCCAAAAAGAATGGAAAATCAAAAGAAGCACGACGTGGAAGCATTTTTAGAGCTAAAATGGCCACTATTGGAAAACCATTAAATAGTCTCTCGCAAAAAAAATCGCCCAAAGCACCCCATTTTTACATTTGTCTTAAGCTTTGTCCTACAAGGTAGATCATATCTATAAGAAATCAATGATTCGTGGACCAAAATAGAATTGTTGTGAACATCCTTAACAAACTCAAATTCCTCAAAATTGTGTGAAAAAGAAAGGTCTGCTCTAACACGATTTTGAGAAAAGCACAAAAGAATACATTTGGATAATAATTGGTACAAAAGGTACATAAATGATTTTTTTGTGAATGTCGAAGGCAAAGTATTTATATTCTCGTCTATTGGCAAACGTGTATGCCGTATCAATATGGCAATCTCTGACTAGTTAGATCTCAAAGTCTTAGATATCATTTTTTTTTAAAGACACCAGCCCAATATCTGCTTCCTTTGAAAGATACGTCCAATACCCGAACTCCACGATGGCCACCAGGTGCGGCCATCTTTGATTTTTCAGGTCAAAGGTCATTGCAGATTTAAAAAATTGAACTAACTTTGCAACGAAAGCAGATATTGGGGTTTGTGATTTACCTAACGATGTGGTTTTGATCCTCGAGGGGGTGCTGGTATCATCATCAGTTTAGCAAATAAGTTTTCACCTATCATCCTTCATACAAAGGGTCAAATTTCTCGTTCCATACGCAGATTCTCTTACACATATGTACTAGAGCATAATGTCCAAATTAATTAGGGGAATAGATTTAATTGTCATGTTATAAGGAAGCAATAAACGACCAAATGTTAGATATGACGAAAATAATGGGTTCTAGGTCATTGTAGGGTCATTGCAGGTCAGACCAAGGTCATTTGAACTTTACAAATGTTTTGTATCTCTGCAAGCTATTTGGTGGCCAAATTTCATAATGTTGTGGTGATGCACTCGAAAGATAGAGGTAAAGGTATTCGGTTTATAGTCTTGTATCCACCAAAATGTTCCCACGACCTTCCTTCCCTAGCAGGCCTGTACACACGGAAACCATTTCAATCCCCCGGGGGATATAGTACAGCAGCTGGCAGCATAAAGCGCACAAGCTCTAAGCACTGCCGTCATGATGCTAGGTGCTCATTTTGCAGCTGGGTAGGCAATATGGAATAAACTGTCTTGCCCAAGAACAGACCAAAGTGCCCCGGCCAGGAATTGAACCAGCGACCTACTGATTACTAGTCCGACACCTAACCAACTGAGATACTTTGTCCCCATACAGGGTCACTTCCGCGTTTTGGCTCTTTCTGTCCCAGTGTGCTATACTTTCATAGCACTGGGAGCCCCTGGGCTGGGTGGTAGGGCATTCTCTGTATGCAGGCGGATAACGAAACTTTTAGCACTAATCTACTTGTCTGGGGAATGTGAGGTTTCCTGAGATATCTTAAGTGGAGGCGTAGACGTTGTAAAATTCATTCTAAACAAAGAAACCCGCTTGCCTCGTGCACTAAGTACTGTAGAATAGGAAATATACCGAACTTGAACAAAAATTACCTTTCCGAATTTAATTTTACCGAACAGTCATTATTACACATTAACACAGATGGGGGCAGACTTTATTCCGAATTTAATTATACCGAGATTTTCTAATTCGGTAAAATATATATATATATATATATATATATATATATATATATATATATATATATATATATATATATATATATATATATATATATACATATATATATATATATATATATATATATATATATATATATATATATATATATATATATATATATGTATATATATATATATATATATATATATATATATATATATATATATATATATATATATATATATATATATATATATATCATATGACATTTCCTTCTGTGTTGACAAGCAGTGTGATGTAGTACAAGCTTCTATCGAGGTTTTAGGTACTCGAACTTAGTCCCCTGGTGAGATAAGTGTACACTATTACGACCTATAACAACCTAGATCATTTCGCGCCTGCTAACAGAAAAACATGACAGAAAATACATATGTCAGCATAGAAATCTAGGCTAGGTCTGACACATCTGAGAGGAATGGTGTCATTCCGCCACATTGGGTGGCAAAACGAGCTGATCCACTTTAGTGTATTCACGCAAGCATTCTGCCTGATATATTGTTTGAACGGCAACCCAGTCAACTTCTTAATAAGCTGACCCGTCTAGGCAGCAGTGCGTGGCCAAGTCTATCTTCACGTGACTGGCACAGAAAGCTTTCAGGGCCGGTTGACTGTGGCTAATTACAAGCACTACAGTGACGACATGTAATTCCTGCACTAAATGCGTGGGCAGCCCGGGCATAATAAACGACCACATGCCTGATTGCCACCCAGAGTCATAGCCATTGATTCATGGATGACCTCAAAACTGAACGAAGCTTTTTGATTCACAAGTTAGGTGGGTCATTGATGTGCTTGGATTGCTTGGGTATATGTTATCCATGGGTGTAAGTACAACCGGGCACTGGCATGTGTGCGGTCGACTGGCGCAGCAATTAAATGTCTGTACTGTACGTGGCTGGAGTCCTTTTTGCTCTACATGATTCAGAGCACAACGCAGACCTTCTACAAACTCTTCCCCACCTTCTCGCCCATGTTTCTGCTTTTCGATAAAAAGCAGTTCTATACCCCACCTTCGCTCTGCCCGCTGTGAGTGTTTGTTCAACCAGGCACTGGCCGACGTCCGATCGACTGGTGCAGGAATTAAATGTCTGCCGTGTATATTATTCCTGTATGAACGGCATAGGTCTTGAATATATCGATATGTTTCATCCACTGTGGGACTGTCCAGAATGGCTATTTGTCTAGGTAGCTGCAATTTACTACTGGCTCTCTCTCCTACCCACTAGTCGAGTTTGATACTAAATTTAGGCATGTGAGAGAGTTGCCAGTGACTTGGGGTTAGACGGTAGTTTTAGATGGGTGTTTATGTTTCTTCAACCACTCAAAATTTGCTAGTCACGAATTAACCTAAAATGGGCAGAAAAAATAATGTTACACTTTATTTCAAATTCAAATTGCATCTACAGATGCACCTGTCTATCCAGCTGGTATTACCACACCATAAAGTACCTAACACGTCCTATCCTGACACCTATCGGCAAACTGAGAAATTTAATAGTTGTAAGCGAAATAGTGGAATATCCTTTCAGCAACAACAGCAACAACAACAAATGAAACGAAATCAAACCTAAATATGTCTGGTATGTGCAGCTGCCGTAGAATAGCCATGACAATCGTCGTCATGACGACTCGGCGTGAAAGCTACTGCATTGTTTTCACATAAATGTTTGTTTTAATGCAACTCGATGCCAACCTTCTCTATGGGTATTTTAACCCTTCCAATGCTGAGACTACTTTCGTCTAAGGCACAAAAACTCAAAATATCTTGAAAATCATCTGAACCCTATCATGTTGGTATTCATTCGAAAGCTCTCGCTGAGCTCTCTCAGATGAGTACCCATTTGTCAGGGTTTCAGTCATTTTTCAGGTTTTTCGCATCATTTTATAATGAATAAAATTAGCCACCAGGAGCATAAGGGTTAAAGTGCACGTATAAGCTCATTTCTGGAATATACGTACTGTCTTACCCAGTACAAGACAGTATATACAATTCAATACTTAATGTGGTCGTT
>OZ012689.1:15204162-15266662 GCA_963942565.1 Maea johnstoni | reverse complement strand
CCACGTGCAGGGTAAACACCATTGGTAATTGGAGCTTGATTGTTATGGGGCTTACGGTATGCGCATCACGACTGATGTCATACGCTCTATATGTAGTGCAGTGTTCCTCCAAAGCCTCGGACCTTTGGCTTGAGCACAGCTGTAGATCCCCGGTCAATCCAATCTTCTGACAAGCTCTATTAGGGCACTTGGCGCCCAAATTCATCACGGATAACGGTATCGCGAAGATGAGGGATGCTTACTGGGATATCACAATGCAGTTCGTCGCCTATCGAGAGAAACATTAATATAGAGCAACGGACATCTTTGACAGCCCAATATGGCACTGAAGTGAATAAATCATCAGATTGCAAGCAACTGACGGAATAACACCATGCCAATAATATGTATCGGGATTTCTGGTGGAAACACTCGATTGATTAATCCGGCGCTTGTGCAAAACATCAGCTCGTGCCATTCCAATGATATCCCACTCCTTATTTTACACAACTTGACATCAGCAAAAGAAATGAAAGAACCGTTAACAAAGTTTTGAAAAATCACCATTGTTTTTAAAAAAGGTAACAAATGTTATGACTGAATTTCTCAATGTTTGTACTGCTTTTAAGTTATACCATTACCTGTAATTTTGTGAAACATAGCTTGTGATCTAATTGCAGATAATTTGCAATCGTGTGCATTCAATAAAGTTAAAATGATGGCGCTTAAGTCCATTAATGAGTTTAAGTGAAATATCTAGGTCAATCATACTAAATTTGTTTTGAGGAAAATGTGTGTTTAAAAAAAATAATAAAAAAATAACATTAAAAAAATAAAGAATTAAAAAATAAATAAATAAATAAATAAATAAATAAATATATATATATATATATATATATATATATATATATATATATATATATATATATATATACATATATATTTATATATATATATATATATATATATATATATATATGATAAGAAAATGACCCAAATTTGTACATTTACTACAATAATTTAAAAGCAATTTCGAAGAGTGGAAAACAATATTTGTTGTTTTTAATATTTACGTTGTTTATCATTACAGTAACCTCATCATATCATATCGTCATACAAATTTGAATAGAAACGAGGAATCATATGTCTCACCCGCATGATATTTCAAAGCCAAACATACATCTACACTGTGATGAGAAATCCTGTGTTTGTGTCTGACTCGCAATTCTCTCAAAGTGGTCTAGGAGGAAAAGCAATCTATAAAGCGTTAAGTGTGTAGTGATCTTCTCGAGCCGTTTCGTTGCGGCGTGTGTCTCCACTCAGCCACAGTAGGTGTTGCCACCTTTGCACTCGGGTCACACATTAACTTAATACAAGACAAATAAACTCTCTTGTTTGACCCCTGGTATTTGAGAGGCGTTTCTGTCACGCTACTTTTAAGGTAATTACCAGAATAAATCAGGATCAATAAGCCCGCAAGAGCGATTACACCTTTCTCTTGACAGGTAAGCCAATCGCGAAAGCCTTAAAATGGACGCACCTTTCTGCACACAATTGAAATGGGCAGCGAAAAGGTCACGATAATTGACAATTAGGATAATAAATATCACGTTAAATTTTGGTGACGGCGTGTCACATGGAAAATCTGTAAACAGCTTCTTTACCATATAACTGTATTTTGAGCAAAATGCTAACAGTCGTCAAATACACTTTTCCTATCAAGACCCACGTTACTTTTACTCCGATAGTGTGTTCCGTTTGATATAAAGTCTGCAGGTGTACTGTTCGGATATCCATATTATCATATATGGTTCGAGTTTTCAGCCTTGGATATAAAAAGTGTATAATATTGTTCAGTAAAACCCTGCTGCCGGGTAAATACATGCTTTACCTGAACTACTTCTTCTACTACTTCTACAACAACGATTCCTTAACTACTACTACTACTACTACTACTACTACTACTACTACTACTACTACTACTACTACTACAACAATACCCAAACTGCTGCTGCTGCTACTACTACTTCTACTACAACTACTACTACTACATGTACTACTGCTGCTGCTGCCGCAACTAATGCTAGTAGTAGTAGTAGTAGTAGTAATAGTAGTAGTAGTAGTAGTAGTAGTAGTAGTAGTAGTAGTAGTAGTAGTAGTAGTAGTACTACTACTACTACTACTACTACATGTACTACTACTACATTTGTACAATTCATTTTCCAAAAATCTTTTAATAATGTAATAAGTGTCGTCAATACGATTCGCTTCATTTAGGACTTAATTATCTGTTGTGTGAGGGGATGAGCGTGTCACAGCGAGCTGACATCATCGCCTCTGGTTTAATTAACTATTCATGCGGACCTGTCAAGCGTCACTCAAAACTGTCATTAAAGGGACAGGGCCCTCCAGCTGTAAATACCCATTGGTCCAAGGTCCAAGGTGTGAGATGAACTAATGGGGAACATGTAGTTCTACACACCCTGATGATTGGGGTCTCATTTATAGCTATGTATATTATATTATGTATAGATGCAGTGAAATAAGGTATACCGGTAGTTTAAATTATTAAGAAAGGATTAGACAGTAGGTTTGTTATGTAAACTGTATGAGAAATGTCTATTCCAAGAAAAGTATAGATTTCTTTCTTGAAGTAGTTCCCAGAAGATCCCACTTTTATCAAAATATCATCTCTTATTAAATGCTTTGTATTTTTCGTTGAACCAAACAGTTCTTCTCTCATATTCGACTAATGTTTATATATGTATAAGCCTCTTTTTTCGGGTAACCTTTGCACACAATTCGTGTAAGACTTCCATACAAAATTATAAAATTTTACTCTTCCATGCTTTTGTATCTGACGACTACATGAATAATTTGATAAGGATGTCAGTATTATTGTTTTCAGAAACATCTAGTGTACTGACTAGGAACGTTCCTCAAAAGAAAGAGTGACGATAATCATCTAAATTACATTTCTTTCACAATTCTGATGTTATCTTCAGAAAAGTGGATGAAGGATGCTATAACCAAGAAATTTTAACAATTTATTTTTCCTTTGTTAATGCGGTTTTAAGTTAACACCGCTTGTTTCAGCAAAGTTTTTTTTCTCATTATTATTCATATATTTGTATAAGATGCATGATTTTTGCAATTCTGTTGCAGTCAATATACATTCATTACGATATCACTAAATATTAAAACTGAAAATAAGCCTAAACAGCCAAATAATCTATATCAACTTTTCCAAATTATAAATTATTTTCAATTTCAAATATTTCAGCATCCATTAATTTGTTACGTCATAATATATATATATATATATATATATATATATATATATATATATATATATATATATATATATATATATATATATATATATATATATATATATATATGTATATATATATATATAAATATATATAAATATATATATACCGGTATATATATATATATATATATATTTTTTTATTATATATATATATATATATATATATATATATATATATATATATATATATATATATATATATATATATATGTATATATATATATATATATATATATTATATATATATATATATATATATATATATATATATATATATATATATATATATATATATATATATATATATATATATATATATATATATATATATATATATATTCACATATAATACCTATGCCTGCAAGCTGCAAGAGCATCCACGTTAGCCCCAATGTCAAGATGGCCGCGGCGGCGCCGGGCACGTCAGGTGTACAACATATCCGATTTGGCATCTACCTGAGGGTGCGCAGTAATGAAGCTCTTTGATGGTTCGCGGCCACAACTCAACTTGACGCTGATTTCCAGATGCGCTGATTCGATCTCGCCACACTGACAGTGCGATTTAATCACCATTTCCCCCGGGGACTAGTCAACGGCTCGCTACCAAAACGTCACTTGCCGATTTTCCTGGCGGAAACCCCGGACAATGATGTCAGGCAATCTTTATGTCAGATTTGGCACAACGCATATTGTTTCACTACATGTATATGATGCTTATTACCTTCCCATAGCTGGTAAAAATGGAAAATGTAATGTATGTATGTATGCATCTATGGGAAATTTTCATACGACTTATACTCGTATGTATGTATGTATGTATGTATGTATGTATGTATGTATTTATTTATATATATATATATATATATATATATATATATATATATATATATATATATATATATATATATATATATATATATATATATATATATATATATATATATATATATATATATATATATATATATATATATATATATATATATATATATATATATATAGGGGGATTCCACTAACTTTTGCATTGATTTCAGCTGCATCATTAGACTGTTGCAAACCCCAGAGTCAATTGCATAACAGTTGCGCACCTATTAGAGATTCTACGGAATCGCAGACAATTCGCGAATTGGCGAAATGATTTTTTTTAGTGTGTTGATTTATGTTTATTTTTGCTTATGCAATTTATTACTTTATATGTTTTGTATTTGGAGATATAGTCAATACATACTTACTTAATGATAACCTTTTGATATTTATCCCAGTGACAATATGTTTCCATTTCTTGTAGAGTCTGCCAAGATAATGAGCCATGTATTGATAATTTAAAGGTCTTAAAATGCGCTACATCTAGGCTCACCCAGTTCCATTTTCTATTTCTTCTTCTTGAGGCGCATGAAGGAGTTGTCAATGGATAAGGCAATGTTTCTTTATCTTAACTTATAATATAGATTTCACCCTCATTGACTGTCCATTTTTATTAGCGCTTGCTCCTCATTAGCGAGTACCTGCCTGGTCGCTGTACACTCGTGCGGTGTTGTAATGGCCTGTACATGGCTCCTTTGCAACTAAGACCTCCTGGGACCATTTGGCAAGACAATGGAATGTCTTCCCTGTAGAGGATTTCCATTTCATAATGATATTACCTACGCTGTTGGAAGCAATCTAGATCCTACCATATCAAACCGAAATAATGTTTCTAGTTACTAGTTGGGATATGTAAAGCGATGGTTGAAATTCAAATCTCGATTGTTCTCATAATCATTTCTTACAAATGCTCAAACTCATTAATTCTCTCTTTTTTCTAGATTTTTTCCCCTTGCTGACACAACACTTTTGTGGATGACGTAGTGTTTTCTTTGAATTGTCCACCTCAAGAAGGTTAGCACTTTGAACTTGTCTTGCATATCATAATTCAAAATGAGTAAGGGGAGCTGAGGATAAATTCGTTATCCACATTGTGGAAATAAGATACGGCCCATACATGCGTTCAGCCAGCAGAATCACGCTTGGCCTACGGCCTCTTGCGGTATGGCTAGCTTCTCGCAGACATGTGGCCATATCTCATATTCACAACCGGTATACATAATGATACAGCCCTGTAGGATTAGGGAAATACCCCATAAAGAATTAAAGGTGATCAAAGTGACTATAAATCATATGCATAGATGCTACTTTGTAAGCGTACACTCTTACCTAAAGGATAGCGCACTAATCTAGTAGTAGTAGTAGTAGTAGTAGTAGTAGTAGTAGTAGTAGTAGTAGCAGCAGTTGAACCATTAGAATATTTTCGATGGACATTAATTAAATAAATGAATAAATACATAAATAAATAAACGACCAAATTACTCAAATAAAAGGACTAATAACAGATAACACAACTCTGATATGTATATACAAATGTGTATGTCCCTAATGCGTAATCGTTTTAGTGTATTGATATATATATGTTTATTTTTGCTTATACACTTTATTACTTTATATGTTTTATATCTGGAGATATAGTCAATACATACTTACTTATATTAATTCACTACATTAGTACCTAACAGTCGTGTGAAGTTGGTGATGGGGGTGGTGAAAAGAGCTTCACCCAGGCTTAATTGTCATCCCCCGCAAAGCCAGCGAGACTTTGTGGACGAGACTTTGTTAAAATAAGCATCTTCTCCAATAGCGACGGCTTTAAGCGCGGAGTACACGGCCGCCTGGATCGCGGTGAGAGGGATCAGTTTAATTCACGGGTCCAGAAAGGTTTTGCTCATCAATCAAAGTATGAGCGGAGCTAGGCGTGAAATTCTTCTCACATAAAACGACGTGTGAACTCTTTCCAGGCTTATTAAGTCTAATAGCCCCTCCTGCGATGAGACACATTGGCCCGGCTGCAGAGCGGCGGATCGCCTCGTCCTATATCGATTGATGCTCGTATTAGTTAGTGTTTTGCTCCTCCAAATTGGGGCCCTTGTTCTGAACAAACTCTTTATCGATTGGGAGAAACCGCATTTGCAGTGGCTCGTCGAGATGTTAGCACATTCGGACGGTTATCCCCTATTTATAGAGCGGTCAACAAGCCGGCTTATAATTTTACTTTTGCCAGAAGCGGGGAGCAAATTAGTTTATGCTGATTGCTGGCAGGGGTCGCCCTCTTAATACCGAGCGTTGGCATGTCCTCTCCTCGGACTAGATGGCCTTCGCTTGCCAAGCCAAAGCCAGGCAGCAGCCACCAAGGAACGTATGCCAAATCATCATCTTATCCCACTTCTTACAATCGTTAAACTTTTTAAATTCAGTTATTTGGCTTTTAAGGTAAATGGATTGACTTTGAACAAAATAAGATAAAATGTCAATTGTCGTAATAGTTTTTACAACGCATTATTTCTCTTCAATTAAACGGTTGATGTTCATTTATGATACTAACGCTGTTAGAATAAATTTTCCGCGTGAATTATACATATTACACATTTGGTAGATTAAAACATGATTGCAAATTGAAACACGCCACGAATTAAAGTGTAATTGATCGATTTTAATTCTAATGATGAGTGAAACGAATGCAATGAATAACAAAATACGTTTCTATTAATCAAACCAAGTCGTGTACGAACTTCTTCGTAATCTAAAAATAAATATACATTATCTTCCCAGATACTATTATACCAGTTAGATTGACCTCATAAGTAACGTTCCCCGCGCTACTTCTCAAAGTATAAATTTACAATTCCTCAAGAAGGTGTGGTTCTATTATATCTGGCGACCGATTTGGTCACCTAGTCAAACCAAGCCGCCCGATATTTTTTCATAACTCATATATATATATATATATCATAGTTAAAACCTGATTTACGCTTTTTTAAACTTAATTTATCAATATATTAATCGTCAATCGGTCGACCGGTCATTCGTATAGGATTACTACCGGTTATTCTAATCCACAAGGCTTAATGAAGTTGCGATATACAAATACTATTCACAAACCATTTTCTAGAAAATGGCTAGAAGCACCCTTATAGTTAATCGCGGGTAAAATCTTCATAAATCGGGACCAACCTATATTTTGGCAACAATGATAATTTATGTGCACCTATATATATTTACACACATGTATATATATATATATATATATATATATATATATATATATATATATATATATATATATATATATATATATATATATATATATATATATATATATATATATGTGTATGTGTGTGTGTGTGTGTGTGTATGTGTGTGTGTACACAATACACATTCTACTTGAACAGATACAAGTAGATTGGTGGCAACAATGGCCTGGCCGGGAAGCCGGATTGAGGACAATGGGATATATTGCATAACATGCACGTACCTGCTCATTTGTGAAAGTGGCTGCTACTACAGGTATGTTACATTAGGATACTAGGTATATATTTCTTTCTGGGATGGGGGTGCCGGTTACTTAACTAATGAATTAGTCTATCATGTAACGTTTCGGTATGATTAGATCCCACAGGATGATCAGACAATCAGGCGAGTTACTTGTCTTTATTACCGCTAGGGGGCGGTAATGACATAGGTGCGTGCAGGTTTATTGGGTCTGCATTGGTTTTCGTTCCGTTACTGATATAATAAATGCCCCGTGGTATTAGAAAGCTACATCTTCTGGTACTAACTATGGCTTTTATTCCAAGCTGTTAAAATCTCCGCTTGATTTTAATTCTCCCACAAGACTTGCCGCATATTTTTCGGTAAGCAAAAATGGAAACTACATGTAACCAGCCCTTGATATCCATTCCCTCATCATTGGTGCCACAGAAATGCTACCCATTGCAGTAGTGTAATGTAATGTCTTTTGACCATATACTTAGATATGAAATTGCAAATACATGGACAGAACTCAGAGAGTGGTATCAAAAAGTATACAAACAAAAGATGAAACTAATCAAAACAAAACAACACAAACAAAGTAACTGGCATAAAATCGAAACAATATATACAACAGCGTCACGCACAATTGTTGGGTAATTTTCACTTTTCACAACAATAAGGGATTCCCGCTCAAAGACAATCCTTCTTTCGATTTAGTAGTCTCTAGACATAGGCGCAGTTAAGTTTACCCGGAAGTTTACCATCTGCTATTCTCCTATACTCCACCTGATTGTAAGCAGTGAAATGTTTTGACGATTTCTTTTCTTACCAATCCGTCTAAACCAATGGTTTGTGGCCTTCCGTGTCGATCTTGAGATCATAAATCCAAAAGTTAACGGTTCCACCTCAGAGTGTTACCTTATTCCAGTGTTGACGCTAATTATTCTTATGCTCTCGATCGCCATACAAATGTGTGTGTTCAGGGAGTGTTCCTTTCTGTTTCCTTTTCGTTTCGAAAGAAACATTGGTAAATATGATACTGTGATTAGCATGGGTTGAAAGAGTTTATCTCTACTACAACTACTAGTTATGTTTTCCTCTTCTTATGTTTCATCTTCCTTTTCTTCTTCTTCTTCTACTACTATTACTACTACTACTACTACAACAACAACAACAACAACAACTACTACTACTACTACTACTACTACTACTACTACTACTACTACTACATGTAATACTACTACTACTACTACTACTACTACTACTACTACATGTAATACTACTACTACTACTACTACTACTACTACTACTACTACTACTACTACTACTACTACTACTACTACTACTACTACTACTACTACTACTTCTACTACTACTACTACTACTACTACTACTACTACTACTACTGAGGTCGACTTTGTGCCGGTTGCCAGCACACAGTTTTGGCTGGCATGCCTTGGGATATGGGAAGATTGGAATTACGCCCCTCTCAGAAGAGCGCGAATGAAGAGATTAAGCAAGTTGAGGCCTGACGCCATTGCCAGTCGTGTCTTTGCTGTCTAGACAGTGCAGATGGAATCTTTAACAAGCAATGATTACTGGAGATCCGCATCAGCCATTATCGAGAGAGTGTAGAAAGGATTCCAATCGAAGTGGTTCATGTAAAAAGTCTTGGTCTCTCTGGGTGCAGACTCTCGACAAGAGGGAAGATTAAATCACAAACGCGCAGTAGATTTGAGGGAAGGAAACATCTAGCTGGTGATAAACGCATAAAGGTGATTCATGATGTAAAAGGGAACCAAAAAACTGTTTCCCATCATCATTAATCAGGAAAACAGCAGGTGACCAGAATTTTTTCCATCTCTGCCTACTGAGACTACTTGATTTTGATTCCTATATGTTCTGTACACAAGCATGATTTTTGTAATGGGATAGTACAGCAGACAAGCATACTACTACTGTTAGTAAGTGATGCATATGGTTGGCACATGAACGCAAATAATGTTTATCTAATGATAAATCACACCGAAAGTTTCTTGTTAAAGTGGATCATAGAGTTAACTTGTTAATATAGGGATATTCGAGACATTCGCATATGTCAAACCCTGCGTTTGAACTGGGAATGAAATGCAAGCTTTTAAACATACATCTTCAATAATGACGTTTTGATATTTATCCAAGTGTCAATCTGTTTCCTTTTCTTGTAGAGTTTGCCAAGATAAGGAACCATTTACTGATAAATCCAAAGGACTTGCACTCCATTTATCCTCTCTACCATATCGTTTTTCATTGTTTTATGTACACCAAGTTCCGATTTCTATTTCTGCTTCTTGAGGCGCATATCAATGGATTAATCAATGTTTCCTTATCTTCACTAAACGTCATATTTCACCTCTATTGACTATCCATTTTCATCTGCGCTTGTTCCTCATAAGTGAATAGGCCTGGTCGCTGTGCACTCGTGCGGCGTTGTAAAGGGCTGTATATGGCTCCTTTGCAACTAAGACTACCTTTGGCAAGACAATTGAATTTCTTCCATGTACAAGATTATCATTTCATAATGCACCAGTCAATTGAATCCCTGGGAGGGGGGGCCGGGACTTGGCCGGGAAACACGGTGCTTCTGCTAAATACTGCTTAAAATAGCTGCCCGGTGTACCGGGATTACTGTGATTATATTGTTGCTGTCCGTCGAGGCGGTGCATGATATGCGGGGATTTGAATAGTGACGTCATACCCCGCGGGGGGCACTTGGGTATTTAGGGGGGCGCATACGCTCGTTATCAAAATAAAAAAAATACCCCTAAAGCACTGGTTTCTGGCCAAAAAAGCACCCTTATTTCATTAAAACGCTGATTTTTTCCACTAAATAAACACCCCTTCTTTTATCAAAACACTGACATTGGATGAACAGGAACACGTATTTCAACTTCAGATTTTATAATCCTCTGCGTGTCTAGCGGCAGCAAGTGGCGGCAGCAAACTCGTTAGCCAGATACTTCGGGAGTCACTCGGCGTCAGAGCCGCGTATGTTTTCTGGATTGTAAGGGGATTTTGACCCCCATACTTCGTACCTGGGTACAAAAAGTATACTTCTTTTACAAAATCGCGGACATGCGGAGGTCTTAAAAAAAGACCCCTTCTTCCGCGAAATACGTAACGCGGGTGCAGCCCCCCTCTGTACCTGAGTGCCACCCCCCCCCCCCCCCCCGGGCGTCATACTTTGCTGCCACGATTCCAGTAGGCCTATCAGCCGGGCGCACCCGGCCTCTGCTAGGTCCACTGTGTTGACCAACTACGGACCTTCACCCGGGGGACTGCCCAGCGCGGGAGAATGAGTACATACAAGCAGAATTTTCACAGTCTTGTGTATTCTTGTTGAGCATGCCCCGGGGTGGGGCATACTGCCACAGAATTGGTCCCTGCTAGTGGGGATGAGTGCTATTTATTGTTTTTTTCTTGAGCAGTATCCCCGCATGTCCCGGCCCCCCCCCTCCCAGGGATTCAATTGACTGGTGCATAATGATATTACCTGCGCAGGTTGAAGCAATTTAAATTCTACCACATCAAACAATGTTTCTAATTACTAGTTGTGATAGGTATTTCATTCAAATTTCATTTTTTCAGAATGCTCAAACTCATTTTCTCTCGCTTTTCTGGACGCTTAGTGCCTTAAAATACGGCTGCAAGCCGTTCCCTTAATAGCAAACTCTGAAACTTGCACCCTCAGCAAGTGGGTTAGACTAGTTGGAATTTCGGCATCATTTTTAGCCAGGTCACGTGGCTAACTTTATCTGCCCTGAAAGAAAGCGGATACCAGAAAACACACATTTTTTACATGTAGTATTAGATCAGCAGGGCTTGCAGTTTCTTCAATGGAAAGGTTCCCATGTCCGTGTCAGGCGCGCCTGATCTTCCGTGCACTATTTCTTTCAAACTCCTGCACACCATATGCTGCGAACGGCAACCAGTCCTCACAGCGTACGAAAGTAGTGCATGCGAGACAAGATATAGTGCCACAAGTATGTCCGACCTTCAAGCACATGTGGGGGGAGTATAGTAAAACATTGGCATCTATTGAATCACACCTAATCATTTAGACCAGAGCCGATGTCCCATAGGAATGTCTATTGCCACGAAAAGTATTGAACCGGCAACTCACGCTGACCTGATTGGTGACGTCATCGACCGCGTAGTATTGGCGCCAAATTCAAATACTGTACCAAGCCTGTACACTCGTCTCGTAATTGCATGTACTTTATCCCGGAATCGTGCAGTCATGACACGCTACTGACTGCCTTTCACGGATTTATAAGGGTTCTTAAGTATGGAATACGAACATTAAATTGTAGTAATGAATTTTTCCTTAGAAAAGATTTATTCTATTGGCGTGGATGGCTAATTTATCTAATCAGATTTGGCTCTCTTTTAAGTTGTGTCAGATGTATTAAATGTAAATCTAGCCAGTATATCAAACTACTTAAATATCTGAATCAAGGTTATTTACTTAATATGATAGTTTACTTAAGTTATGGTGATGAGAACCATTGTAAGCTAGTTAAATGCACCTGTGCAAGTAGTGAGATTATATCATTTGAGTGAAAAGTTATAAATATTGAAATGACATAGAATATGGGCTGACTATGGACGCTTGGTTATGATATTTTCTACCTGCTACCACTCAGGAGTTAAGATGGTGTTTCTTGAATTCTTGGTTTGAACCCCATGTGCTACTTTAATGAAAAAAAAAACAGAATTGCTGTAAGACATACAAAGTGATTTCAAACAGTTTACTTCCACAATTATGGAGTGTGCAACCAGTAATGTCCTGTATTTGGGCCTTGGATCCGTGCGCCGGCCATCGGTTTCGGCGCACGGATCCCCACAACCACACTACAACAAGCCCTATTTTTGCAACCGCGGGCACCCCATGCAAAACAGCGCGATTTCCCTCCTGAACAGTTAATATAAACACCTATCTCACAACCTCTTGCATTGGATTATTTCACTGGATTTCCTTCGTTGGTGTTTTCTTTGATGTCTACCCCAATAAGCTTGCACATCGAACTTGTCTTGCATATCATAATTCAAAATGGGAAGGGCAGGTGAGGATAAATTCGTTATCCCTATTGTGAAAGTGGGATACGGTCGAAGCCTGCGTTCAGCCAGCTGTATCAGACTTCGCCTACGGCCTCTTGCGACACATCTGGCTTTTAACAGACAAGAGGCCATATCTCATATTCACAACCAGGATAACTAATGATACAGCCCTAAAGGATAAGGAAAATACGCCATAAAGAATTAAAGGTGATCAAAGTGACTATAAATCATGTGCATAGATGCTACTTTGTAATCGTACACTCCTACCGAAAGGATAGCCACGCGTAATCTGTAAGGCAATCTAGATGACTACAACGACTACTTGCATCCTCACACTTAGGGATAATCTGTAGGGAAAGTCTTAGGGAAAGACAAATGAATCACCCAGGAGACCTGGAAGGGGTGGTGTATTTCATTTATGGATGATAGTTTCAGTTGTTCACTTCATCTTTAGCGTTGTGTATCAAACACGAGGGCCTGGAGGCACGCTGGCCTGCGTGCATGCGTTCCTGCTGCCTCGGCTCAAACTGCCTCAATTTGCCCGTGGTCCACACGGTCTTATCAAAGCTCTCCTTGGCATTTCACGTCTAACGCCAGGGGGCGCTCCCATCTGCTTCAAAAGCATCACTACTTAGCGGGATCAGAATCATGCCTGTGTAGAAATGTCAGGGAAGCAGGACGCGGGGACCTCCAGTCAGCGAGAGCCGTGGCTGCTGGAAGTATACTATATCACCACGGCGGCCTACGGGGGGCGCGGGCGGGGAGGACTTCATTGCCTTTCACGGAGGTGAGCCCGGACGCGTACGTGCTCCTGTACGTGCAGAATGTTATATACTAACATGGAACATTAAAGGTTCCCATCGGTACATACGAGAAACATGAGGTGGTAACCCTAAATCTAGTGAAATACAGGGTATGCTTTACAATACAGCCATCCTCGAGAATGCACAGAGTACACACCCATTGGCAAGGTGCAATACTATTGGTTGATTATTTGATAGTTTTGCATTCGAGTGAGGGATACACGATGATATACTCAAAACGAGAGGGACTGGCTAAAATAGATGACATTGGCCGTTTTCAACAAATTTAAGTATAAAGGAATGCAATAGACTGTTTATATATTGTATGTATTGTCTTTGGAAAAACAATTGGTTAAACAACCCAATTGTAGATACGCAAATGTCTTTAAAAAGGTAGGAATACTTAATTCTGAAACACCACCTCCTGTCCACAGAGATGTGTTGTTCAATTATACAGGTGCTTTATCAGAGGGTGGGAAGCAATAAAACACCTCCAACATATTAAAACTGCGGCATATGTTGAATTTATACAGAGAAAAGTATGGCTAACAAAACCATAGATACTAGTACATCAAGAACTGTTATCAGTTATATTTCAAACTAATAAAGCGCTCCCTGAACGTTTAGTTCTGTAGGTTCCCCGATGTTGCACGCCACCTATAACAATCACCACTATTTGGTATGGTATATGAGATTCGAGGCATTTGAGGTCAGAGACAACATCTAGTTTTGATATACTGTTTGACTTAACTACAATGTACGCCAAGACAGTATTTCCTCATAACAATACTCGTCACAGCAAGCTAAAAACTTCTCTGCGGAATTTCGTTTCTTTCTCTACCATTCTATGTTTAATGTGATTAGGTTTCACTGTTGAGAAGTGAAATGTACAACCGAGCGGCCACGAGGGTCACCCCTTCAATGAAAGAGTGAGTACCCCACTGGTCTGTGTCGTTAACAAAAAGACTGGCCATGATGTTTGTAACGGACAGGCTTCTTCACAATTTTCCTAAGGGGATAAAAAACTAGAATATGTGAGAGGACTACTAGGGCACAGACGAAAGAAATGCCAGCGAGCAATCAAAATGAAAAGAGAGATTAATAAAATGTTAGGGATTGATGTCGCCAGTGGCTGTGATAGAGAATGCATTTATTTCGGCATGTTTGCTATGTTATTGTCTTTCGAAAATAATGAAACAAAGCCTCAACTTTTAGGCAATTCTACCAACAATTTACGGCATACATTGGATAGGAGAAAACATGTGCCGTGTTAAATATCAGTTCGTGGGACAATCATTCTCCTTAATGCGCTTGTAATCATTATTGGCGATTCAGGAAAAAAATAATTATACGGATATAAATTAGCTGCGCTATCCATTAAGAATGTTTTGATTGGGAAAATAGAAAGCATTACAATCAACCGCATAGAAAAAAAGAAGGAAAACGAGATAAGCAACAAAACGTAATAATCCTGAGAGCTACACGTGCAGCTACGAGGCAGAGACAATTAATCATTTACTACTGCTGTTGCTACGTACTGGAGCTAATGACTCTTCTACTTAGCAGTTACACTTGGTTATGAAGTCCCAGGCCATAGTCAACGGTGAACAAAGACATAGCACAGCTTAAAACATCCAACAGCAGTGTGAAAGAGGTGAACACATGTAGTATCCATGGATGAATGATAAAATATGAGAATTTCTCATTGTATATTAAAGTACCAGCAGCGAGTCCAAATTCCCCAAATCTCACTGTTAATACTAACTTCAGTTATCGTTGATAGAGTAGTGCAATTCTATTTGGGGATTGATTAAAAAGTTATTAAATCGTCCAAGAAAATATTTGGATATGGATTTTATGGACGTATGGAGGCCAATTCGATATGTTTTGCTAGGATGACAGAAGTGATGCATTGTAAAACGATTGTGAAAAAATAATCTGCAACCCTAGATCTACTACATAGCGTTTCAAGAAGTTGATTGTTTAATATTCGGAAGAGACTATACATGTACATGTAGAGTGGCATTTTCCAATTTGTTTTCATTCATATCCTTTCTCCTTATTTATTGGGTTTGAATTTTGTGAATTCGTTTGAGAATTGTAAATCATCTTTTTAGATATGGCCAGTAAGATTGTGCAGTTTTTTCTTCGTGTAGAACAATCAAACTCCCTTTAAATATGTTACCGTCAACTTAAACATATAAAAACTCTAGTTAATCTAGAACAGTATTGAATTACAATAAGAGAAACGCGATTATGCATATTCTCTCTATTTCATACCATAACAGCTTAATGGATACCTAAATTTTTATCAATACCGAACAGGGAAGATAATATATGTGTTGTGAAAACAGTGACGCAATCATGTGAGCTGATATGGTGATGACATTTGCTGTATGGATATACTATACAAAAATCAATGGGTATGACTGATCCTATCAGGGACTATCAAATATCACAGGGCATTGATAACAGGAGACAGAGTAAAAACTATCGAGTGCTATATTTTAGTCAACTTGGCGAGCATACAAACACATGTGTATAAACAAGTTCGAGCATAAACTACACACAGGTCTTGATGATGTCATACCAACAGTGAGCAAACTTGAGGGATTGAAAATGATCTTACAACTAGTAGATATTCCATTTATAAAAATAGATTAAACACAATCTGTACAATCCTGATGTTTTGGAGTGTACCTGCATGACTCTAGTTTCACTATGCACTACCTACAAACCATTGATAGTGTTGCCCTTTCGTGAAATAGTTTCCCCTTTAACCCTAAACTCTATCTGTGTGCAATATCAAGTAAATTACGATTATAAAGGATAATATGGTCGCTTAATTTAGTTTCCAATTATATTATGATGGCCAATGTCACATTTATCATTTTTCAATTACTCAATGAAAACTCTCGCAATCATACAGCCCTGAAGCATGCGATCCTCGTAATGCCATACACACTCCTAGCTCCCATCCAACATACAGAACTTCCATAACCAATCATCACAGCTCTGACACATAATAGAATCACAACATGTAGCCCACACTAAAACATTCATCAGTCGTACTAACGCTCCTCTTGGGACAGATAAACGTCGCTAATGTTTATGTCAAGCTCTCAATACGCATGCTTTCTCATTCCAGCATCATTTGTTCCCAATAAAAGAAATGGAAGTTAACATGGGATATGGTTGAAACGGATGAGACATTACAAGGGAGAGGTTTTTCGGAGACGTTCATCACGCATGACTCCAGGTCATCTGCCCCCACATCACATATTCCACTTCGCAGTCTGCTTCCAAGCACATGCATTTCCTTCTCTTATGCCCACACACATCCTTGGGTTGTTAAGCCACCACAGGTTTCTTTCAAATTAATAAGGAAAGTCACAGCGTCATTGACACAATAAGCTGTTTTTTCACACTTATCTTAATAGCAGTTATCCGTTTATAGAAGAGCTCATAAACTGTCATGTAAGAAGGTCGTGTTCCCTTCTGAGTCAAATAAAGGAAGAACCGTTTCGATGGAGGGGAGAGAGGATTGGCTAATTCACAACAAAAATGGTTTGTATGGAAATTGGCTTAATTCATACAACACATTCATTCTGCCAATACATAACTTGTCACACACAGACACACACAATTGTATACACAAACCTTTCACACATCAAGGTAAACATTGCTTAGAAAAGCTAATACAATAGCTATTATATCGAAGTAGTTGTTCGACTTGATAAATGTGCATCACATTTGAGTCACTGTGACATATTCTCACGTACATATGTCTACATACAACACTGCTCAACCGAAACAAATATTAATGATGACTGCACTAAATCAACAAATAATCCGATCACAATCACCAAAACCCCCAAAAACGACCAGTATGCAAAATAGATATCGAGAAAAGAAGGCTTATTTGTATATTTTACATGCATTTTGTGGAAGATGCTTCTCAAATTATATAACAATGAAATATGATTCAAAGTCTACTGTCTAACATTTTAAATTTATTGACCAGGTCTATTTGGATGTCCATATGAAATTGTATGAAATCATTATTTATATCTATAGCGAGTCTTAATTGACCACCACTGAGGCACAGCAGTAGTGGTTAACCATACCCCAAGGCATTGATATAAGAAGAAAATGTGACAATTGATCGTAAAGTAAGACCAGCAAAGTAAGGACTCAAACACGACACTTCGTTCTGCAGCTGCAGTTCAATGCATTCATGACATTCAGCACAATCACAGATAAAAGCAAACAAACAATTACCAGAAGTGCACCATGACAAATACAGACACTCCGAAAATCCACATAACATTAGACAGTAGGCAAAGTGCACACACCGATTATTCATTGTACTCAAAGTGCATCTTGTCAGGTGCTACCTTCATAAAATCGTGACACGAGACCGGGATACACACTTCGATCATTTATAATCTTACCTAGTGGTCATCTGACATCAGTTATTTTGAATTATATCAAGCCAAATAGGACTGTGCAATTCAATACAGGTGCTTTACTATGTATTTAGCTGAATACAAGGTTCCTGATGGAGACCAAGAAAGATAAATCTCAAATGAATGCATTTTGGAAGACACATAAGACTTTGACAACAAATGGTGAAATGGGAACTCATTGAACGTATCACATAAATTTCCGCGACGAGAACATTATTTCTTGTCAGCCTGTTTGACATGTCAAAAATCGCAGTCATCTAGATATTTAAAAAAAGGTGACTTCAATGCGGAACATTGACATTTCATTAAAAGTAAATGGATTCCATTTCCATTCTGTTCTATAACTGTGTTATTATTTATTCAAAACGAACTGAACTGACTAGATTTGAGAACTTAGCATGGAGTCAATTAATGAGCCACGAGTGAGTTATGTCACCTTGTATTTGATTCGTTAAATTACTTCTGCAATAATCCCGAAAAACATTCGATTGTTAGGATAGTTCCCATTTAAATAATGTTAGCATATATGCGATTTAAAGCTTTTTACCAAAACCTGAACACAATGTTCAAGTTAAGAGAAATGATTGTAAATGAGTTATATAGATATAGCCTTTATGCTGTACTGCAGCACACAAATAGAGGATTCTATTTCCTTAAAACATTAATCGATAGCACGGGAAGATATCATTATAGCATGTAGAACATTTACACGAACAACAGTCATAGGCAGCTTCCATACCATAAGTTGAGTGTATGTGCAAACAGACATTCACCTTATATAGAACAAAATTTACAAATTGACCACTCAGATCTTTACCTCAAAGTGTAACACAACAACCATTCACAGCTTTCACTTTCAAACATTCAACAGCACAGCATATCTTGTCATAAACACACAGCATGCAACCTGTCTCGCTACTACATGTAAGCAATGCAATCTCTTTGAAATTTAGGTTTATGTCCACATTATTGATTTCTTTATTTGTTATTTCCCTGTTAATACCTCATGTAAAGAGGAACAAGACATGAGTCGTGATGTATAGGGTTCATTTCTCTTATTCTTCCTTCACTGATAATGATATAAACATACATATATTTTAAATATAATGCATACATAAACAAGTAAGTTATATGAACATATATGGTTTTAACATGCAAAGATTGCGTAATAATCATTTGACCCACAAGTCATAACGGTAGGACAATCATAACTTCAATCATCAAACAACCTTCACTCTGCATACATGCTCAGGTATATAACTCAGATAATCCAATCACTCTTTAACATCACATTTAAACACATCCATCATTCATACACATATATTCTTCATCTATCAGCAATTTGTGATATTTGATATGCACATCAAAGGCATATTTCTATAGAAACGGACCTTCACGTAGTTAATGACATCTAGCTTAATGCATATCATATGTTAGATGTACCTTGAGCCTCATAAGCAAATGATCATTGGCTATTTGTTTTCAAGAGCGAGACAAAGAGATTTTAAAAATAATGTGTGTGAAAATTAGCACACGTTGAAAAGACATTTTTTCCAAAAATGGGCGGTCCCGTACACTACAATCTTGTTGGAATTTTCTAAATTTATAAACATTTAGTAGTATTTCAAACGTGAATGATAGGAAAGTGATCCTGTAAAGCGGCTTCTTGAGAGGAAAAATTAAGGCAACATTGAAATAAAGGCAAAGCTATTCTTGAAAAAGAAGAGTTGTGTAGTCGAGTCTGCATTTCATGTTGTAACATATTTGATAGATAAACTGTCAGATTGAATTTGTATATATCCAGAGCATATCAATGCATTTATAATTCAAAGGCACCTGACCCAACTAGGCAACATAAGTGGTAAAACATCATCAAGGATACACTGAAGTAGTTTCGTGCTGCACAAACTAGGACACATCGTGGGAAACTAGGGCTGAAGGGCCCAAGTACACAGGTGAATATTCTGTAAACTGCATAATCCATTTACACATTGAAAGAGTTTAGCGATGTACACAATCAATATGATTACATTGTGAACAGCCCTTAGGTGGACACGCATAAATGTGGGAGTCAAAGAATCAGGAAAGCCGTGCACAATGTATAATCAAACTTAAACATATGTATTTGTCACTGTGCCCCAAGTCACCTTTGAGAATATTTGACACATTTAGTGGCTACTGTACTGACTTAAATGACAAGGAGTTATGACACAATAGCAGCAAGCAGACTTGTTAGCGCCACGTTTGTAAAACAGTACCCTAATCATACCTTTTGCAATTCAGATGAAATTATGATTTCACATTAAAATTTGTGCACGTTTTCCACTGGTTCAATTTCATTTAGGTTGCTCTGACATTCTTTGACAAAATAAAAATGACCATGTTATACACTCTGACTCGCCCATTCCATTGCTCACAATCCACTGTAAAGAGATTCTCACAACTTACCATGTAATCAGTACCCCATGTTTTTGCCAAAAGATTTACAACAAATGAGACCAGAAGACTAATTAAAACTGTTGTCTAGTGCATCATATTATTAGAAGTGCTTTACGTGGATTGTGATGAATGGCGAATTAAGACAGGTAACCTCACCGGTTTAAAAGTAACACCTTTTGTAAATTCAATTATGATAACTACATTTTTCTACTTGGAAATGATTAAATTGGAGCAACTTGATAAAAAAAGAATATTGTAGATCACATCTAGTTTTCTTTATTTTTCAGAGATTTAGCAAGGTTGGTTGTTATACTTAGAAGATGGTTAATAGTTGAAATATGGCAAGAATCGTAAACATGTGTTTCGAATTTTCGAATAAGTTAATATAAGGAATTTCATTTGCACCGCATTGCCTTTGTGTATTCATGTATGATAAGTACACTCATTCTTTAACAATCCAAAATTCCTTTAGCAAACTGAAATTGATAGAAAAGACTTGGCAACCAAGTCCAAAATATGACTCTATGAAGAGTAACAGGACTTTGTGTTTGCACCAATTTTTGCACGAATTTCTTTAAAGGGAAAACCAAAAAACAACAAAAACAATAGTAACCTTGAAATATAAATATAGGGAAACCTATGACCTGTTTCTACACAAATATGTATTATACCAGTACAGTGCATATGAATGATTAATTATATCGGTACAGTGAGTGAATAATAAGACCAAGATAACAAAATACTATGAAACATTAACAGATGCCACAGGAATGTAGTGTGGGTGAGATTGAGAGAATGATTTGTTATAACATATGCAATGTGTCATTTACTTATGCCAAGTTGAAATCGAAAGAGACTACAATATCTATGACCCACTTTGACATGCACATTATACAAGCATAATTCGGGTGCTGCGAGTATACCGCGATACGTGACCTACAGAAGCTAAAGTGTGCATTGTGAACCGCTTATAAAAGATTGGACTGCCTCCTCAAAGTTGTGAAATATGCAAACACGTCTGTTTTCTTGATATCCAATGCATCATCTAATAATTCACTTATTACAATACATGGTTGTTCTTAACATCTTCCAAACAAGGCTATACTGTAGTTGCATACACCACTCATCTTTGGAGTGAGGCAAATCCTCGCACACAATCCTTATATATTTGAAAAATGATAAGAATATTTTGTCTCTGTTATTGCGCATATTTATACAATGTCTCTGCATAATTACTCATAATATATGCTAGCATTAAATTCATGGGTATAAAAATAGTTTGCACATTAGAATAACCATTAAGACAACTTCACAAAAGTTGATATGTGTCCTCTCTACTCGTTATACCATGCATCTACCTTCTCACTATTGGACCAGCACAAATCAGGACAATTCAAATCAGATGTCATATGCTCAAAATGAGTATCTGGAAATGATTCCTACAGGAAGATGCACACAGGAAAGAAGATTTCCTGGTTGGATACGTCAAACACCTGACCTCGACTACTGCTTGATGTGACTTAAGTGGGAGATTGATAGATGGAAACACACTTGACGTCGCTCATTTAGTTCCTTGTTAATACCAAAGTGGCGTGCTGGGAGATCACTAGGGAGTGTTAACAGAGCTAAATCTATGGGTAATTAGCTCTTCAAAGGCTTCATTGCCTGTTTCACCTTCATGCTATGAAACTTGATGACGACTTGTGGCCATTCGAGAGATTGCTAATCAAAGGTACTTCGCTTCGTGACAACATTGATTGCACATGCGCCAAGTAAGGCATGCACGAAAGATGGTTTTAGAAGTACTTATCTATCACCTCGAACGATGATCTTACAGATATCTTAACCCTGTCATTAGTACTGAGCTCCATTGGGAGAAACCTCTATCGGTGGAGAAACAATCGAAAACCACTTTTGAGTAAATTCTGACAAAGGGGTAAGCATATAATTAACATTTTAAAATCAATTATCCGAGAGTTTTGTTAACTAAAGCGGGTATCATGCTGATGTGTTTGTTACCATTGATACAGCTGATAGAAAAAACATACATCTATGAAATGAATGTGGGAATTAGATAAACTAGTGACAGCACTTGAATGTGCAAAATTTCGTACCAACCATTTATATTCAATTAGAGACTTTAGAAATTACCTTGTGCTCTCCTCACTTAAGGTTTACATGTATGTATCTGTGATTACATACATAACAGGAATGTCATAGATACTTTTGATTGCATCAATATCACACGACTCTTTCATCAAGGAAGCCAAAAAGATGTCTGAAACCATTTTCTTTACTAAGGAAAAGAAGGATAGCCTCATGAGAAGAAGGTGTTTTAATTATATACGTTAAGTGTATTCATAACGAAAACATTCAATCACATCGACTGCAGTGCATATGTCAACTGCTTGAAAATGTGAACTGAAAACAGATGCATACATAGCCATACATTAAACATAGTCCTATTCACTTTTGCAGGAGGCACCTTTGTATAGAGAAAATGTCTCATCAGAATGATCCTCCTGGAAGACCCAACGTTTATAAAGTTGGTGATGGCTGACCATTAGGGTTCTACGAACATGAATCAATGGTTAGAGGAAGTACTAACTGACCTGCGATCATATGTGGATTAAACAAACTTGCATGTTGAAACTATATAATTATGATGCATGCAATATGTGGTTCGTTGGCAAAAATATGCTATCAAAGAGGAAGCATATATATTTCGTAGATGTGGATGATTGACAACTACAATAGCTGACCATCCATAAACACCTAATTGCTTTGGCATGGTATCAAATAAGTATATATATATATATATATATATATATATATATATATATATATATATATATATATATATATATATATATATATTTATATATATAAACATATATATATATATATATATATATATATATATATATATATACATATATAGATATATATATATATATATATATGTATATATATATATATATATATATATATATATATATATATATATATATATATATATATATATATATATATATATATATATATATATATATATATATATATATATATATATTAGATATTTTTACGGAAACCATACCATTGGTCCTATATCTACGTTGGCCAAGAAAGGGCGTCTGAATTTGCATTTAGTATGTACAATAATAAATATATTAGCTTTATACACACAGAAAATAGTCGGTGCACTACATTCATACATTTCATAACTTCACGTTTTGTGCCAATCTCCACGAAGTATTCTAGTAAAAGTCTTTTTGAACTGGGCATTAGCTAGAGCATAGCAGAATGGATTAATAGGGCTGTTTAGATAGCATATCCAGTAAGAAATATTATATAGTTCATCAGGTACACATTTAAGTCCTGCATCATTGCAAAAGCCCATGATAAGGACCAATATATGATAGGGTGTCCAGCATAGGACATAGGCACCGAGAATAATTGTGATTGTCCGGAGGGCCTTTCGTGCGCGATTCTCAGATTTGGATTTTGCAGTTTTCTCGCGACGAGATTTTCGTCGACTCTTACGTGAACTCACATGCTTGACAAGATGGCGGAAAGGGTTGCCCCTATGGTCCTTTTTTGAGTCTGCATTCAATGCTTGGATGTCCTCTGAGTTAGCAATTTTAGTGATTGTTTTACCATTTTTCTTATCCTCCACTGCCTCGACCTGAATCCTGGCAGCAGGGGAGATAGGCTTTAGGTGGTCAATGCTGCTAGAGGGTTTGGGGGACTTGGGTGTTACAGGGGGTGTGGGCACATGGGTCTGAGTCCCATTCTTGTGGGCACATTCCCTAGGACTTACCACGCATGCGTTGGGAACAGGCTCTGGGTCCAAATTAACCAGCTCTGTAAATGAATCACGCTTCTTCCATACAGGAGATTCCAAATCCTTGACGTATCTACTTCCATTTGTTGGCTTCCCTGGCTCAGGCAAGATACTCTTGTTCTGCTCGGATAAGCTTTTTATAGTGTCACTGGACTGTAATGAGCGAAGACTTTCCTGGTCAATGTACTTCATACCGTGCAGTTGTTCAGGTGGTGAGGAGACATTAAACTCTGGAGAAAGCTGATTGGGTGAATTGTTATCGGTCCCAAAGTTTTCAACAGGAATTGGGGTCATCAGGGGCGTCTGCTGATTGGGCAGGCATTCATCATTGCTGTTAGGCAAACCACCAACGTTGGAAGTCGTATTTGAATCATTGTGTTTGATGTTGAGTTGCATGTCGTGTTTATTGGTGTCCTGTATGGGCAATTTAGTAGCAGCTCTGATGGGCGTGGGCTTGTATGGGTATGGTTTCAGCTCTACACTAGGGGGAGGAGGTATGGGCATGTAGCTGTTACCTCGTGGCACATCCAGCTTTTTCTTGCTTCTCGTCTTACTCTTTGAGGTCTTCCTGTGCTTGGGGCTGTGCTGCTTTGGGTCAGAATGGCTACTAGATTCTATATCTGAGGGGAATGCTGGGCTACTAGACCTATCTTCATCGGGTTTTTCCTCTCGGTTAGAGGTGAAACTTGTGGTGGAGGTTGTTCTCGTTTTCTGGCTGATGTGATTGGACTCTTTTTTTGGTCTCTTTCCTGAGTCAGGAGTTAGAGTATTTCCCTGACGTGTTACTCCAATCCCAATCTTCGTCATGGTCTGACCGGCCATGGACACAAGAGAAGTCATCTTTTTATGTTTTGCCTCAGACTTGCGTTGGAGATCTAAGGCAACCTTATATATACCAGTGTAGAGAGAGCACATGGCTATGAGGGTCACCCAGAAGTAGCCGATTGTCAGGATGCAGTTAAAAAGTGGATCTTCAAGAAATTGCACATAACACTCTCCCTCTGGGACAGATCGGTCGCCAACGAAAAACTGCCAGCCGAAAATGGATGTGAAGAAAATCACAAAGGGAATCAACCAGGTAAAAGCCACCATAGTAAGCACCTTCTTCTCGGTTCTCCAGTTGCGGTACTTAGCTGGGAATTTCACAGAACAGAATCTATCAATGGTTATGAAGAGCACGGTGTACTGGGAAGTGAGACACACGGTATAGTCGATTGAGAGCCAAAGGTCACAGAAGAACCAGTCCAGAGGCCATCCTTCCATGAGCAGCATGAGTGTATAGAAGTTCATAGAAATAGCGCCAATAAGTAGGTCACTCACAGCCAGACTGAAGATGAAGTAGTTTGTTGGTTGGCGAATTGTACGTTCCAGCACGAAGGACATCACCACAATCATATTCCCAAAGATGGTCACTATACTCGTGCTGCCAGCCAGAATGGCCAGAATAACAATCAACCAGATTTCACGGCTGGGGGTCTTTGTCACAACCGTCTCGTTGTCAAATAACGAGACATTTCCTAGATTCACTGTTGAGTTGTTGCATAATACCTCCACACCGCTGGCATTGCAGAGCCAGGATACGCTGAATTTATCATCATAGATATCGGTGGTAGCATCCCCCCATACATCCTCCAGCCACGGCCGGGTGTCATAGGCAGGGTGCACAGAAGACTTGTTCTGTAGTCCAGTCAAGGGCGGTCCGATGACCGTGTAGTTGCTGCTGCCTCCACTCAGACCCTCCACTCCCAAGTTTGACATAATAGATATGTTCATTTTGCACGTCGTCTTCTTCCTTCATGCAGAATGTAAGCCTGGATGGCATTCAGTGAGTCAATGAGAGACAATATATGAACATGTAATGAGAATTCAAAGTCCTTCTTGTCCATTCACATGAAGACATCTGCTATAGTTATTTGCCATATGTTCAGAATCCGACTCATAAATCCATCGGTAGCTTGCGATAGTGGATGATGGAAAGTTGTGCATCCTTGCCAATACAGAAGTAGTGGATTGTATGTGCTCTGTCTTCTTATTGATCTGGAAAAGAGAAACAATATTGTATTAGGCTGCGAAATAATTGTAAATCAAAATAGCAAACGAGCATTACTCTTAATTGTTTTTTGATAAATGGATAAGAAAAGATATTCAATCTTATAACTTAATTTTTGACTGGAATAAAGTGATTGGCAATCCCAAGTCATATCTAATAATAAGTGTTATTAGTCTTGAAACAAAAGAGTAATATACACCAATGGACAATTTGGTAAGGAAATGCATGTTGACTTATTTAATACCATGTACATGTATGTCAGCAACCTAAGGCTGATGAATACAGAGTATATCTTAATACATGTAGGACCATTCACCAATTTGCAGATAGTTGGAATATAGTGTATGACTCTTTGAAATACTTAAATAAATGAACATGGAAATACTTTATATCCTATTCGCCGTGACAATGTACTAGTATTTGTTTGTGTATTGCCTGTCCTTATCTTAGTTAACATGATATATGCATTGCGAAGTATGTGACTACCTGTTATTCAAAGACAATACGATAATGAACATGTACCTGCAGATGCAATAGAAATCATCTCTTCTAAAATTAAATAAAATATTACTCCAATAAAAGCAGGTACCAAGAAAAACAATTGTGCAATTCCGATGAAATAGTGCAGACTTTGTAAATAGAAAGCTTCCTGCACAAAGCTCAAAAACATAGATTGGTTGTTTTCTAACGAAACGTTGGTCAACACATTTTGACAATAAAAACTTTCTGTGAGTTCAAACTCTCATTTTAGTGATATTATTCGTACATCTACTGCAGATTGTGCACGAATGAATAGTCTAATATCAACATTTCATCGTTAATGTCATATCCTCAACTGATATGTAGTTTAGAATTCCACTCAGAAGTAAGATTAAGTTTCTTCTTAATGATGCTTCTGCAATGATGACATATGTAACTAACATTACGCATGATATTATACACTGATGGTGAAGATGATTGATTATGTATTTGTGTGAACACCAAATTATCATATTAGATATGGTAAGTAGTATGGTGAATGTGATCAAAAGAAACGGTCTTACAGAGTTTCCAACTTATCATGTTGAGTTTTGTACTTGGGTCAACGTTTCTATGAAAGAGCTTTTTCAATTAGCTTTACAAATGGTTCTGTCATACATGCCAAAGACAACAATGCATACACATTATTTATAGGAAATTAAACATGATACATATTTCGTGGGTGGAAAGGATTCGCAAATAGATTCTTAAAGGGCGATGATTTATACAAACATATGTGATTTGTCACATTCTCTGCCTTGCTCTTATTAATCATGCTGTCCAAATGGAAACTAGTGGCCATATGGGCGCAGCAATAAATCGCCAAGGAGAAAAAAAGATGCCTTGGGATCTCCTGGCGCAATCCATAACCATGATGAAAATGTATGGGCAGCACACATGTATCACGTTACAAATCTTTCTCAAGTGCCTATATCTGTTATGGAGTGTTTTTTCTATATGAATGTCATCCTGAAATTATCACAGTGAATGTGTAATTTATAAAAGAAACTTTGGAGTATTTTTGAGTCCTGACATTTTAAAGAATTTTAGTAGGTGCGAATGAAGTGAACCGCCATGATACTGTCTTCGGAATATTTGAGTTCTTTGATTTTCTCACTAACCATGGTCTTTTGCGATAGAATTTCTGCTTCTTACACGGAACAATGGCGAGATGAAGTATAGCCTTTCTAAACTATAGGGAAAATTATTCGAAAACTCATCAATCTTATAATATCAGTACACATTTTTTTGTATGTAACGCATGACCATCAGAGCTATCATTGTCTACTGTCTGTTATTATTATTATTATCATTTTTCTCTTTATGTTTTTCTACTGCTAAACAATGTTATTTTTCTCTACCCTTGTATCTATAATTCCATCATTTTTCGGAGTCGGTCAATAAAGAATACAATATGATACAATTGGTAACGGGCATGTTTTATATTGCAATATTTATAGCAAGAGGTTCCAGCCAGCTAGCCCGGATATTCACACACCGTTTTAACTTTGTAATCATAAGGCGTTATCAAATTATTAGAATAGGCGGATTGCGTGGAGACAGGTTTAGTTAAATGTCGATGGATTATATCATATTAGACCCTGATCGATGTGGGGCCATCACCCCAAAGTGGCCACGAGGTGACAGGCAATCACGTGGCCAAATCTGGTTACGGCTCTCCGCTATACTTAGTACAGATCCAAACGTGCACGAACCAGGCATAACTCAGTTATGGTGGATCCGATAACGCCATCTACTTTTACAGCCGGTAATTGCAGAACGGCATGATGGGCATTGGAGACTCGTACGAGGTATATCTACAGGGAGAAAAAAGGATATTGCATATGACACGGTGGTAATTGTTATAAGACAATTATCAAGTGTCTAGTACGTGTATCACATAGACAGATATGTCGACCTTAGGTAACCTGATAGAGTGACATACACGTGTCTTCCTGTTCAGCTAGTTGTTTATGGCCCTCTTTATATGATTTCTAGCTGCCGCCAAAATTGCTTTTATGATATAGTAGAGGATCCACCGTGGCGTTAGTGGTTAGATCACCTGGCGCTCACGCCGCCAGACAACTTCGAGTCTCCACTTGGTACTCATCAGTCAGTTGGTCTGGTCTACATACAAATGTGCGGCGGTATGAATGACTGACTTTATTCAAATGGTGCTTACGCAACTAGAAGACCCATTGGGACAACTTGTAAAACAAAAGGAATTTCTTCCCGGTCCACGGGTTCAATCTCGTTGCTACCCTAGCTGTTGAAAGCGAAGTAAAATCTTAATGATCCTCTTTCAGGATATCTTCAGTAAAGGAAGCAGAACATCATTTCGCGATACCTGCTTTAAGTGATATCCAACCCCTTAAATCTCATGATTGTCCTCGAGGGAATCTTTTCAACTATGTCAGCACGATAATGATATTTCAGATTCAGGAGAAAATCCGATAAGGAAACAAAACATTGTTATTTCAATGACGTTTTCAAATGGAATATACATTCTTAGCAAAATAGTTCAAGTAGTAATTATAATCTAGACGTTGTTGTGTATACTAGTGAATTATGAAATGCTAGTAGTTGGTATTTTTCCTGGGTATTTCTCTGCATGCCTCAATTTCGGCCGAACATTTCTGCACAATGTCAAATATTGGTTGTATAGTATTTAAGTGGGAACCATACTGTGTTCTCCACTTTCATTGACACATATTATACTTCTCATTTCTAGTTTTGAAAGCTCGTTAAGAGACTTTACCTATAGCTACATGTATGCAGGTTCATTTTTGGATTTCAGTTCCGTGCTTTGGGTGACCGCCAAAAGGCAAATCTGGATGACAGCCTGCACAGAGCAATTTGTCATGCCTGTCGCCAAAGTTCAGAATTGTATTGCAGCGTCGCTGTCAGAAAGAACCATCAAAGGCGGCATTTTTTCTGTCCGCCACTAATTACTTTGCGCTCAGTCCGCCACCGAGGCAGGGTTCGCCGGAGCCTATCTCTGTGTTTGCCATCTAGTCAATTACTCTTATTTTCTGCATGGTTGATGGTAATTAGCTCTGGTTGAAAAACACAACCAATTCTCGGCGAAATTGGCTGACACCTATTTCTTAAAATCACCATGCATATTTGGTACATTGCGGAGTGAACAACCTTTTGCCGCGTATGTTTTTTGTATGCAAAATCTTTAATGCTATTAACATAAGAAAAAGCAAACATATGTTTCTAACTTCATTGAGATATACTCAATCATGCTCTATGCACCAGCAAATCTTATTGATACAGGCCATTGATATGTTTGTTCTCATAAAATAAAATAAATCGCACTTTGAAAATGTCTAGTACTAGTATTCGTACCCATAGGGACTGAATAGTTTAGGACATAAGTCAGATGACTGTTCCACTATTCAAGTGTGAATATATAAAGTAAGCGACCATTAACAGTTCTGCACTCAAGTATACAAATGACGTATTAAGTGTAGTC
Organism: Maea johnstoni; assembly: GCA_963942565.1. Classification (NCBI taxonomy): domain Eukaryota; kingdom Metazoa; phylum Annelida; class Polychaeta; order Spionida; family Magelonidae; genus Maea; species Maea johnstoni. The sequence continues at coordinate 15,236,303 of OZ012689.1, read as the reverse complement.
TACATTTTTAAACATTCTAAACGCGCATCAAATCATCCCGGATGCATTCGAATTATTTTATAAACGATGAATCTCATTTGGCCAAGCATCCACCTCTTCACATGTATTGAGTTAAGGGAAACACCTGTCCTGCTTGTGCAGTTTTCAACTCCTTAGTTACTGAATTAATTAATTTATGTTACTATCACATGTAATATACCAAATATTTTTTCGATTTCTGAAATTTTGATGAATTGATTCTCACGAGACTTTGACCATAGTTCACCATTTCTCCATCAAGCGGCAGCATGTATATGGAATTACGTTTATATTTTTTTGGATCAAAATCATGTGTCTTGAGTACCAATCATTATAAAATTTATAACTAATCAATGTGCAAAGCCTTTTTGTTTAATATATTTGTAAATGATTGTCACCCAAGTAGGGTCATTTAAACGTGTATGAATGATTTGATTTGAATAAATCTCTTGATCACTAAAACATCTGCTTTGTAGTGAATCAAAATATCAAAGGGCAGTTCACAAATCAAAAGGACATTCCAAATATAACCGTGTTAAATTATGCAAAGCATTATACTTAATTTCACTTTTTTTTCTTACTGCAGCGTGTGCATGCGTTCTCAGCTTATACTGAGAACGAGGTATGCAACTGATGAAATAATTAACGGGTAGGTCATCTGTGTGGTTCATGTGTGCAACAAGACAGACTATAAATAGCCTCACAGCCCTAAACTACAATTACCCGTATGCATCAGTCAGTGCCAAAACAGATCAGTATTCGACTATAGACTGCAACAATAGCGTTATATTTTTAACAAAATTACTTTTCTGTAAAACACGATCTTGCCTATAGGACAGTGACGATAGATTGTGAAATAAATCCCAACTAATACGATATAAAACATGAGCGGCTGAAAGTTATCTGCTAGACTAAGTGTATCCATGCTCAGTAAACGAGAGTTGTAAATTGGTAAACAATATGATTTCATACCACTCTATGATATTATAGCAGAAATACTCTACCCTGAATAGACCTGACACTAGATGAAGGTACAACTTCACCTCCCTGGTTAATCTTAATTCACACTAGCTCCAGTGCATTTCATTATCGCCCACGACACTAAATGATTGATTTTTCTCCTATAAAAAGACATGCACTATTTTTAGTATTAAGGCAATCTGGTAACATAGTGAGGTGAAACAGAAATAGGTGTCGTTGCCGTGAAATTTGGCTGGCTTTACCATAATTTTGTTTTATATACATGCACATGTATCTCTCACACAAAACCCAGCCATGGTAAATTACCCATCCCGGAAAATAAAGAGAATAGATTAGTTTTGGACTAAAAGTAAAGACACAACATCCCACCTAGTGTGTCTTTGGGGAAAAATCCTGATACTTCTATAGCTAGTTGGCTGGCCAATAAATAAGTGCAGCATTGTGAAAAACTATGTTAGGGTGCTTCCGGATCAGATAGACCCATTGCAAATTGGTTTCATGGGAATTAGAGTTGTCCTCTGGGTGATGGTTTCTACATGTAGCTATTGGAAGCGACACACCTCCAAAAGATTGTCAAAAGCTGGGCGTGAGGCTTTATAACGTCACCTGCAGTGAGTCTTTGTGTTGAGACGAAGCAGCTCCCTCTTTGCCCCCAAAGAGAAAATTGAGCTCTTCAATTTACAACTAGTTTAGCAGAAAACCCAAATCACCCTGTTTATGAAACTGATTTATACTCTGAGTACTTATATGTGCACCGTTTTAGTAGGGAGCCAAGAGTCATTCCAACTTCTGATATTCACATAATAAAGTCTTTGGATGAATTCAATTTTCACCCTGACATGATAGCCAATTACCAATGAAACTCCCTCACTGACATATCTGACTCCTATTGTCAACCTCACTCCTTCATTTGCAAAGAAGTATCAAACAGACCCCTTGATATACATGAGTTTACATAAAAGAATAAAAGTCATCCACAGAGACTATAACTTTATTTACTCTGATGGCTCTGTTCTTAATAAGAAGCCTCCAGCAGCTGCAATCATTGACAACCCTCTCCCTTTGAACACATTCCAGACAAGTCTTCCATATTTTCTGCATGCGTAATATCTTGCTCTTGATCGAGTTGAGAGGTCAGATGATTATGAAAGAATTTCACTTTATTTTCTGATTCTATGTTTGCTGTTAAGACCATTTGAGGTACAAATTGGATGTATCCATTTGTCTCGAAGGTACTGGATTGCCTTCATTCGCTAATACAGTACAATGAGAAAAGCTAATTATTTAACTGGATTCCCAGTCATATTTGCATTAGCGGAAATGGAAAAGACAGATACGACCGCCACTACAACGCAAATGACAGTCCGAGTGGAATGAAGCCATCAACAACAAATTGCATACAGTTCATCCTCAGTTGGGTCTGTGGCCTGGGGCCGGTTGCAAGAAAATACTTAAATGTGTAAGTCCAAGTCTAAGTGAAGTGCACTACGAGGAGTTGGTCTTATTGGGTTGCAAGAAAATACTTGCACTTGGACTTAAACGAAGTGCACTACACTTGGACTTATTCTCATTGTGGTAGGGGGCCCTGAACGCCAACAATGAAAAAAACAATGCAGTTGAGCATGCCCCTTCTCTGTTGCCTTGCATTTCATTCTAAAGGCATTGTTGGTACTACTGACAACACACAGGCACTGTTTGGGATAAGGTTAGTTTGTTCTATTGTCTCCCAACAATACATAGTATTGTTTTCCATAAAATGTATACTGTATACTTGAATTTTCCCCTTTTACTTGGTTAAGAGATCTTATTAAATAAAATATCACAGTTACTATAAAAAAAGTTTTACATGTCAGTTTTGACTCCTTTTTCTGTCACCTCCCATCCATTTTTGGATGCCTACACATTTCATTCCTCTGAGGAAATTCTTTTTTTTCTCAGATGTTTCTTGTCATAGAAGTCAAAATTAAGAAAAACAATAAGGATTGGATGTTCTAGAATTTTGTTTTTGCTCAGCACCATTTAGTTCCTTCTCCAAAATTGCCAATTTTGGAAGCCAGATTTTGTTGCTGAATTGAACATTTGTTTTTTATTATCATTCTTTTTAAAAGCTTTTTTTTATCTCTATGAGTAGAGCAAACTAGAGAAAACATCACCCCTGTACTGGATTATGGAAATAAAATTGGGCGGATTTCTTTTCTAAAAAGTTCATACGTTATTAATCTGTTTTATAAATGGGAGAGGTTTTTTTTGATACAGAGCTTAATTTGTCTGCTCCTACCCAATTTTGGAATTAATCTAAGTGACAATTATGAAAATTTCTGCATTCATTATTAAAAAAAATTGTCCAAAAAGCTTTATATTTGATAACAAAGACTTTATCAAAAAAATTATCCGGTTTCAGCATGCTTAAGTAATAGAAATCAACAACTTATGTATGACGTATGTATGTATGCGATCTGTTGCAGAGGCCATTCATTTAAAGGTGGAAACCTAGGTAGGGGCGCTGTCGGATATCCTTGGTAGACCCTTAGATATGGATATCAAAACAAAAGATTACTCATGAGTAGTGATCACTGGCCATAAATCCTAGAGGGGGGGGGGGGGGGGGGTGGAAGAGCACTCAGGTACAGAGGGGGTGCATACGCTCATTATAAAAATACCCCTAAAGCACTGATTTCTGGCCAAAAAAGCACCCTTATTTTAATAAAAACGCAGACCTTTTCCAGTAAATAAACACCCCTTCTTTTATCAAAACACTGACATTGGATGAACGGGAACACTTATTTTAACTTTACATTTTATAATCCTCTGCCTGTTTAACGGCAGCAAGTGGCGGCAGCAAACTCGGAAGCCCAGTCACTTCGGGAGTCACTCGGCGTCAGAGCCGCGCATATTTTGTGAATTGTACAGGAATTTTCACCCCCCATACTTCGTACCTGGGTAAAAAATAGTACCCTTCTTTTACAAAATCGCGGACATGCGGAGGTCTTAAAAAAGACCCCTTTCTCTTACGAAATATGTAACGCAGGTGCGCCCCCCCTCTGTACCTGAGTGCCCCCCCGGGCCATAAATTTCGAACAAGCAACTCTCTGTTGGCATGCAGTCAATAACACAAAGACTGGACAGTGCAGTTTGAAATACAGTAATACACAACTCAAATAAGAGTCAGTGTGAAACACATGTCCTGACAGGGGTTGAGCGGTCAAAACCATTGATAACCTATTATGTCTATTTACATCCTATTACTACACAACCAATTAAACGTATTTCAACATAAATGAGAAATGTTAGTTTAAAGTTTTAAGGAGTTGAAATGCATAAAACTCAACCTTCATTCATTAGCGGCAGCCATTTTTAAGTGCAAGTCCACCTCGTAAGATACCTCTAGAGGTGACTTACGAGTTGCACTTAAATAGTCCAAAATTTAAGTGCAAGTCAAGTGCACTTCAAGTGCAAGCTTTTTTTGCAACCTGTAAGTGCACTTCCCCGGATATTTAAGTCTGCCAGTGCACTTGCACTTACGTAAGTATTTTGTTGCAATCGGCCCCTGGAGTTTTAGAATCACTTGGCATGAGGAGAGTGTTTTAGCAAGGGCATAGATTGGTCCCAGTGCACTTGAATTACTCCTTTTTAAAATGGTGGACCCTCCCTAATGTACAGCTTGTGATTGTTATTTAAATGTCAAACAATTTTAATCAATCCAAAAACACACATTTTAATGTAAATACATGTAGCTATAAAGAACTCTTTACGAAAGTTCCATCTGGCAACATTATATGTCATTACATGAGATTACTCTATTTTACCAATTGTGACAAATTCTAAGAAATTATACTTTTAAAACCATGCATGAGCTACTTATAGTCTGAAATTGTTCATTATGTTGTCGGACATTTAATTCTTTATTGCTTTGTTGTTATTTTCTTTATTAACATACGTCCATTACTTTACACAGATCTATGGCACTGGGTGGCATTTATGTGTCAATGTGCTTTTAAGTATCCATTCAGTCATTCATTTGAAGCCAATTTGTAGCCGTTTTTCATGAAATGAATCTGTATATGGTTGATGATATTTCTCTATCCTGGTAGGCCCAAACCTTTCACGGTCATGCGCTATATGAAATCTATATCTACAGCTGATGGACTACACGCTACTGACTGCAACTAAGATGGGAAGAAACTGGTTAGTCACATAGTAACAGTCATCATGTTGTTGATCTAATAGTTGATCCGAGGAAAGTGTCCAGAAGCACTTTAGATGCATTGGAAATAGCCTGACCATTAGCAAAAGTCAAGCTGTGCCGTTGCTACTTAGGAGGTTTATGATAAGTCTGAGAGGCAGAAAGTAAACACTGAGATGACACTTAGTCGCTTCTAACCATAAAACGCAGCACGTGATATAAAATGCCATGGCCTCAGAGTAATGCACTGCTGCATGCATGGAACCATCACCTTTAACCCGTCCAATGCTGAGGCTACTTTTGCCAAAAGCACAAGGATGCAACGTTTTTTAAAACCATTTAAACCCTGTCATAATGGTATAAATTGGATAGCTCTCGCTGAGCTCTCTCATATGCCAGGGTTTCAGTCATTTTTCAGTTTTTGCATCATTTTGTATTGGCCAAATTAGCCACCAGCAGCATAAGGGTTAAGTGAATAATCTCATGAGTCATGGATTCATGTTGAATCTGCGGTCTTTCACCTATATCTTACTCTCTTGTATAGATATTGATATATTATCTCTAATCTTAAAACATACATTCTATAATAATAACCATGCACCACCACTAACTCTCCCATCAATACATAATCATTTACTTCTTCCATTGCTGAAACATTCATAAAAGTGGTTCATTCAAACCATTAACATTTAGTATCTGAATAACCCAGCAATTCCCACAGAGTATAACTTGATTTATACATAAGCCGAGATATATCATAATGCATATGCACATTCTTGCGTATGTTTTGATAGTTCCAAAAGATACAGGCCATAACTGCAAATGCACACACACACATAAACGCATATATATATATATATATATATATATATATATATATATATATATATATATATATATATATATATATATATATATATATATACAAATATATATATATATAATTATATATATATATATATATATATAAATATATATATATATATATATATATATATATATATATATATATATATATATATATATATATATATATATATGTGTGTATATATATATATATATATATATATATATATATATATTCATACACATATATATATATATATATATATATATATTATATTATATATATATATATATATATACATACACACACACACACACATATATATATATATATATATATATATATATATATATATATATATATATATATATATATATATATATATACCATACCATTTTCATATTTGCATGCCACGTGGCAATTCACCAGCTACCTCAAGAGACACAAAGTACTCTGCCATCTCCAAGAAAATCCAATTGGGATTAAGACGTACAGGCAATCGATGTCAAACCTGTCTTAGCGCGGACAGGGGATTAAGGGCATGCTGATAATGTGGAGTTATGCGATATTTCATAATGTCGGTATGTCTACATACAAGTCACATTGCTGCATCAACTGCTAATCTTTAGCCTACACGTTGCCACACACCGTCAAGCATTTCCTGCAATAACGAACCTAACTTGCTTTGTGGGCAAACAGAGCTGCTAATAAAGGGGGATTAAGCCGGCAATCACACGCCTTCCACGCAATAATTTAATGCTCCTAAAGTCCGCATTGCAATTCGCCAAGCCTCGGCAAGATAATTCCGTAGTAATGAATACGAGTAGGAAACCGCAGAAGCACTCCTGCCAATCTACACGCCACTTCCTTTGTTTTGCATTCAAATGGTTTGTTAATCGATGACATTGGTAGTGGCGGATTACCTGCCGTAGTAGAAATGAGGAGACGATAGTGTAACAGTGATGACTAGGAATGTGAAAAAGCTGAAACCTACAAATTTGTTTCGCATAAAGATGGTTTGGTGAGTGGTGATAGAGCAACCATGAGATGAAATATACATTATTTCGTAGTAGTAAAGTGGCCATGTAGATTTTACTAGCTTAGTAATAAAAGCTTTTTTAAACCGGAGCAAATAGCATTTATGCAGGCCTTTGCATGTAACAACGACAACGAGTAGGATATCATTGATGAAAAGGTCTATACACTCGTACATATGTACAGGGACATGTACATGTAATTCACATATTCTGCATTAAATGGTCCCTTAATTGATTATATTGTAACCAGCAGATGATACATGTACCTACATGTATATAGTACCTAAGTAATAAAGACGTGAAGGGTATATTACTACAATAGAAGTGAATACGAGTAGGGATGTATTCAAGCACGGCTAATGATCACGCCAGTATCTATTGCATATTGAATCTTTCTTCATGCTTATTAGAAAAAAAAGTGTATTCAACAAATCATCATCAATATTTTCATTAAACACACAAACAAACGTTTCACTTCAGTTTTAGTTGTGTATGTTTATGAAACATACATCAATGTATGTGTTTACAACAACCAGTGAACATTTACCTTCGATTTTAGAGCATGTGATGTGTATTGAAAATACGTATTAGTACATAAAAAGGTTTCCCTTAATCTAGGTCACCGGTCTCATGCGATATATATATTCTGGATACGATGGGGATATCAGGTGTTTTGTTTACAATTCTTTTTATTTGAACGCGGTTGGTCTTTATAACGGTAAGTATTTTGTCGAAGAAGAAGTCACGGATTTGAAGGTCAAACTACCTACGGGAGATAGCGTGAGATACTTAAATGCGAACTTAAGTACCAATTACATGGAACTTGAAAAATATTATCAATGTCTCTCAAATAATAAAGTTCGTCTTTGTATATATTCTTACATCTTGTTAACCCTTATGCTTCTGCTGGCTACTTTGGCCTATACAAAATGTCATAGTATGTAGAAATCAAATGACGGGCGTTTTGATTTGATTGCATCATCCTTCATCTACTTTTCCAAAAGAAATGAGAGGGAATTATTCAGTGGTGATTACGCTGTTTTCTCTAATAGGGCCACATATTTAGAGCTTGGCCAGTACAAAATCCTCTTGTAACGAATAAAGCCTGTAAATAACGATGGCTTTAGGAATAATCGATCGTTTCAGCATTAATCTATCTGAGATTTTCGCCCGAGGTTAACCTTTTGATTTATGCTGCCAAATGATACGATCATGCTGGCATACAAATGGCTTTGTTTTATATTAGGGCCTCGTTGTTGGTTCGATAAAAGTCTGACCCTATGTGCTGAGCACATTTATTGTGTGTCCTTGTATGCTTTAGATCGAGTCTTTCAACGCGAAGTGAAATATATCAATCCTTCCGATATCACACAATTGTATCACCACATGTATTATTGATACAAAAACGAGAATGAGTTCTCAATTGGTGCACTGCTGTTAAACTCTCGTGTGCTCCTTATTTCCTACGCTATTCTGTGAATCTTCAATATCTAATCGGCAATGCTCAATAAAAGATACTTCTTAAAGGAAGTTCTCTAAAAGGATGAATGGCCACATGTGTATCTAGGTATGGTCACACAGGTTGGAAGTCATATCACCACACAGAGTAGTATTTGAAGGCAAACTACATATAGTTAGTGTGTATTGAACGAGACTGGAACGCCGACCTTCTGTCAAATAGTCCTCAAAATATCACTTTGGAATCAATATATACCTATTTATTTCAAATTATTTGCAAGATCCATTCAGATGTAAATTGGTTAGTCCGTATGCAAAGTCCTAGCAATGACTGCCCGCGCTCATTCTACTGATGTCTTTACGAGCACCTAACACAGTCGCATACCAGAGACGTTTATCACGAACTGAGCATGATCCAATGTTCATGCTGGATTGTAAATCTTTTATATTGCTACACAGGTTTCCATTTTATCCACAAATTGCCCACAGGAGGGTCGAAAAAGCCATCCCCCATCTGACCTTCATAAAAAACTCCTGGCATGCTGAACTTAACCAATGATATGCTGCACGTCTGTGCTCGCAACAAGGCCAATGGGTGTCCAGGCCATGAGGGTAGACTCTAAATCCGCGCAGTCCTCAGGAAGGAGGTCAAGGAAACTTATGATATTGGAATCCCCTAACTAGGGTTGGGTAACCCTAACCCTGGACCTGATTCCTAATCCTTACTCTAACCCTAGTTAGGGGATTCAAAGATCATAAGTTTCCTGGACCTCCTTCCTGAGGACTGCGCGGATTTAGAGTCTACCGGCCATAGGCTCGCATGCGAGCGGCAGTCATTGCACTCGCTGTACCCATGCGCATGCGCAGTGCGTAAGGGCCCCGAAACAACCGACCTGGGGTGAAAGGGGAATTGGAGAAGTCACTATTGAAATCCTGACGTCCGTGACTAAGCCTGTTGCCACTGAGGGCAAGTATTGTTCTCGAAAGACAGATAAAACAATTTGTTTTTGGTCGCATGCGTCATGGTGAACCCATCACCCCTGATTGCATTGCCGGCAATACGTACTAAACATCACTCGTCAAATTAGTGGGATAGGGAGCATCCCTGTTACTCTAGCACCTGAAACAAAACACGATTTATATACCCTAAGTTCACCATTTTCGACTTAATAAATATCACTCGTCGAATTAGCGGCATGTTAGAATCCCTGGTACTCTAGCACCTGAAACAATACACGATTCAAATACCCTAAGTTTACTATTTTCAATTCAATAGATATCACTTGTCGAGTAAGCGGGATATTAGAATCCCTGGTACTCTGGCACCTGAAACAATACACGATTCCTACACCCTTAGTTTACCATTTTCCAACACACTAAATACTACTTCCTATCATGTTGTGCTGTTTGAATTCCCGCTGTAGCCATGAGAACAAGTCTAACAGGCCTCAACGTTAACTCAAAATGGTACTGGCCCCGTAGGACCAGTAACCCCGAGGATCTACTGGTCCAGCAAAGATTTTACTGGTCCTACAAATCTTTGCCTAAAATCCACAGACAACATTTATTTTCATTTATTTTATATTCATTTTTTTCAAAAACATTTGGGATATTCTTGAGGCGAAACTTTGTAATAAGAATGCCCTAAAATGTTTACTGGCCCTGTAGGACCAGTTGAAGTTTTTTTTTACTGGCCCGAAGCCATTTTTGGGAATTTTTACTGGCTTGGGGCCATAGGACCACTGTTAGCGTCGAGCCCTGCTAAACAGTCATGGCAGTTACCGTCTACAGTGTTATGAGCCATTTCTATGCTAAAACAAATGAAGCATAGTCGTAATGTCTCAGCGGTTTCGAATAAACGCACTTTGCAGACTTTGGTGGATGCTGTTGACATGTACATTTAGTACATGTATTATAATGGCCTATTGCGTGCTTTCTTTGCTTCCAGCAATGGCAGGACAGCAATTACACTAGCGTAAATCTACATTCCACTACCGCTTGTTCCACACTGTATCTCCTACTAGGAAAAGTTCAAACAAATATAGCCGTATCAAGCAAAAGCACAACAATTGATATGCTCTAAAGAAATGAGTGATTGTCGATGGCAATGGCCTATGGCAAACATGCAATGTTTCCAAGCAATACCTTCTTTCCCCGAAACAGCACAATTCAATTAGGCCAACAGCCTATATAAATGATACATGCATGCAAGTCCGTGCGCACAAACACACAAACGCACTCTCTCAATCACTAGTGGCATTTGAACAGAATGAATGAAGGGTTGTGGGGCTGCGTTAGGGCTCGCGTTGAGTCGGGTCCTAGATAAATTGGTCGGATGCACAGACTGCTGGCCGATGCGGCAAATGTACTTTATAAGGTTGAGGTGCGTTAATTAAATCCTCTCAACATTGATAGTATCCATTAACGCAGCACGCAAGCTAAAATGATGTCTTTTAACGATCGAAGTGGACGCTGGTAGTTCAGACCTGGAGCATGGCCCCGCGCCAAAACAACGCTAAGGTTACCACACGAATGAAAACAATATAGGTAACTTCGCTTACATCGGACAAGAAGATAGTAGTTTGAGCCCAGAGATTTCGTCCGGACTACACGAAAATCCGAACTAGGCAAGTCAGAGGTAAGCGAGGTTATCTGTACTAAAACACAACTAGCATACAGACCATTACCTCTCTGAAGAGTATGCGCATGGCAATTTCTTCATGAATATTCAAGTTTCTTCGGGGCCTAGGGGTCCTCTGCGCACAAATGGATAGAAACTGTAAAACTGCATATTCTCGATCACATATCATAGTTATGTTCGATGAAGTATAGTAATCTTCATTGGGGTTTTGACATCCATTAGAGTTTTTCCCGTTTTTCTTTTATGGTCCATTTACTACATGTACATGATGGCCGCAGAAGGCCTAATTACATTGTAAAATGTTGCAGTAAGCCAAGCTGAATAAATGTAGGTGTTAAAATGACATGCATATATATATATATATATATATATATATATATATATATATATATATATATATATATATATATATATATATATATATATATATATATATATATATATATATATATATAAATAATTATACATATATATTTATATATATATATATATATATATATATATATACATATATATACATATATATATATATATATATATACATATATATATATATATATATATATATATATATATATATATATATATATGTATATATATATATATATATATGTATATATATATATATATATATATATATATATATATATATATATATATATATATATATATATATATATATATATATATATATATATATATATATATATATGCTTCCAGTTAAGGTTGGAAATCGAGATGTACAGATGTCATATTTGGTCGACTAGGCGGCAAATCCAACATAGATCATACGCTTATCTCACAGTAAATTATGAAATGCAGAAGCGTCTATTTGTCACACCAATGTGCGAAAGAGGGTATAGGGAACGTGCGGTAGATCATATCCTTTAATACTGTTAGACTTTTATCATATTTGTCCTGGGAGCTTGGCAAATTGAAACTACCAGATAGTTCATCTACACATGCCATTAAAAAAACACATTAAACGTATGGATCCCAATTATTGCCATTGTGTATTGATTGATACATGTCTGTATTAATGATAATTCGGTTTATGCCATATCCTCGTTAGCTAAGTGTGTCGAAATTGACAATTCTTTCAACCGATTGTCGTACAGTGACCAATAAAAAGCAGTGCGCAATGAAAAACTGTCTGTCATCCCGGACTTACGTACTAGGACACCCCTGTTGGATCATTCCCTAGTGCGCTAGATCAGCCGGCCTAGGAGGCTGCCCGGGGAAAGAAGTGCAATTGATGCGTGAAAATATCAAACTGGAAATAACATTACATTCGGTTACCGATAGCAGCATCACACAATCAATACATTAGTACAAATTGCTGAGATGCACATTAGTTAATTAAGATATTGATCCTTTCCAAATTAACTTACGTTCTACCAAAAGAAAACCTATTTGCAAAGCAATGTTTCGGTTGAACCTTATAGTTACGTGTATACAATACTTAATGCCGTCTTTCTACGTTGCGTTGCCAGTATCTGAATCGTTTTACCAGTATCACGAGGTCAATGTGTTATCTTCTTGAAAATGAGTTATATCATTCATCTGCACAGGTACAATAGTATATTTTATATTCAATATTTTATATAATAGTTATCATAAGGATGTGTTTCTTACTTTACTTAGAACCACATCGCCCTGGCATGTCAAGTGACCAGTGGCATTGGAATATCTTAACTTTCAGAGAATTCCTGGCATATGTTTTGACCATTTAAACTACTACATTGACCATCGTAGGGTTACTAAATTGACCTTTATCATGCTTTCACTGTATGTCTGAACACTCGCAACGATACCAGCATGAGGCATAGCATGAACGATAGCCAACATCAAGTGGGAGAAATGTATTATTTTGCAATAAAAATGTTTTATAACTATATGCCACTGATTAAGCTAGACAGCAGATAACATGCTAGCAACCACTGTTGTGTATATATCTTTTCTTTTTTAAGTCCTCCAATACTGTCCATTGTATGTTAAATAAGGAGGCAAGGTATCATTTGTATAATAACCTTAAATAAGATTTATACATTTGTAAATGAAAATAAATGAACTCTGGGTTATCCATAGTTCTTCAAAAAAAAAAAGAAAAAAAAAAGAAGTGAAATGGCTTCACGCATTTGACACATTAAGAACGGAGCAATTAAACCACATATTGAGCCAAATATGTGGTTATACACAATGTACAATGTATGCGCAAATAAACGTACGTTCATACATACATACATACAATAAATTGCGCGTGAAGATGAATTATTTGAAAGTATTTCTTTCATATATTTGATATGTGCTATACCTATCATTTTACATGTTATCGCGTTAAAAGATTACATATCAGACAATATTATTATACGTATCTTTAAAAGAACGCAGGTGATAGGGCCTACCCTGATGGCCTAAGGTCTTGCCATTAACTGCTTGCTGTCTCTCATCGCTGACCGGGTTGAATTCACGCCGGGTGCACCACGGGAGAAAGTTACTCAGATAAAACAATATTCTTTACAATGTTTTTCTACAACCGTGCAGTCAAATATGGTACCAGATGATCCATCTGGGATTGCTGACGAATCTGCATCGCCAAAGGAATCGTTGAAGCCAATTGGATGACCACTCGACATTGTACGTCAGAAAATTAGATAGGGACTAACAAGATAATCAGATTCTTCCCCCGAGTATGGCGTTGATTTCATTCCAGAGCCGGCCTTCGCTATGTACATTTCAGTGCTGCTGACGTCATCGTTGGAGACCAAGGATAGCACTGGGCTGCTACAGCAGAAAGTTGAATAAGTACAGTTGCGCTTTGCATTAATAGGCATATTCATTATTTATTTTGGCATCCTCAATTCAGAGAACATTTCTTATTCATGGGCAGTACTAATTGCTGTATCGGGCAAATCACGTATACTCGTAAATGAGTTTTCAAGAAGTCTTTACTACCCAGGCCCATCGCTTGTTTAAAGACACCTGTAGTTTGACACACACTCTCTCTCTCTTTCTCTCTCTCTCTATATATAATTAAATGCATATATATATATATATATATATATATATATATATATATATATATATATATATATATATTAAAAATATACATATCTCTATATTGCTGTATCGGGCAAATCACGTATACTCGTAAATGAGCTTTCAAGAAGTCTTGTATAAACATATATATATATATATATATATATATATATATATATATATATATATATATATATATATATACATATATATATATATATATATAATTATAAATATACATATATATATACATAAATATATATATATATATATATATATATATATATATATATATATATATATATATATATATATATATATATATATATATATATATATATATATATATATATATGTATATTCGATTTTTAATGACAGGGCTATTAATGCGTGATTTAAGATGATGCGTGATGCAGGCCCATTCACATAATCTAAAAGCATTGATTTAGAAACCTTTCTAATGTATAATATACAATTTACTTCCACTCCTATCTGCACAAAATGAAATAATTGTGATAAACATGAAAGGATGCCTATCTTTAACATAGGTAACGTCTCGAAAAGGAAGCCTATTGCGGAGCAGTATGATAACTGTAAGCTTAGGTTTCCCCACTCCTCGCATAGGTGAGGTGTACTCATCCTCTATCTGTTTAGATTAGTACTAGAAATAACAACGATTTCCCCTAGGAACATCTCATACCCTCCTCTTCCATTTCCAAATTACGCACGGACTTCGCCAATCATCCTAACTAAGTAGAGGCATTCCTTGTAATTATTGCATCATTAGCGAGGGATACAGCGTTAATTTATACCTTTGATATGCCAGGGACGGAGATGAGGTGAATTGGTACGAATTGTGGTTTGTTATCAATGCTATACGCACTGTTTGCTTTGGCAATATTTCCACACTGAAAAGCGAACTCCGAATTTATGTTAATAGGTGCATATCTCCGGAGGCATAATCGATGAAATAGTGCATATCATGTCGTACAATTTAGGAACATGGTCGGGGGCACCGATACTCATGTCCGAATGACTACGATGTATGCTTATCGTTGCTTCTAGACTCTTCGCTGTCTCTCACCTGATGTCCCAGGTTCGAATCCAGATCATGGCAATTGAGAAAGTTGCCAATGACTTGCTGACAGTTTCTGGCTTTCTTCACCATAGTACATATGTAGTGTATATTTATTGACTGTACTATGATGTACAGAATCATATCAAATACAATGTAAACTGACTAAGCCATATAAAGCCCCAATAAGGCAGAAAAAATGACAATAAACGAACTTCTAGGGAGCACTTTTCTAGGCATATTGAGATCCGTCAATTACAATCTTTATTCCGCTACATGTATGCAGTAACAGTCTAATAATAACAGTGTTATGTTGTATGATTTTGTATAATACATGTATGCAGTCAATGCACATACACTACAATACAAATTGTGTATCCTGACTCTGTGATTTCATTCAGATATGTCTCGAGATGAGACATTTCTACATACAGATCAGTCGGAAAAAAGTGACAAGGGGACCTCCCCTGGTCTAGAGCATTGCAATACGGCGCTAGGCAATAACAGTTTAGATCCGTCAAATACAATTTTAATTCCGCTATATGTATATGCAGTAACACTATGTCCTGGCTGTGCGATTTCGTTCAGAATCGCCTCGATATGAAACTTGTCTAAATGTACATGTAGATTACTCAGAAAAACGTGACAAGGGGATCCCTCCCCCCCCCCACCGTAAAGCGGTCTAGCGCATTGCAATACGGCGTTGCTCGGCAGGCATCCACAGAGTGATACATTTTAAGAGTGCGGGAATATTGATGAGGGCACAGGTGACATGATGAATTGTATTTGTCCATCGGGCAATTTCCCTTTAACCTCTGCCCTAACGTGGCTTGTTGCGGATAGTCGGAAACCATAGATCATTGACAGACTGCATTGGGGTAGCGATTAATCATCATAGCTACCTGCTACCCGGGCCGGCCACAATTGCTTATCTTGTTATCTGTAGACAGGACGGAGCTCCAGCATAGGAACTAGCTATACATCAAGCCAGGCAGGCTGATGGGGGTAATGAAATAATAATGGACGCCAAATCTCCAATATCATAGTCACAAACAAGAAGGCCATCAATCTATCGCTGAGTGGCTCGCGACGTTCTCACTGCACAAATCGTGAGGCGTAACCTCGAATCGCAACATTAAACTTTCGACGTCCATGCACGAGTTCAATGCAATTCCTTGAAATGTATACTCAGCTCGCTGTTTTTGTAATATATTTACATGTATATATTTGCGGTGGCTGACGTTAGATTATTAGCAACAGTTTTTTTTGTAAAAGTGGATTGGGCCGATAGACATGCCCACTAGCGCGACCGCAACAAACTTTGCGGAAGTTGCCATAAAACTTCCAGCGGGTCGTATTATTTATCCAGGCACAGGGGATTCCATGAAAAAAAGGTGTTGCATGAATAACAAAGTGTAAGCATTAGATTGATATTTTTTTACATCGGTGATTGTTATCGAATTATAAGATGAATTTATGGATCACATTATCAAAACTCAATATGCATGTCTATATTAATGGTTTCAACTGCCGCGAAGGCACGCTTAAACCGCAATCACTCTTGATAGCTGATACAAATGAAACTTCGCGGATGCTGTCCATCAATTAAGGTAGTCTATTATTCGATGTATCTACATATACCAACCATAAGTCCGCCTGGTTCAGTACTACACTTAGAGGACCCCTGGCCGTACCAAAGTATGAGAACTCATAACACATTCAGTCAATTAAGCGTGCCACCAATTAACAATTACGGACATCAATATTCTATTGAAAGCGGTAATTTAGTGTGAATAGATAATCAGGAAGGATAGTGGGCAGCGGGAGATCCCCTAATGTATTCCACTATGGATCATCAATCATTCAGCAGTGTGAAATGGGCTATTAGCATGCATAGATTTTAGAGAGGAGGAGGAGGAGGAGGAGGAAGAGGAGTAGGCAGAGACGAACAAGGAGGGAAAGGAGGACTATTGACACGAGGGATGGGAGGATTGGGAGCAAGAAAAGTAAAGTAATGAGGTATCATTAAGGACTATAAAGAAAAGGGATAGGAGCAAGAGAATTAGGGTAGTATAGAGCTGAGTAGCACAGAGATCCATTGAATGGTGGACTAGAAATGGCTGAAAAGAAGACGAAAAGGGGATATTCTAGAGGTAGGAGGGATAGGGGTTATTGAATAGAGGACTAGGAAATAGCGGAAAGGTACACGGGAATAGGAGTATACAAGGCTAAGAGGAATGAAGGAATAGGGGAATAGAAAATATGCAGGATCCATATCACAAGAAGCAGAAGCGTAGGAAGGCAATAAAGGTTGGGAATCTGAAGACAAGCAATAGGATGATTTAGCACAGGAGAATGTTGAGGATGGCGAGAGAGAGAGAGAGAGAGAGTAGGATGCTATTTGTAATAGCAACAGGTGGGGGGACAAAAGTCCAGGAACCATGAGGTGGTCAGGTTTCATAAAAAGGAGAAGATGGCAATAAAGAGAAGACATAGAAGTACATGTAGGAACACGAAGAAGATGAAAGAGGAGGAACGAGAAAAGACCTACAAACATTCTATGAATAAAAACTATGATGTACACTTTGATAATGTTTTTTGGTTAATGTGGTGATTTTTCAACGTCGAACTTAATTAACGATTCTGCATCAAAGGTAAAAGCTCTCCCGCACATAGCCCACTACTATCATTCTGTTATTCTCTCTCACCCCCTTGTCTGGCAACGCCATCTGTGTGTATCTGGAGTGCCCGCACTGTTTGCCAACTAGAAATTGAATTCTTTGTAATGAGTAAAACCAAAAAGAGTGATGACGCTAAAGAAACGACCAACTTTCGTCATTGGCGGGGCCCTCAGGCCACGCCTATCTGGGAAGCTGTTTTGATATGTTCATAGTCCGGACGGCCATGTTGGAAATACTGAGGCCGGACTGAATATAATTCTCTATTCTAATTGGTTATAATATAAATGTTGGCCCGGTACATTACCTTTGCCGCCTAAAATCGTGCCTTCCTTATTTTAATTTAGCATGAAGTTTTCAAATATATGAAATATTTTAAGTGGACATAAAGTATATTTTTCAGTATAGGAAGGAAAATTACTAAAGAAAAAAAATACTATGTGTATAGAATGAAATCAGGCCATGACGTATGGAAAGTGGTCTATAGAATGAAATCAGGAGACTTCGTAACCAAACTGGTTCGTAACCAAACTGATGCGTACCCAAGTAGCTTCGCACCCAAGAGATTACGAAGTCTCCTGCTTGCGCCTAGAATTCCGATATTTGTTTCATTTCTACAAACATGATACAAATCTAGTCATTATAAATTATTTTCCTCTATAATGTTAATGTTCTTTATACATCCGGTTCCCTCACAAGTTCATAAATAACTTGGCCCCGCCTTTTGACTATTGATGCTTTGCATCAACTACCGTACTTGTATATCTTTCAAAAGTTTGCCTTGTTCTCAAGAGGAATCTGAATGTATCAGTCCGCATGTAAGCTACCCTATCACCAGAAATTGCTTCCTAATGAAGATACAATGCATGCATTTCTATAGAGAGGCAAATGACCGGGTGACATTCGGCCAACAAGAAGATTTCTTAACGAACTACATGGGACGACGTTTAGATACTATGCAGTGTAACGTACTCACGCCTGACAGTTCTTTTAAGCTAAGCTTCTAGACTGATATTAAGTTTTTGATATAGCAAGATACAACAAATTCCATATGCATCAAAGCAAGATAGACCAGGATAGAAAGAATAGACTATCGACCGCTGACTCGGATTACCAGGCCTGACATATCTAGCGAGAACCTTAATCATATCTTGGAGCTTGGCCAGACTGGTTGGCGGAAGTTCGACTTTAGCACACACATACAAATATGATGAAAAAGCTACATATGCAGCTGAAGACATGACTAGGGTGAAAATGCTAACTGAATTAGGTGAGGTCGGGCTTATAAGTCAATCTATATTCAGGTTGAACGGAATCTGAATCTGTCAGGGCTATATCTAGCTTGCGGGACCGAGTTAGACGATATCCGAGTTAAATGAGATTGCCTGAAGTCAGCTTGATGGTGCTGGATGAGAATATCACCATTGTACGTATTTGACCAAGATTTGAACTTTGAGCATACATTCAAACATTGCAAATACACCATGTAATTGATGATCCATTTACAAACGCAAGCGTATGTGCTTGAGAGCTAAAATGGTTGCTAGGGTAACCGGATATTATCCCATGCGACTCGGAAGACCGAGTACAGCCATTATTAGAAGCGGGAAGCATCCGAGTGGATGCAATTTAGTTAATCAAAATCTGTCTAATCGTTATGTATATTTACAGTAGTCTGCGTACGTATTGGATCTGTGACAATAGATTAGATAGCATGGGCACGCTCCGGAAACCTTTGTTAACAATGAGCTTATAAAGCCCACAATACAGACAGTTGATTCTTTCACCAGTCGACTGTCAGTGCTTGGTTGTACACACATATATAATATGTCAAAGATTAAGCCACGCACATCAATGGCCCATGGAGCCTGCTAATAAATGCTACATTCTGTGGTGATGTCATCCATGCATCCATGCCCAGGAAATTGGGTGGCAATCGGACGTGCGGTCGTCGGCATTATGCCCGGGAAGTCCACGCTTTTAGTGCAAGAATTACATCTCGCCACTGTAGTATTGCTAAAAGCACATTATTGTAGGGATGGTGCATGTACACTATAGTAGATTGAAAGTTTTTGTTAATGTGTGACTATACCATACAACAGATAATCTGGTACAAGAGCTCGCACACAGCAAGAGCCATCTGTTGTAGAGGTCAGCAAAAAGCTGATACTAGTAATTAGTATTATACCAAAAAAGGTTGGTAATGCTATAGAAATGACCATTTCCATTCAGATATCTTTCATAAGTTTGCCATATCATCAAGAGTATTGGGACACAGAAATTCAAGTCAAGAATACCCCTCAAAGATTGATATACAAGTATAATATAAATTGTACCCTTGTTTTTCGCCAGCCACCTTGATACGATTGATTATAAAACGTTCAAGACATACCCCTAAATGAAATACTAGTAATATAATTCCTGCTGTTACCGTTCAAGGAGACTCATTGTCATAAAATAAGATTTTGTATAAAGAATTTGGTATGCGATATACATATTATGCGAAAATAACATTTTATATAAAGAATTTGGTATGTGATATACATATGCGAAAAGTCCAAAAAGGCGATCTCAATAAATTCAAATTTACAAACTAGTGTATTTGTTCCATTCTTCGGATTGATTAGTTGATGGTTAATAGCACTGCATTGGCTTGGTATTTGAAGAAGTGGATGAAAAGTTCCTCTTTTATTTTGTATACACGCACATTTAAATCTTAAGATTTCTAAATGAAAACTAAAATGGCAGGTAAAGTAGACGAGAAATGAGAGTATCTATATCTAGGAGGGATAGGGGGTCATAAGTAGAGGAGTAAATACCATTTCCATGCATGGAAATATCATTTTTATGCATTAGATTGTAATTTTCATGCTTGAAAAGGGAATTGTCATGGATGAAAATTTTATGCCACGATATTTCATACATGAAACCTTTTGTACGATTAAGAATGGCAGAGAAGATGAGAAGGGATTTTTCATATTTTCATGCCACGAATTTTTCATGCATGAAGCTTTTTGTATGGGCAAGAATAGCTGTGAAGATAGGCCAGAAGGGATAAAATGGTTTGGTGGAGCAGCCGTACCTGCATACCACTATGTTCCATTGACATGCCAGCATCGTGCCGCGCGTGTAACGCCCGCCCTAAAGACAATTTCTGACTGCTGCTAATTTCGCAGGCAGTAAAGTCCGGCATGTAATGGCCGGCCGTGCAGTATAGGTGTATAATTAAAGCCAGGCCAGTATTGATTAGCATTCAGATGCCAACTATATTCCTGTATGGGATTTGGACGACCACGGTAATCCAATTAAGACTTTGTGATAGCGCTATTAGCGTGAGGTTCGGGTGCCATTTCTATAACTCCTCGGAGCTGTGCGCTGAAATAAAGCCCTTCACGATAGCTTATGGGCAGGAAAGGGGTGAACGGTATAGGATGAAATGTGCGCTAGCCAGGAGATGACGTTGAGGTTATGTGACACCGAAAAATACTTAAGCCAATTCCAAGCTTTAAAATGGCCCATGGGAGTCAATCTTCACATTTGTCCCTCGTTTTCTAGATTCACGTAAGAAAGCGGTGACTCACGTTGTGGGATAGGTCATAACCTCAGCGGTAAGAGGCTAGGCTCTCACTGTTGCGATCGTGTCTCCTCTCAGAACACTCCTCAGCGGGTTGGTTTGGTCGCTTTATAAACGTGCGGCATTGTGACATACTTATTATGGTGCAATTCACCGCTGAAAGCATCTTTACGATTTTCTATAAAGTAAAGGGCCTTATCTCTTCCTAGTCTCTCCTTCGTTCAACCTATCTATCATGTACAGGTATAAGTAGGTCAAACCAAAAGAGGCAAATCTGTATTAAGAGGGGAATAAGACTATGCAAGAGATAAGTTATATCTAGTGCAGAGATGGCCACATCTCTTTTTCATAAAAATTGAGTTCTCAGCTGTTTTGACGTTAACACCTTTATCATCCAAGAGCTTGTAAAGAGATCTGGCAAGTTTGAGGATACGGCCAATGATAAAATCTTGTAATCGGCAGATGATAAAGAATCTGTAATCTGTAAGAACCAAACGTATAAAGTCAATTGTAATATTCATCAAATTTGTGCTGAAGTCCACATTACTTATTATTAAAGGGGAACTTGGGGAAGAACAAATCCTAGGTTTATATGAAAGTTCATGAACATAGCTCAACATCTGTCATAAACAGGGAAGCCCTAGAGCTCCACGCGAAGAGAAATCTAAAATTGCAATTAGTGAATAGCACATCCTCTGAGCCAAGGCCGCCACCGTTGTGAATCCGGGTCATCACCCCCTGCTGTGGTCAGTGTTATTGGGTAGCAAAGGAGCTTAGATAAAGCACAGAGCTAGGGGCAGGAAGCACAGAGCTAGGGGCAGATTGTCACCCAATTGAAAAAAAACATGGCCGCTGTCAGGGTCTGGGCAGGATGATGGCAATATGCAAAAATCTCCCCTCATGGGATCACTGAGAGAAAAAGAAGGGCAGCATCCTGTTCTTAAAGTGTATTACTTTCATATAAGCTGATATGTATGTGAGCCTTTAGGGCCCCTTTAAACATTACAGCATCTAGTCGGCACTTCAAAAAAACTGTTAATGATCGTTCCACTCTACAATAGCATTATGCCTGGTGCCTGGAAATCTGCATGCAGGTCGCTTTCTCGCAGATAAGGTATTCAATGCGAGTAGGCAGGCTTTAGTAGGTAATTTAGCACTACACGGGGTGACACTTGTAGACTAAAGAAACACATTTGTATCTCAGTTGCGAATCCCATATCTATATGGGATGTCATCATCGCCATTACCATTCATGTCCGCCACTCTAGAAAAAGTCCGTAAAATGCTTATGAAGGAACCGCGTGTTCTCATCACAAAGAAAATAAAAAACATCGCCAAGAAGCAACGCAAAGCATCTACATGTATAATAAGCGCCAGGATAAACATGTACACTCAAAATGAATAAGACATGGACGCTGATTCACCGTTACCTACATGTACTAATGGTTCTAGCTTGGACAGGAATTAAACTATTATTTCAAAAGGAATGTTCAAAATTATCAATGTAATATGTGATAACATGTACCTATGCTTTCACCAAGACCATTGCCACACGCCCACATCGCTAGGATTAAAAAAAAATACCAGAATCGTCTCAACTAGGCGCAGTGTTATCGCTAGGGACGACACATGCTCTGCGACCGTCATCAGGTTAAAGAGAAGTTAAAATGGTCACCGTGATTTAACTAGGTAGGGAATGATCTTCTATAAGCAATGTGTGATTCCCCATCACGAAGGATATATGACGCGTCGTCATGAGGTAAGGTGGTTGAGAACAGTTTTTTTAAGCAATTGGCAGTGTTGCGTCACCAAAGATATATGACGCCTTAACCGTCTTAATTTTTATGACGCATCGCAATGATTTAAAGTGGTGGAGAATAGTCTACTATAAGCAAAGAGCAACGTTATGTTACCAAGATGTATGGCACCTTAACCACCGTAATTCATGACGCATCGCCATAAATTAATGTTGTAGAGAAGTGTTTACTATATGCAAAGTTCAATGTTGTCAAAAAGGGAACATTATTCAAAAGGCAATGAGTAATGTTGTGTCATCAAAGAGCTAAAGTGAATCGCCACAAATTTAGAGGGTTGGAAATGATATTCTTTAAGCAATGAGAAATGTTGCGGCACGACAGGTATATGACGTTTTGCCATGAATTACGTGGGTAGGTAATAGTATTCTATGATCAATATATAATCAGTAATGTAGCATCATCAACGTTCTACGACGGATCCTATAGAGATGAAGGGGCGCTTTAAATGCGGTAGACAATACTTGTTCTTGAACATGCACAGCATTTTCACATAAACAGAAATTGATCTATCAACGAGAATTTAGGAGAAAAACTATGCCACGATAACTATAGGAAACGACTCGAATCCTGAGCTATCCTAAAGGGCAAATGCACCATCAGAATGAGTTAGCTTCAAATGAGCTTATACATGTCACCTTTCAAATAAGACCTCCCCCGAACCTGTCCTCTTCAGCACTACTCAGTTATAGCTTACAGAAGTGACCATGTAACAGGCCTGAGGCATCCATATGGGGGCATCCATGTATCCCAAGATGCACTCTGTTTTTGGTATCTTTTCAGCACCAGCTGACTGTCAGTAATAGGGAGCTGAATTACACTACGAAACATTAGCAAATAATACACATATTTAGATAGTCATTGACGATTTCGATATCAATGTGTACTTTTTCATGGTTTATTTATATTACATGATAATGAATAGGTCATTTTACTAGTTAATTGTGAGTGAAACAATCAACATCAACGGCTCATATAGAACATAGTGCTTATCTCTGCGAGGCCTGCCTTTATTTGATAAGTTAGATGGAGAGATGTACACACATTTTATATGGCAAATGTTTCATATATCCAATTTATGATTAAACAATTAAGATAACCAAAATAGTTATCAATAGGCCTTAGTATACTCGCTGAGCCACTGGCAACCCTGTGGGACGTGATTGAAGTCTGCACTGCTGCCTTATCATAGCAACTGTTAAAAGCACTACTTTGGTAGATCATATTTACCCACTGTACCTCTCCTCCCATGACGTAAAGAATCAGGCACAGTAATATGTATCAGCTATGAAATGTATGACATTACCTATCAATTATTTATTACAGTCAATACACATGCATACATACAATTGCAAGTCTATTGTATCAGTTTCAACCCCATACGAATATATCTTTCAGCATAATCTCAAGCACAGTAAGTAATCTTATGAAACAAGGATGTTTTTTCATCCCAGTAAGGACAGCACTAAGTGCAGTGGCAATATCTGAAAAAAACCTCTAATTAAGGAGATACCCCCCCCCCTCCCCAGGCGATGGAACTAATCGAAACCGGCCTTAAATTCAAATCTAAAACAAGTACACACCAAACCGTTAATTGCCAAAACTATCGAAATTTCGCACAAACAAAATTTGACTGATCTGAGTCTAGGGACTGGCTGCGTGATAGGTTTAATACCATACTCTCTACTTACGGCTAAGGAATGGAAAGGTGCAATAAAACAGCCAGATCAACCCTATATGTTGTGTTATTTTATCAAATGTGTTATGATTTTACCTCAAAAAGTAAGTAGAACATAGTCAAACCACTTGAAATGAGGGCGGTGGATATCTTTTCAAAAAGGAGGAGGTGTTTAGAGAGTTAAAATGAGAACGAGCATGTATTTTAAGCATGCATTTAAGTCCGCATACATGTATGCATATTGAATAATTTCTAGCATATGGTTATTGCAACCGGGTAATGTATATAAATGGTACTGTCTATAGTTCAAGGTAACAACTGCCACTATTGCACACACTTACTAAGTGACAACTTATACATCAATTTGCATTACACAAATACCATAAGATTCTTATTGAATTTGTGTGCAGGAAAGAAGCCTTGGGAAATCTAAAAGAAAACTAGAACTTAGACGAAGAAATTACTAAAACCTATGGGTATTACTTGTCCTTGTTGGAGGTTACATAACTTGACATCCCTGCTGGGTGCCTAACATGATTGTCTACCCCGAGTGAGCATTGTCAACCGAGGGCGATAGTGCTCACGAGAGGTGGACAATCATGTTAGCCACCCACAGGGGTGTCATATTTGTTTTATTATACCGAACAACCCCAAACTGTAATTAAGGCCAATAGCTCTCGGTCAGAGCAATAGCTAAGCAGCACGTTTTTCGTCTGCATACTGATCTACTTTAGGCTCACTTCCGGCGCAGTTCCTGCAGAACGCCATCTGGAGACAGCAGCAGGAATTAAACAGCACGCTGGGTGGGAGCGTAAAGTTTAAGCTCCCTTGTTTGAGGAATCGAGTTCCACACCACATTTGAGCCATCTCTCTAAACCAATCAGACTACAGTATCTTTGAATGGGGTAAAATGATACTGGTTTGAGGTTACTGATAAATCAACAGAAGGTTGTTTCAATTCTACCCAATGCGTTTTACACGCCCTATCATCTTAAACACATCTGTAATAGTTCATGACAATCAGTAGTTTTGATAAAAATGTGTGCAAACACTAAACGATTTTTATGAGCTACATGTACTGCTATAAATAATTCATCTTCGTCTTGACAACACATAGGCGGTACATTCATATTTTCATCATTGATAGATATACCTAGAAAAAATAAAACTGATAACACCTTAAGACCTGATAATTATTTTCTGATGCGAGGCACATTTAATGCATTGGATCTTTTTATTTGAAAAAAGAACTTGGTCTCCATTTTGCGTCCTTTCCTGTCACTAGCCGGCCCTTCTGTACAAAAGTCTCATGCACGAATAAATTGTGCCATAAAATTTCCATGCATGAAAATGACATTTTCATGCATGAAAATAATATTTCCATGCATGAAAATTTTGCCCAAGAATTTGTCATGGATAATTGGGCTGTACACAATTTAATGCTTTCACCCATGAAAACCTTTGGGAAAGATGTTCATCTTCCTGCAAGAAAATATCATTTTCATGCATGAAACTTTTCGTATAGGCGTGGAGATTTGAATAACTCGCTGATCAGAATACCCTGAGCCCAGACCTCGACCAGGTGGCTACAGAAAGCAAATGTTTAGAAAGGACTCACTGGAGGAGGAGGGAAGCATGTGATTAATCAGGGCTGGTCTCTCGCACAGAGACCCACATATCATCTTTGAGATGACAGCCAATGTAGGGCCTGCCTACGAGAAACAAAATCCGCCGAGCAGCAAACTAAGAAAAAACATACACAAGCCGTGTAGTGTCGTGGTTTAAGCTGATCTACCGCTGTGACAGGAAGAACCTATTGAACCGTCCAAAAATAATGAAGTGTGGGTCGTGTTCCATATTTCTGACCCGGTACAACAGGACATAAGCTGTTAGTAATGGCGCATAGAGAAACAAACTCGTAAACAAGCACTGGAATTGCTTAAGTATACAATCAATAAATGATCGTCTATATACTAGCAATACTCTAGGTACAGTACAGATATTTAAATCCTGCACCAGTGGACCGGACGTCTGCCAGTGCCTGGTTGCACAAACACCCATGGATAACATGCCAAGCATATCAGTGAAAAGCTTGCGTATCAAAGCTATGTTTAGTTGTGAAGTCACCCATGCATTCATGCCCAGGAAACTGGGTGGCAATCGGGCGTCCGGTCGTGTACTATGCCTGGCTGCCCACGCATTTAGTGTAGGAATCGTATGCCGGCACTGAAAATCATATTGCTTTACTGAAATCACCAATGTCTATATCCTCTTAACAAAAAGTAACACGATTTTCGTTGTTCTGTTGAGAACGAAATTAATGATTGCAAAACGCAAGACTAACATTATCGGGAAATACAAGATTCACTGTAGGGTTATAAGTTTGATTTTGACATTTTTTGTACTGAAAGTTCCCTATTGATTCATATCGCGTGGTGCACATATCTCAAAGAGTTTTGTTCGATGATAACTCTAAACTCTGCCTCCAGATCTCACACGATAAAAATATAAGGTAAGGAAATATAAAAATATCGGATGAATAACTTACATTGTACAATGCTGATATCTAATTCCTGCACTAAATGCGCGGGCAGTCCAGGCATGGCCACACATCCAATTACCACCCTGTTTCAGCGAGGTGGGCCATTGATGTGCATGGCTTATTTTCTGACAGAGATGTGTGTACAACCAAGCACTCACAAACGTCCGGTCCACTGGTACATAAATGAAATGTCTGTACAGTAAATTAATGTGTTATAAACATATCCAAGCCATCATAAATGTTGTTCTTCATTCATTATGTCTCTATATCAAGTCAGAATGTTAAAAACCTTCTAAGGTTCAAGAAACTTATTTCAGTTCTCATTTCAGTCAAAGTAATATGTCTTTACTACGTGGTAGAACGCCCCGAGAAAATTGATACAACCACTTAACGCTGTAGCTAGAAATAAACATCTAAGGGTCGTTGACTTCCTCGGAACATAACGTTTACGCTAATTGGCTCATCTTGGGAACATATCATAAAAGGGCTCATGTGTCTGGCTTTCGTTTTTGAAAAAAAAATGCTGGGTATTTCCAGATTCTACACGGCGAATGGAATACAGAAGAGTGACACATTGTGCAGTCCAAACGGTACTGATGGAAAGTCATGGATATAGCTGGAGGGCATACCTCTAGTCAATGTTGGGTGGTATCTACCGATTGACCAATCAGAAAATAGAATCAGCGGTTAGTAGGCAATTCCAAATTAGGACGACAGATAAGTACGATACTGCGGGTGACCAGATTATGGAGTACACGTAAGACCTTGAAACACGTTTTCAGAAAAATGGGTGTGCCTTGATAATGGACAGACTGTATTTCTTCCGAACAATGTAAAGTCAAAATATAATTTCAATTAAATGAGATTTTGCATACTATGGCTAAGTAGATTAGAAACACTATATCATATATGGCATGTGAGTAGTAGCCTGCTGTGCTAAGTATTACATGAGTATCAGTGTGTCTTTACTCCTGGACTCATGAACTGAATCCCCGGCTACATCACCACGAGGAGAAAGCACTTGGCGTGTTGGAAACCCATATCTAATCGTAGAGATAAGTCTAGCCATGGCCATATGGACAGATTTATGATCATTTTACATTCATTAATAAACGTGTAGGGCATAACGTCGCCATTGGATGCGGAACGATGGACGTTACTCCGTAAAACGATTAATTCCTTAATCCGCCCTAATTGATTGTGACACCCACGTTGTCACAATGATCATAATACATTCATCCTATAATCCCTGTACAACAGCGTGCAGTGATTACGGTATTTCGAGTACTGAGTATAAGCCCGATGATTATGTCAGCAATGTCCGTTTTACGTTTAGTGATCCCAGACTGTTCCTAGAATATGCTAAATTTCTGCTCTACAGAAAATGATTATGGTATTTTCGGTCATATGTTTGATATTATATGTCATAATTTTTCCGGACTTTACCCTGATAGCGGAGTGGTCTGAGGCGCTGCAATTGTCCCAGAAAGTGTCTTTCGCCTGCCTGAGCCAAAAAACCGGTTTGGGCGTGTGCGAATGATACCAGTGACTACGGGTTAAGCGGTGGTTTTCGATGGATTCACCGGTTTACAATACCAATTACAACTCGCTATTCATGCCAGCCGTAATATGACTAAAAGAGGCGATAAACAAAAATCGTATTTTTATTCTAGATATAAATATCCTTGTAGTGGCCTAGTGATTCTAATCCTAGTTCCAGAATCAATAGGTATATGGATATTTCGAAGTTGGTCGACTAGCCAGTACACATTTAGATGCGCTTAAGTGTATGTGACGAACTTTGAAGCCTAGACGAAGAAATGCCTAGTTTATAGTTAATCTTGTAGGTCAAATATTGCACCTTTTACTGAGAACATAAATTATAGGATATCTCTTTCCAAGATATGTGCGTTGTAGAAGTCTCTATCATAAATGATAAAATTATTCATTTTGTAGAAATAGGAACGTGTTAAAATATGTGTCAAATATGTCATTGGATTATGTCATTGAATTAAAGATTTTTAACAGATTTCATCGTTGATTCACAGAATATTCTAAGTTTGTAAAGAAAGCCACAGCTATTAGCGTCGAATGCACTCTCCTGCGTATAATGCTGATTGACCTAATGCCTCCTGTATAGTAAAACAGCGTAAATACGTTAAACTCGCTAATCTCTGGCAGCATAGGAATTCGCCGGTCAGAGCACCGCCTAATGAAACACTGGCTTCATAATAAAAACACTGCTTGATTAATAAAGGAATATATCATACTGAGGGCGGCTTGGTCTTCACGAGCGATTTATGACTTAATGGAACCACTACTAAACACTGCAGGTCGCAGAGAGTACAGTCAAACAAGCCGTTGCTAAGCGGGCCAGTGCCTCTTATTTCACATGCCACGCTCACCAATGTGGCAACCGTACGAACTAGTTCCATATAATGTACACTGACACTAGATCACTTTGTTACAATGACAGAGCGGTGGGTTGCAAGTTGAATAAAACCGAGAGAAAAGGGTTGCCCATCAATCACTAACCATAGTATATTAGTGAATCGGTAGCCTTTGATATATTCAAAGACTTCAGAACGGGTGCATATTGACGGTTGGAAAGAATATATATATATATATATATATATATATATATATATATATATATATATATATATATATATATATATATATATGTATATATATATATATATATATATGTATATATATATATATATATATATATATAAATATATATATATATATATATATATATATATATATACATATATATATATATATATATATATATATATATATAAATATATATATATATATATA
Source organism: Maea johnstoni (assembly GCA_963942565.1). Classification (NCBI taxonomy): domain Eukaryota; kingdom Metazoa; phylum Annelida; class Polychaeta; order Spionida; family Magelonidae; genus Maea; species Maea johnstoni. The sequence goes on along the minus strand of OZ012689.1, from coordinate 15,205,909 downwards.
TATATATATATATATATATATATATATATATATATATATATATATACATATAGATGTCACATAAATGAAGAGTTCAGGGTTGCCTCCAATAATTCGTTCTTCAAATTGTAATCCGATATACTTAAAAAGCTCATTAAACCAATATTAATATTTGAATTATTCATCTTTCCAAATTATTGTTCGAGTGGAATGGTCCACACTCTTCCATACAAATTACCAAAGCTACATTGGCATTTTTCTCGTAGTGCATTTATAATGTTAAGTGCGTTTATTGATTATAGGGTGTTTTTAAAAATGTAAAACAATGATAATCGCAGGCATGAAGTCGATCAACTAAGGCGACACCAAACAAAAAGTCGGGAAACATACAGTTCGAATGTTTGAAAATAGTATAAGGATTTATGAAGTCTATACAATCTCAACTAGTACTAGTAACAGGTGCCCTGCTTTTGAAATACTACATATGTTCCTGCAGTAAATTTGTGTAATAACAATTTCCTCAACCCTTTCAAAAAGAGGAATCCCACACTTAACCTTAAACTGACAATATATCTTAACCAAGTTGCATTGCGTTTGAAGAGAGGTCATTCAGTCCATGGAGTGACTGTACCTTCAGAAACCATCATGCCGGCTCCTCGATTCGTCCACAAAAGCCTACTTATATTTGCATGCAATAGCGAGGACGATGGGGACAGATTCGTATTATTTATTCATAACGCCGTAAGTCCATCTTTAAACTAACCTTTGTTGACAACGTATCCCTGCATCCATCAGTTCCTTCAGGTATCCTGTTAGTTAATCCTCATCCTTCCTCTAGGAGCGGCACACCTGCGAGCCATCTCTTTGAAGATTCGCCGCCACCGGCGGAGGCCTAGATTGACTCACGATGTCTCTTAGAGTAGCGGGTATCTAGACCATTTCCTCTCCCTCACTCTCTCCCTTTAGAACGAATTTGACTCACGATGTCTCTTAGAGTAGCGGGTATCTAGACCATTTCCTCTCCCTCACTCTCTCCCTTTAGAACGAATTATTTGAAGATGCATTTGGCAAATGCAGTGAATCTAGGGTAAATATTTGTGCTGTTAAATCCCAATTTTACCTTTCCCTAGTGCGAGTGAATTTGAGATTGGGGGTCTTCTCTCCCACCTTCCACTCTTGGAGTGAGAATATCAGTCTCAAGTCATTTGATGCCGTCCCGCCTTTCTCGCACTCCACAGACTCTCACTGTAAGTAGTCATAAGTAAAGTCCTTGCTGGAGTTTGCTGTAGCACTCCGAATATGTCCACTAGAACAGAAATGAAACGACTCGATGCTTTAGTACTTCTCTCCCATCTAAAGTTCTCTTATGGTGACTGTCCGAACGAAGTTTTTTCCTGCAGTATAAGAAATCCACCTTCTTATATCCTCATGGAGGGGAAATGAAACGAGCCAATTTCCAGTCCTCGCTCATTTCAGTCCTTAACTTTGAGTATGGGTGAGACTATGGTTGAAGTTAATATGCCACTCGTGTTCTATCCCATAGAAAAGTCATAGATCATCAGCTACTGATAGACTCCTTTCGCATATCTCAATGCGAGTATCGATGAATCTTCTATGGAAGATCGAATCTCTCTTCTACTCTCAGTCACACTAAGCAGGTGCGTGAGCGACTCCCCTCCTCCTCTCTCGCTCTCTTCGCGCCGTCTCTCGCTGTGAGTCTGCGTGAGTCTCGCGGCCGGTCTCGTGCTCGTGCGCGGCGGTGGCGGAC
>OZ012689.1:15186662-15199162 GCA_963942565.1 Maea johnstoni | reverse complement strand
ATTGTAGGACTGGGAGGTTATGATATGAATTACATTTATTATATCCGGTGAAGTTTGTAATGCGATTAATGACATCATTTCCTTATTCTGCTTGAGCTCTCAAATTGCGCTCATGAATGTTTTATACTATGCATTTGCATACGAATTGCTTATTTTAGAGCTAGCATGATACTTGTAGTACGGTTCGTCGCCTTCCAAGATTATTAAGGGTGTGAAATACATAAACGACGTGTGCGATGAATGCCAAAAAGAGAACTCTATTGACTGCCCGAAACTGAAAGTATATCATTCTCATATTTCCAAATGATAAGAAGCCCGCTTGATAAGTATTGTTTCAATTGATATTTTGCAGTGTACATTTTGTGAATATAAACTATGAACTAGACTATCAATTCCAAAAAGAATCTATGACGAGTTGGGGTTAGGCGGTGAATTTCTACGGGTACTCCGTTCTCCCTCCCCACTTCCAACTGGCTAGTCACGACTTCGCCTAAATATGACAGCAAAATATATTCCTAATACAAAATTCAGCGAAAAGAAGCATTCAACTCTTGCGGTGATTAACTTATGTAGATGTTTAAATTATGTACATGTTGTGAAAAGATTAAAATTTGATTTGAAATGCACGACTTCGCCTAAATATGACAGCAAAATATATTCCTAATACAAAATTCAGCGAAAAGAAGCATTCAACTCTTGCAGTGATTAACTTATGTAGGTGTTTAAATCATGTACATGTAGGTGAAAAGATTATAATTTGATTTGAAATACGCGTTCTACGGTATTGTGAAATAAGGGGCGCACTCTGCATGAGGAAAACTCATTGAAAGATTGCTGAGTGAGAAAGCCTGCCTGGAGGCCTTGTTTGTGCTGCCACTAATAGGTAGAGTATCAGTATTCATGCCAGACCTAATTGGTAGTTCGCTGCCAAATTGTGGAATAATCGACAAGCAATCCTAATAAGACTTGTGCAAACCGGAAAACGAAGGGAATATACAATGAGGAAAAGCCAAGTGGTGCTGATTTGGAAGCCAAGTGGAGATGACACCGAGAGATATCTCTACCATTCCACCCGAGTCAGCAATCGAATACAGTATATGGCGTGAATGTCGTTTTAAACTATTTTGAGAAATTAAGAGAGAAATGAGTTACCGTTTAGAATCAACATATCGATCATACTCGCCATGCTTAAAACGCATAAAAAGTTACAAGACAATTTATATTTTCACATCGTCAGTAACTGTGATAAAAGGAAATAAAAAATAATAGTTCAATAGATATATACATCTATGGTATAAACATCTATAATACCTTAGGTAACTAGCATTCTTATGTGTCTGCTAAATATATTGATCTATTATTTGTAAGCTGTACCTTTTTGTTTTTGCTGAACGAGTCAATAAAGTACAATACAACAATATGAGCATAATGCAAGTGCACGAACAGAATACGAAATTAATTCTGATAATTCTAACACGTACATCATCACTTACAGCAAGGTTTCTTCCAACACCACCCTTTTCAATGCTCTTTTCAAGTAAGTAAATGTGGTGTACACACTCATACACACAAACATATATACATACATACATATATATATATATATATATATATATATATATATATATATATTATATATATATATATATATATATATATATATATGTATATATACTGTTATTAAGAAACATACACGTGCGCAAATATATATATATATATATATATATATATATATATATATATATATATATATATATATATATATATATATATATATATATATATATATAGTTATACTGTTATTTATATACATACACGTGTGCGTGTTATCTTCACCGATTTAACCGTTTTTCTTTTACTATTTTCATTCACAATTGTGTGATGATAGTGGTGTGCGTAGTTTAAGCCAGCAGCGGGGCGATCATTCCTCTCAGGCCATTATGTAATTGATTCGCCGGGCGACAGCGAGGATTACCAAGAAGCATATGGCTAAACTGGCGCGCGGGAGCGATAATCCAGCTTCTCACCCACTGCACCAGACTAATGAACATGATGGACTTATACCATCTGTTCTAGTCCAATTATCATGAAATATTGGTCATCCCTGCGGGTACTGTGTTGTCCCTGGGAGAGGAACGGCCATTCATCATAGCGCATGAGGGAAGGCGGAATAAAGATGAATGGAGAATCTAGAAACGCTTGGTATCAATCGAACCATGTTGTTTACGTCAATGGTTGTACAACCGATTTAGTGCATGTACCTGATATAAGCATTAAGCAGGATACATACAGGTTGTAGCGAAAACTGCTTAACACGATCGAATATTGGATCATAATGCTATAAATGATTAAACAGGAAACACAGGATTTAGGAATTTTGATTAACAGTCCCACACACATAATGTTGCACGCGGCATATACATACATACAAAGACATACATACATACACGTACATACTTATAAACATGCATGAATACATACACGTACATGCATACATAGGTATATAACAATAATGCCGTTTTACACCAGTAACTTTGGTCAAGCAGTCGCTGCAGGTTCTATGTAAGCTAATTCTGTTTCAAAATTTGAATTTCTTATTACTAGCTATTTGTATATAATAAGTATCATGGACACCATTAGTTATGACCAATATCCCAAACTATTAATGTGCTCGCCCAACAGCTATCAGATTTATGATATAAAATGTTCACTAGATAACCAAAACGCCTGATGAAGTCTTAATCCCCCTTTTCCTTTAGATTTAGGGATATGGTTCAATAACATGGGTGTTATTATTCAACTTTATCGTAGTGCTGTTTTATGCGTGTTAACGTTTAAAGTACTTCCAATGTAACTCTATAGTTATGGTTATTTAATTATTAATACAAAATTATAAAAAAGGGTTTATCATTCAACTTTATCATATTGCTGTTTTATGCGTGTTAAAGTTTAAGGTACTTCGAATGTAACTCAATAGGAATGTTTTTATTAATTATTAATACGGTCTACTATTATGCGGCATTATTCATCGAAAAAGCATGAGAAATCTTCATTTTACAAGCATGATTGTACGTGATGTGAGTAGTATAGCAGATCACTTAACCTACGCCATAAGTAATATGTACGCGAGGGGATTCGACAGCAATTATGTGCGTAAGGTGAATATCCCATATTGAGTGGCTGGATGAGCCATGGGAGCTGTGCTGGTTCCACTGGTTCCACTGGTTCCCCTGGTTCCTTCCCCCGGTTCCCAAAGTGACCACAACACGGTCAGCCATGTCCATTGGTCATGAAGAAACTAACTACTAGTAAGTGGACATTCACCCTGGTACAACCACATTTAGTGTGGGGTAGAATTTGAATTTGGAATTTTGTATGTCGTCACTTTTTCTACCACATCGCGGTTTAGAACACACGGCCCTCAGGGCAGGCCCAGTGTGGCTTATAACCATGCATTCTTGCATATTTACAGATAAAATGACAATCGGGCAGATGCACATACAGTTAAACACCTCACAATGTTCATGCAAATCCGAAGCTATTGGCCAATCCATATGTTCAAAACCAACTGCAGTTTTAATCCGCAGTGCCAGTCATTACTTGATATCAATGCCATTAAGGGCCGTAAAAATATCAATAATGAACACTTTTTAAAAAAATAGCTCTTTTTAATATGAGAAATGCTTATTCTTTGTCACATGCAGCCAGCGGGAGTCGAACACTTATTATAATAACCAAATGCAGATGTGTAACACGGCAAACAAATTCTGGACCAAGCCACAACGCGCTATTCCAATCTACCATGGAGGGAGTCCCCTGAAGGCTTGGACGACTGACGAGGGAGGGTAAGTGGGGTTCAATGAGCTGGGGAGAAAATTCCATCTTATGGTCCATTAATGCAGGAGACTTGACGCTCACGCGAAACTCGCAGCAGGGGAAAACGTTGTAGAAACTTTTACCCTAAATAGGACTAGGCGGTTTTATTGTATATGAAAGCTCGGTAACAGACCATTACGCTTATAATGGTAACAAGTCAGGTCAGCTTATCGCCAGCTCCTGAGCGCTACCTATTACTTCGTCTGAGAGAACTTAATTGGTGTGCAGGTGATGTCCCGCCTTTAAGTACCGAATGAAAGATAATTATCTTGTAGCGCATTTTATGGGGAAGTTTTATGGAGAGGGGCATAAAATTATCTGGGACTGCGAACGACACGCAATAAACTGTGCCGGATCGGAAAGATGCAATTTATGGATGTGGTGGCTTTCACTGCATCCGTAAAGCGGGGCGCTGACCCTGAACTTCCCAGCCTTTCATCTGCGCCATTGTATTCCTCCAGATAAAATCCAATTAAGCCATCAAAATATCCGTAACCAATAAAACGTACAAGACTTCCAGCAGAATTGACCATGCATAGATCGAAATCAAACGCTAATAACACTAAAATTATTATTGTTATTTTTATTTATATTATTCCTATTATTGTCATTATTATCATTATTAGTATTATCATTGTTATCATCATTATTATGATTGTTATTACTATTGGTATCATTATTATTATTATCATTATTATTATTAGTAGTAGTAGTAGTAGCAGCAGCAGCAGCAGCAGTAGTAGCAGTAGTAGTAGTAGTAGTAGTAGTAGTAGTAGTAGTAGTAGTAGTAGTAGTAGTAGTAGCAGCAGTAGCAGGATAGTAGTAGTAGTAGTAGTAGTAGTAGTAGTAGTAGTAGTAGTAGTAGTAGTAGTAGTAGTAGTAGTAGTAGTAGCAGCAGCAGCAGCAGCAGTATAGTAGTAGTAGTAGTAGTAGTAGTAGTAGTAGTAGTAGTAGTAGTAGTAGTAGTAGTAGTAGTATTGTTATTATTATCATCATCATTATTGCTATCACCAGCATCATATGAGGTGTATGTACTATTTGCGCTATGATGCAAGGGGGCGTTTCAATCAACCCATCTCCCGAGCGCAGGCATGAACTGTCAATACTTACTAAAGTTAAATGATTGCATGCTGTTATTCATAGTGTGTTAAACCATCCCTTTGAACCATCTTCAAATATCATTGCGGTTGATGAGCATTGTTGTGTTAGAGCACGCGTGTGGTCAAGATATGAATGGTTCAAGACACGTGACTCACACTGAGGTCTTTCTGTAGTGTGGATACGTGGGCGCAGATTATTCCCATACAACAGTACATGCCGCTATTGTATTTTGTCCCCCGCACTTCCCTTTGTAGCAGTGCCCAGGTGTCTCATCAGACGGTCACTGCACGAGATACAAAGGAACTTAGACATTTTCATTAATATGATACTATCAAATGCGTCTAGAAACCTGAGCGCCATAGGAATACATTATAACTGCAGGTCGCCTCGGCTCTACGATGGTGCAGGTGTCAACGGCGGAACAAAACTATTTTTTTCGCTGTTTTTCTGGAATACGACAGAATTGTCTTTTTGCTGCTTTTGGAAAAATAGTGGATTTTTATCTGCCGTTCACACCTGCACCATCGTACTCGGGATCGTACTGCTCAGTCACAGAGTGGATCTGAGATCACAACGGCTCAGAAACCAGGCTGCCCTTTCCTCTCTCTCACTCCTAGGCAGGTGCAACTATTGAACAGATTCCCTTTGAAGCCCGTTCTAAAATAGATCTAGCGCCAACTGACTCTACTACATCCGGGATGGCTCGTCTGGGGAGTGCGGTCAAAACCCTCACTTGCAACTTCTAAGACGTGCAAATCAACCAGAGGTACAAATACCCTCCAGCAAGGCTGTAAAGCGAAATTTGTAGTACTCCAAATTAAAACCATATACAGTAGTTGATTTTGTGTTTATTTGTTAATTAAGTTATTTGATTCTCTGTCTGTATGTTCGTACATATACGCTTGTCTGCCGGTTTGTATTCACACTACTGACAACCAGATACATGACTTAACACAACCTCAGAACCAGGAAACGAAGTGAAATAGTCTCAATGGTCTCCCATTCCGATAGAGATCTTTATACGACAGACAGTTGTATAGCGACCACGCCAACCTTCTAGTGGGTATCCATATTGTCTCGAATCAATCATGTGATTTGTGACATGTCACTACTAGTGATGAAATGCTTGGGAACAACGTATGCTACTGTTTTTGATGGCTGCAACGGTCTATAACAAAGCAATAAAGATAGCAAAATATGCATAGAAATACACGACACTTCTGGTCAAATGAGAGTGATCAGCTGGAATACACACACACATACATATATATATATATATATATATATATATATATATATATATATATATATATATATATATATATAAATATATATATATATATATATATATATATATATATATATATAGAGAGAGAGAGAGAGAGAGAGAGAGAGAGAGAGAGAGAGAGAGAGAGAGAGAGAGAGAGAGAGATTGCTCTGCTCCAATGAGATGAGGCAGGTGCTTCCATCAGTGACTGGTTTCGTGCCAACACGGGAAATAGAGTGCCAAGTCTGGCAATAGCTTATCCTTAGATCTTCCAAACTTCCATGAACCCTCACTTTATAAGATACCTAAATCATATTATTCATTTGAATGTGGTTGGTCTGATATGTCGAAACAAGGGAACTTAGGTACTCTGCTCTATGAGTATTTCAGTATCGTATACTAATACTTGGTATTGCCCCATTCTTTTGCATACCGTACAGTTAATTGACGTTCTATATTGCACTATAAAGTAAGTTCTCAACTACAAGACATTGGTTATAGAACCACCACGCCGTATTTGGAAGATTACTTCATTTCTTGGGATGCGATGCAATTGTTATGTTTTCTTAGAGCACGAAAGACCCATCGTGTCACTTTGTAAATTCAAGCATTTCTTCCGGTCCAGGTTTTCTACATTGCATCTCATAAAACATCACACATGCTTCGGTATTACTATAACTATTGCAGAATCAAATGCCAACTTTACACCATTTTCATCACAAGCATATGCATTGCCATCATCATCATCATACCTCATCACCACAATGATGACATCTTGAACATCAATCTCATCGTTGCCATCTGAAATTGCAAACTGATCAGCATCATCATCATCATCATCATCACAATGATAACATATTGGACATCATCTTATCGTTATCATCTCAATCATTGCTATCATCATCATCATCAGTATCATCATCATCACACATACCCAGTGTTTTCCTTGTATGGTTCAGTGTGGTGTGTACTTATTTTGCCTGAGAGGTTGGCACGTAACTCGGCACCGAGATGCCGGTCTCAGGGCGTAGTCAACTTTCAAAACCTGTCGTCAGCTCGCGACTTTCTGACTAGCCTGGTTACGAGTTAATTCGGTGCACTACTTTGACGGAGCACGAGGATAATGGCAGGGATGAAATGATATCAACGTCTGGGGGATGGGGGAAGCTGAAGTAGTGGAAGTACATGCCTAGATCAATAGCCCCCTTAAGCCGCACAACAAGCCTCCACAGAATAGTATTCCATTTACACCCCTTTAATCTTTAATGCCTCACAGAAAACAGGGCAGGCGCTCCTCGACAGATATATAGGGAGCGAGTTTCCTCAGGCTTTAGGCTTAGGTTTCCCAGGATAATCCTTTAATCGTGCTGTACTCTATCTCATACGGCCAAAGCTCAGTAGATGTGGCGTACCATTTGATCTGGTAAGTGTACCATTCGCGATTAAGTTCGCTTATGGAACAGGTGCATATCCCGGCCTGATCCGGTCCTCGAGGTTGAGAGCGAGTGCACCGACCACCGTGTGTCTGGATGGCTATCATAGACAGGAAAATTAGCGCCAACTGTAAAAATGGCATTATATGGGTATACAAATGGCAACACTAAGTAACCTAACAACAGTAGAGCGGCATGAGTCAACGAACGCAACCAACATGTTGTAAGCAAAATGATAGCTAATAGCTGAAACGAGTGATATTCACCTTTGATAAACTGGAGAACAATTGACAAGATATGGTGTGTTCTATCTCTGCATTCATACACAAGACAAACACATTGAACAGAAACTATCATATTGATGACTTGCCCCAAGTTATACCTCAAATACTAGTCCACAATAGGGTCAGAATATTGTGTCTTTCACGTTCAACATTGCTTGCAAGCCGTTCGTGTGATAATGATCAATTGCCCTTATCAATAGTGTGCTCCTTGATATATATATATATATATATATATATATATATATATATATATATATATATATATACATATATATATATATATATATATATATATATATATATATATATATATATATATATATATATATATACTAGTATATATATATATATATACATATATATATATATATATATACATATATATATATATATATATATATATATATATATATATATATATATATATATATATATATATGTATATATATATATATATATATATATATATATATATATATATATATATATATATATATATATATATATATATATATATATATATATATATAATTATATATATATATATATATATATATATATATATATATATATATATATATATATATATATATATATATATATATATATATATATATATATATATATATATATATATATATATATATATATATATATATATATCCTACAAGCTTGAGATTGATAATTTGGCGCATAAAAATTGATGTCCCTAATTCAGTGTATTATCAACGGAGTGGGAAAAACTAACAACTCGCAAAGACCTGTGGTCCTTAACAGGAGCACTGCAAAGAAAATGAAATAATGTAAAGTAAAGACTCAGAAAATAGGAGATGTGTACTAGGACTATCTAACTAGCATGAAATCAAGTTTTATCGCTAGAGAGTATTTCTTTGAGCCAAAACTATGGAAATCCAAGCATACGCTCCATTACACTGTGGTAATTAAATGGTTAAACACTGGTTGTTTGCAGCAGAAATGAGACAGGAAGCAGTCAGTTAATAGCCACTCTGCTCCGGAACAGTTTAAGCCTCCCCTTTTGACCCCTCAGGCATCGACACTCGACCTTCTCAAATTGCAGCTATCCATTATTCACGTGACCAGAGCGACTCTTCTTTCTCAAAACATACGCTTCCGTAATCTTACAAGCTGGAATAGACCCTGGTGGCTTATGTCAGGTGCTTACGTTAATCACCCTAGGTTCCTCTAAATTGCTTGAAGGCGCCATATTGATTTTTTGACAGCTTCGTCATCCCTTTTTAGCTCGGGCTTATGTCAGGGTCGGGGAGAGGGGGAGGGGGCTGGAGTGTTCATCCTTAAAGGGGGTATGCCACCGGCATCGATGTAAAGTATAGTAGGGGAATTTGAATAAAAAATACCAAATTAACAACGAGAACAAAACATTTATAATTGGAGAAAGTGGAGGTGAAGATTACTGCTTGCCCTAATTGTTAGTGAGTCTGATAGTTTGGATTAAGACCTGCCTTTCAACAGACTACTCCAATCCCTCTTTTCGTTTTTCCTTTCGTTATTTGAAAGCTTTATTGATATTAGTTCTGTGTAGTTACTTTTCCATGATGTATCATACGATATCTACTTTGTGTTAAACTCTTATATTGCGCAAATGGCTTTTTCATTGTGTTGCTTTTATACGCCTACTTGTTCCTTATATTTTTCTATATGACTAGCCAAATGTTCTATGTTTATTGATTAAGTCGAGGGAAACCAACTGACTCAATATCACGGATAGATTCCTATGTCACGAACCAATTTCAAATACGAGGCCTTTTAATGTGGTGCCCATAGATGTGCACTGCGGTGGACCACTCGACTATAGAGACGATGGAAACCAACTGACTCAAAGTCACGGACAACATTTGTCGTATGTCTGTAGCCAAATTCAAGCCCGATGTCTTTTGCTGAGATTTCCATTGGTGCCCACTGCGGTACACGACTCGGCTATGGGGACGGCCCCCTCGCGAGCAATACATTGAAGTCCCCACCCATCCATTTTTAAATGCGCCATATTGATTTCTTGACGGCTCTGTCATCTCCTAATTCCACTCTGTTCTGCACTGGGGGATTTGAACACAACCTTTCCTGCCGGTCTGTCAAAGAGTCCTGTGATCAATGCACGAGAATAGGAATTATTTTTCTAACCCCATTGACTTTGCTGTAAGCCGAGCCATCTTGCCATACCCCATGGCCTAGATAGAGTGAACACATTAGAATACTATACATGTATGAAGAGACTGGTCGGATAAAACGGGTTGTCACGCAGTGCATGACGTCACGCGATATAATTTACAATTTCTCTCCTTTTTCCTTCCTAAATATTGCTATTGTCATAAAATTAAAGATGTTTGCTGATTTGAACAGTTTCCTAACTTCGTAAAAAAACACACTGGTAAACGATGGCTTCATGATAAGTTGAGAATTGATTGGATGTCGATGTAGTCACACGTCAATTGTGTCACATGGTCCTTGTGGGCGTGGCGCTGACAGTTCAATCACACGCCTGGATAAGTCCAAGTTTGGTAGAATTAAACAAGGGTATCAAAAAAGATATTTTCTGTTGTTAATCGAAAAGTCATATAGCAGTTGTCATATATTACTGTTCCCAGGGATCGTCTCAACCATTTTATTCTAAAATTTTCAAATTGTACACATCGTACAACAGGGTGTGTATTGCTTATTATGTATACGATATCACATTGCTCAGTTTCATCATATTCTGGTCACAATAAACTCGATACCGTTACATAATGAATTTTTCCAGAAAAATATAGAAAATAACATGATATAATAATTCAATGAGGAACTGCCGCTTATCCTTATTGTAAGATCAAAAATTAGAGTCTCACACCTAAAGCCTCTAGGAAAATAAACCGCCGCAATGGGTTGGTCCCCGCTAATACTCGAACACTCCAATGCTCTCATTATCAACCTTTGTCTAGTTACGAGTTAGCTGTAATGTAACAGGCAATGTGATGAATGTTATTATTTCAATCCATTACAATATTACGATATGTATTTCATTATTGAACACAGAATACATTATACCGTAACATGAAACATGACAGCTGTTATTCCATATGTGGACTTATGAGTATACATTATAAGATACATTTGCGGCATTTGTACGGATGTGATCACCTGGTACTTATTAACCCATTAATGCTCACAGCAGCCAAAACATCCTGATGATTTTGGCGAAGTCTCTTAGCCAGGAGCATATTTGGTAACAATATTTGAAGGGGAAATGTTCATCAGTACATTACCAACAACTCTCCTTCAATTACTTTCAAAAAGGATTCTTAATTTTCAAGTTATTGTCAAAAATATCAAAGACCCAGACGACAATTTTAAAAGTAACGCTTAAGCATTAATGGGTTAACATGCATATCTGAATACTGCTGACAGAAAAAACACGTCGCTGTGCCATAGTAAGAGCATCAATGTCCAATATACACATTTGGTTTCCTTAGGAATCCTAGCTACCATGTTGAATATTGGGGATGAAAATAGTCACTGCATTGTGATTTGAAAGGGTGGTTCCGGACTAGGTTCCTAGTCACTGAATGGTCAACCTGTTCCTCTCTGATTTCAGAATACCTATTGTAAATGCCCTACAAGTACATTGTACGTGCATGTATGACGCCATATGTCTTTTCTTATTGCAACGCTAGGCGGTAAGAAACTAAAAACAACACATAGGTTGATTTTAAATGAAGCTTCTAACTTCACAGCTTTGTGTAGTCCAATGTTCATCAAATCTTGAATCTGGTAGAATAAATTAAATGAAATAAATGGTAATTTCTGTATATTTGTTTCGAATCCTTTATCTGCCCACTCTGATAACCCTACGTTTTTGTCTTGTTTATGAAAATATAGACAAAAACCTTTTCAACTTCAGATTGCACAAATTCAAACGTAAAATGGATTGAATATGAATATGACGCTTTATTCACATCTTTACTACAAAAGATACATTGGTATGTCAGAAAAGCACCAATACTCACATTTCTTTTCAATTAAGTCATCCTCGTCTGCGAAATCAACACTCCTAGCGCATGTATTAGTACCACTCGTTTCTGTTACCTAACCATTACCAACATAACACGTACACCACCTGTTGTGGGTGGTTTACATACATACATATCATTTACTTCATTAGCATTTGTTTAGCATACATAGTTAGCACGAACTATCCAGTAGGCCATGGGTTGAACGGCGCTGCAAGTGGTGACTGCTCGGTATTAGTAGTTAATACATGTACATGTGTACCGAGCAACCTCGTCTTATTTCATATGCATCACTAGTATCCCCAGTGTCCATGTATATAACTTCTATCACCCATGAGTACCAGGCAATCCATACATATATGACTTTTTATAGCACGCTAGGCATCATATTGATAGGTCATCTATTATGATTTCTAAAAAAAGTGAACCAAACAATATGGGTTTTTATTGTGGGTAAAATCAATATATTACGAAAGACAAATCCCTGGCTGCCTGTTTGGATTTTATGATATATACA
>OZ012689.1:15159162-15184162 GCA_963942565.1 Maea johnstoni | reverse complement strand
TCCTCAATATATGTGACAAACTAGGTGCCATATCAAAAACATATTCGTAAACGCATATTTGACTCTAATAATACTGTAGCGAGATTTGTCAGTTATAAGTTAGAATAGTGATGATACGTGTATATCACTAATAAATTAGAAAATGATATCCTTAACTACAGTTTATATGGACGCTTACATAGGTATTACAATGCCTATATGCATACATATTGACAACAGTGGATCTAGAACACATCATTCCTGATGAAAAGACAAAATAATGCGATTTGCCCAGCTGCACATGCCGAATCCTATTGTATTAGTCTGTGTAGCTGTTTTATCGTATACAACATGACAATGCACCACACAGTGATGAATGTGAATAGCGTTTACCTGCCACATTCCAACGTGTAGATAACGATGAGAAATACTCTGCACACGTCACGCTTAACGGCGCTATCACCCAGTGGCTCCATAGAGGGCTATTGCGCAATCAGGCCATTGGTGGTAGGCATCTGTTTAGGCACTACTAGGCTCAATACTAACTGCCCCTAATCATGCGAGGATACTGATAATGCCCCATAAGGCTCTGGGCAGTCCTATATGGGTTGACCACATACATGGCCTATTATGTAATGCCTGGCCTTCGAACACGTCATATATTTGGCAAGCAGCTCTTGCAGCCAATAAAGCCAATTCTATGTGAAAATGGAACAAATGAAGACAGCAATGGAACCTGGGTCATAGTTCATTATAATACACACCAAATGGAATATATCATTCCGATGAGAGTAAATCACCAGTTTAACAGTAGCATATCACCATTTCTTTCTGAAATGACTAATAGAACAATAACTGTTGTTGGGGTTAGAAGTTATATTTTACCAAACACATTTAAATTCTATTACAAATGCTTTATGGTCGTCAAAGAGGGGTGTAGGAAAATGAAAACATACAGGAAAATAGGACTTTTGTGAATCTAATGTTTCCTATACGAAGATAGGGAAGACTTTTATTATGTCTGCATCTGATTGCATCATATGACAGCATGAGAGGGACTGCCACAATGGCTGAGAAGTCTAGGCGTTGCGCACCATTTGCGATATGCTTTCAAACATAACCGAAAGAGGTCCGGAGTTCGAATCCACCTTCAGGCAGTGTATCAGTTAAATAAAATCGACTTTTTTTCTCAGGGTTAACGGGGTTCTTCACCATCACGTGATTGGTCAAGATAGCCCACGACAGAAAGAACGTGACAATGGGAAAAAACACTCAAATACTAATCTAAACTCCGTGGCTGGCCATGTATTCATATTACGTACATACTGGTAGGAAGTGCAGTTTCTTTGACTTCTCAATATGAAAATCAAGACGTGAATGAACTGTATAAATAACTAGCCTTATTCAAGTGATTTTCCCATTCTGCCCAGCTTGTGAGAGATGGGAAGGCATGCTGCCATTATATAATCATCTTTTTATCGATGCTCCTAATTTTCCCAAATTCCCAGTAAGTCAAAAGCGAATTACAATGAAAAGGATATTCTACTGAATGAATGCGTGGAATCAAGTGATTTGCATCTTTATTCCGCTCTGATTGCGAGCATTATGTGATAGGAAATACGAAACTAGTTCGCCCAAGATCGCGTTAGCCGATAGGATCTAGAGCATTTTATTGAGAGTACTCTGTTACAATGTAAGTAATTGCAAATTTTGCACACAGTCATAAACAAGAAAAGTTATTGAAAGCCTAATGAATATTCAGTTCACAATTTTTTAAAACTTCGCCATAGACTGCTGTTTTATATTCATGGATGATTTGAAATATTTTTGATATTTCTTTACCGGTGCACATATATTCAATACTACCAATACCAATTCAAAGGGATTGTGTATATCAAATACGTACTTGTTTTACAGGGCTATCATGTCTTTCCGAGGGCCCTGATTTTTCTTATTCTAATTCTGTTAAATGTGCAATACAATTGTACCTTATAGGTAATGATTGTATGTCTGCTGCATATAATTCCTGAGCGCTAAGATGTAAATGTGTTACTCCCTCCCATGGGTGCGTGGTTTGCATCCTTAGCTTACCGAACACTTATGTGTTATAATTGTATTATCCGGGTAGCATTTTAGAAAGTAGCATTTGCCACATTTAATCATCTTTAAACAATGGCATTTCCCCCAGTGCAGACTTGCACTGTATCCAGTTCCTTAAATAATACATTACACTAATTCATAAGATTTATGTCATTTTATAGCACTACATCCAATTGGAAACATGTTTGAATCTCAAATTGTTAAGACCAGATTGCCATTTTAATCTTTGAGGTCTGCTTCACCCGAACCATTTTAGTGTTCGGAAATGTGTTCTTTAAGATGCTGCAAGACCTGTTTGTGTTATCCGAAAATTCATGTACGTCATTTGGCAGAAATCCGCTCGACCGGGCATTGACCGGAATTTATTTGTTACAGGTATTCGATTCACTTGTTGTATATAACATCAGGCCTCGATACTCAATCTGAGATGATATAAATAGTTGAGTGGAAAACAAGCCCCTTAAGTATCACAGAGAATACATAGCATCATACTCATTCCCATTCAATAGGAGATTTATACAGACGCTTGCCGGGTGGTATTTGGGCTCCTTAAGATCAGGGCTGGCGGATCTAACCAATTCATCGTCGCCCACTCCACGGACTTCAGAGCGCGTGTAATTTAGTCTTTATGCCGAGAAGGTTTCGTCAATAACAACGATCGACGATAACATGCCTCTGACATCAAATTGAGCTGAAATTGCGCACAGGCTGGAAATGCTAGGTTTATACGCCACATGATGAATAGGCGCTGGTGGGCTTGGATACTTTTTTCTTTTCTCCGCGGTTACAAGAGGCCATAAAGTACTCTGTCGAGCACTCGCATCATACTCAAGAAAAGAGAGGAATTGATCCAGTAAAATACAGGACGACGCAAAATCAACAGCGAAAGTAGGGGCTAAAGTGTGTTTGGGGCTGTTCCAGTGTGTTTTACTTGGAGGCAGGAATGAATGCAATTTACAAACTTCCTCTATTGCATTGTAATGGATTGGTGTTACTTAAATGCGCAGGAGAGTGTATTAATAGGAAAAAGAACAATTCCCATCTCTGTCTGTTTCATGCTCGATTTTTCTATTTGTGGACGCCATTTTGTTCTGTGAATAAATCCTAAAACGTTCAGTTCGCCACGTCTTTCAATGCTTTTCGTGCAAGCAGTGAGTCTGTATATTAACGAGTACGGTAATAATATAGCTGTACTTTCCATTATTGGCACAGTACTCGTATTTTGAAAATTAAGAAAGCTTACATTGTTGAGATTATCGCACAATGAGAATCCATTTAAAACAAGGTTGCAAAGGGATGAACCGAATGACAAATATCGAATAACACTTTAATGGCAGGAAGTACTAAATTTCATGCTCCTTTATTTCTAAAATAAGAAGACAAATTGAGAGGTGTTCGCTGCCAATTCTGATCTTAGTCCCCTCCTACCTACTACTCATCAGCTCCTATTCAAGTCCCTTAAACATTAGCATAGCAAGCACGTTGTTGGCTCCTGGGCCTACGTGACCAAACAAAGATCTGACTTGTAGCCATTGACAAACATTGGCAATTGCCTGGGTTGGGTATTATAAGCCTAATCCGACCATTCATCCAGCCCTTATACGTCATTACGGTGCTAATCAGATTCCCCTTATTCAATTCCTACCTTTTCTTAAGGTCAATTACATCATTTGTACTACTTCATTTCACTCCGGCCACACGGCATAAATGTGAACGTCCTTTCATTATTGACCATATATACTACCGCATAACACTAAAACTCCGGCACTGTAAACACTAATTATATCTGCGTGCATTGTGACTGTATGGGCAATTGCTTGTCTGTCTGTGAGTGTTTCTGAATACAAAGTTGCCGGCGTAAATTACTACGAAAGCAACAAATAAATTATACGCCTATTATAAACATATTTGCAAGGGTTTAGAACGTTTGATCGTCGTCACATTTTCTCTCACCTTATCACTATAAACTATCAAGCAAGCTCTCTGTTACCTTCAGAGGAAACTGGAGTACCCGTTGAAAAGAACTTAACCCATTAATGCTTAAGAGGTTTGCTTGAAATTTTCGTCTGGATCTGTGATACTTTTGATAATAACTTTTGAATTCTGAAAGATTTTGCAAAATATTTGAAGGAGAGTTGTAAGTATTATTCTGAACAACATTCCTCTTTCAAATATTTTTCTAACTTGGCTTTTGCCTGCAAGATTTTATCAAAATCGTAAGGCAGTTTCGGCCACTGTGAGCATTAATGGGTTAAATCCAAAGTCATTGGCAGAATATGTGTGCGTGCCTCTATCCATGGCGGATAGCCGAGTGCATGGTGCTGGTTGTGGTGTGTGTGATACATATACAAGGTGATTCAAGGCGAAGCCGAGCAATCCTAAAAGGCCAGGTGACTACATGGGTTGTATCTCAGTTGAATATCTTCACCGATATCAAGC
Source organism: Maea johnstoni (assembly GCA_963942565.1). Taxonomy (NCBI): domain Eukaryota; kingdom Metazoa; phylum Annelida; class Polychaeta; order Spionida; family Magelonidae; genus Maea; species Maea johnstoni. The sequence continues at coordinate 15,179,644 of OZ012689.1, read as the reverse complement.
CAAAGCTTGGCCGGGTATTATCCTGTTATTTATAGCTCCATACCCCCGGGTGATACTAAAGTGCGTTGGCCGTGCCGTCACTTAATTCCTGCATTAAATGTGCGCCCGATTGATACACAGTTTCTTGGTCATGAATGCATGGATGACCTCACAACTAAACGTAGCTTTAATTCACAAGCTACGTGGGTCATCGATGTGTTTGGCTTATTTTCTTAACATATTACCAGAATGCAACCAGGCATTGGCACATGTCCGGTTGACTGGTGCAGGAATGAAATGCCTGTACTGTAGGGAACAAGGGCTCACAAAGAGTGGGTTATATTATATACACATAAGGCACAGGTGTAAATTTCGCGGTACAACCCTAATCGCGATATGTGTCGTTACGCCCTATAATCTAGGTAACTTTGAAACACCCACGATAGCTGTGTGGATAATTTATACCATTTTCAGTGGCAACTCCATGATGAGATTTCATGTTCTTCTTAAATGGTTGTGAGAAATGTGTCGAGTCCATTGAAATAAAGTGATATAGTATTGCGTGCAGACGCTCCACGATCTGAAAACAGTTTCACACCAGGAGTATTTACTGATTATGCCACCCGCACATGCCACACAACAAATGAACTACCTACATAAATATTATGTTTCTATTACAAACCATTGCATGTCAAGTTATCAATACACTTATATACTGGATTTACTGCGCAATGAAGCGTTTATCTCGCATTCACATAAACAAAGTATAAAACTAATTTTGTATATGTGCTATGACTATATGTATGAATATATATATATATATATATATATATATATATATATATATAATATATATATATATATATATTATATATATATATATATATATGTATTGGGCTAAGGTCTATATATGTATATACGTATATACATATATACATTGTATATATATATATATATATATATATATATATATATATATAATATATATATATATATATATATATATATATATATATATATATATATTATATATATATGTGTGTGTGTGTGTATGTGTGCACGACTCCACGTTGGTTAGATTCAAGTAACATTTACAAGTACCTATGGGTTAGGCTGTGGTGTTCCACTGTAACAGTTGTACACAGGGGATAGCATTGTTCTAAGATTGCACCCATGCCTTGATCTGTTTATCTCAATAGGACCATCTTGACTAGCTCTCTTCACTTCTAATGAACGCGGCCCTCCCCGCATTAAACTTAACTACGTTCCGTCATTACGCACGGCCAAATAGACCAATGACGTAATGAAGCCTTCTCGTCGAGTAAATATTAAACTAATCACTTTACATTTACTCACTCACCAATTACCACAATTCCACCGATGCCAAATCAAATTTGTCGTCCAGTGTGGTTCAGCAGGAAATATCATATTCGCCGCAGTTTCCAGTTCTCGTGGATAAGAAAGTGGAGATTGGTCCGAGAGTAGCATGGAGTAGCATGTAGTACGATGGATAACCATGGGTTCTAGGCAGGACCAATATCCACTAGCGAGTTGCCTAATCTCATTACGAAGTAGTTGAGAATATCACTATGGCCGCCCAGGGACAGCCGGAGAAATTACCCCTCACCATTCTACTAATTGCAGCCCCTAACGACCAAAACAAGAGCACATTAGCCACAAAGAAATGCTTGTATAACCTATAAAACAACATAAAGACAAAATGCAATTTCGCAAATAGGCAAGAAAATACTGTTATTCTGTTACATACTGCAAATATGAATTGAATCAAGCACATATATGGTGATAATCAAGGTAAATAGCCATACTGCTAATTGATGACCAACACCTAAATTGTGCATACAGAAGATGTATTACACTCAAACCATATGATTATGTGAACTTCCCCTGTATTTTACAGATAACTTACTGCCGTACTAGGAATCATATATCAGAATATGCATGCGTACATGTATGTTATAACTTATTTTGGACATCTAATTGTCAAATAATTCTATGGTATACGTAGCTGAAGAAGTCTATTTCCATACATACTTCCTACACGGATGAATAACATACAATCTCATCACTTAAAAAAGGTAGATTACATGTAGATATCACTCAGCAGACAGCAGCAGCGACAGACTAGTTCTACACACCAAAGCAAAAAGGTACATGTACATGTATCAACATACATACAAATACACGCACTGTGGTCTATTCTCAGATGGCATCTAATATGCAAGATGTAAACTATAGTGACTGATAACGATTTACCCTTAATACCTGGCGATAAACAGAAATTCAATTGGTAAAAAAAACTTCAGGTTTTTACTGAAAATGTAAGACAACAACAAGGCCGCTGGCATGCTTGAAGCCTATCAGGTAACTCTGAATGGCGCCGCACTCCCGGCGAGGGCAATTACCGCAAGCGTTAATGAATGGCATGAGGTAAGAGAAGCCAGACAAGGCCCTCAATTACTTTCCAATTCAAACTGATTATTTCGCAAATTGAGGAAAAATGCAGGAGAGTTACATTGTAATAGCTCGGTAAGGTCCCGAGCAGGCTCGGAGTACCTGCGTGCCGGCAGATGCGGTTTATTCTACCTGTCAATAGGACCGGATGGCGAGAAGGGAAAATATGACGGCCCGTCACTATATGTGGGTCTGATGGAACTGTTTGAAGGGCAGGCCTCATTTTGCACGCTTGGTTAGTCGTGAGAAAGACCTCCAGCGGCCGCACAGACTTGCCAGTCAATAATATGAGTGATTAGCAAAAGAGTATGCTGCCAGCGTTAAGACTTCATCCACCGCGCATGCGCACGCCGCAATGCAATTCGCTTCTCGGGGGATGGTTTGCGTGTAGCACGAAACGCAAACAGACAATGAAATTCAATCATTGATTTCTCTGACACCAGCTATTATTTATTGCTCGAAAAACTCAATTGAGTTTCTGCGATTGCTTGACACCCAACGTTAGATTACCGCCTGAATGGCCACTGTCAGAAAGCACTGCATCGTTCACCAAAGGAAAAGATGCGCGTTAGAAAGGCCAAAGCGTGAGCTAAGGCTTTACCAAAGAATTGCATGACTCGCTTTTTATCAGGGTTGCGCAACTATGCCATATATTTGTGTGACAGATATGCAACGAGTTTGCTGCAAAAAGGACTTCTTACCGGGCTGGGAAAGTACGATCATATGTAGTATCCCTCAACGACTGTTCTACTGTTCTATAGCACGTGATGATCAGCTGGAGCCATCTGGTGAATGTTTGCAAAAGCTCAGTAACAAATGTTGTAATGAAGCGATAGCAGTCTGTCATGCACTATCGATAGCGAGTGGAACATCATTATATTTTGAACAAGTACCGACTTCATACTGGTTCATGAACAGTGATACGTTTTTTTTTGCTAAAGATATGCTTTGAAATTCCGATTTCCTTTATTTCAAAATATTTCAAGTTCAGAAAATAGTATGTTAGATTAAGTAAAAAAATAACTCTAAAATATTGACGAGGGAAATAGTTCATCTATCTATTCATTGAAAAGACATAATTAAATGCCTTGGAATATTTTTCTTTTCTGCACGAGTGAACGATGAGCGAGGGTTGATTTCTATTGCCTCTAACATATAAAATCCAATTCGACAATACATCTGTTTGGTGGTGGTATCTTAGTGACTACTATTTTCATACATTATCGCAAATCAAACTGCAAAATGGGGACAAGTGCCACTATTTCGCGATATCTTACACGTGATGCTCAATCATTGCATCGTAATGTATTTGAACAGGTTTTTAAATGTATTTGAACAGGTTTTACTGATCATGTATACGTATAGGCATATATTGACGTTTTAGCTTACTAGGCTCAATCATTGCATTGTAAATGTATTTGAATAGGGTTTACTGATCATGTATACGTATAGGCATATATTGACGTTTTAGCTTACTAGGCTCAATCATTGCATTGTAAATGTAATTGAATCGGATAAACTGGGTCAACCTGTATAGGTATATGCATTTATTGACGTTCAAGATTATGCTCAATAATTGCATTGTAAAATAATGAGTATACTGGCCATGTATACGTATAGGCATTAATTGGCGTTCTAGCTGATGCTCAATCACTGTATTAGAATCGACTATACCGGTCATGTATTATAATCGACTACACTGGCATTGTGTTTAACCAGAGTAGGTAGATGGAAAGAGAATGTGCCAAGTTCACTACCTTGCCCTTTCTCAATGAGAATCCACCTGTATATTACCACACGGACATGTTTGTGACAGGAAAAAGCCATTCCCATAGGCCATCATCAAGCGTGCTTGATACAAAATGAGTGTCTGCGAAGACTGTATTTTTCCTTACCACTCCAGGCAAAGTACTGCCACTCAACATGGAAAAAGTACTCCCCAACCAGAAACTACTCTCCACCGGAAAAAGTGTTTTGATCTAAAACTTGACCTTTTAGTGGGCGTAATATTCCCTCGAGACGACAGAGCGGTACAGAAATGATCAACGCTTCTCGTATAAACTGGACCGAGGACGAATATGTTTGCGTCCTTCCTACCCTAATCACAGGGGCGCAGGAGAGCTTGGCTGGAGGCTCTGCGAGTCAGGGAGACGCCATCATGCTTCCTCGCTCATCAAAATTAACCTACAAGACGAGCGTGAAATCTCGAGGGGACGAGATGTGAACGAGAGTTGACATGGGGTTGCGCTCGAAATTGAACCACGTGATCCCGCCATTGGTCATCCATGGCCTCGACGAGAATGCTGAAAAGCGTGCTACGAATGAGCGCAATGACCGGATCTATTTATACCTCTTAATGCCGAACTACTTTCGCCCAAGACACAAGAATATACAGAATTTTGAAAATCATCTAAATCCTGTCATGTTGGTATTCATTGGAAATCACTCATTGAGTACTAACATATGAGTACCCATTTGTCAGGGTTTCAGTCATTTTTCTCACATTATTCTGCATTGACCATATTAGCCACCGGCAGCCAAAAGGTTAACTGTTTAAGGGTGTTGTAGCGGGTAATAAATGGAATACAAGATGATGTCTTATGAATTATGCACGTGATATTACGGCCCTCAGAGTATAGTCCACTGTCTCGGGGGGCACCTTTGTGGCAATCTTCCAAGATGGGCAGCTGTCAGATGAAATCATTCCACCAGGAGCACCTCTTTGGCTAATGTTCAGATTTATACCAATGCTATCCTATGGGGGAAATATCAAAACAGTGGGATCCGAACTGAAAAACAATATCAAAGGTAACCCTCGAGTGGTTTACATTGTATTGACAAGGGCGTATATGACGGTTCCTCCATTGTATACATACAGTGCCGACATTCAATTCCTGAACTAAATACGTGGGCAGACCGGGCATAATATACGACCGCACGCCCGATTGTCACCCAGTTTCCTAGGCACGGTTGCATGGATGACCTCACAACTGAACGTAGCTTTGATTCGAAAGCTACGTGGATCATTGATGTGCTTGGCTTATTTTTTGACATGTTACCAATTGGTGTCTGTACAACCGGGCACTTGCAGACATCCGGTCGACTGGTACAGGAATTAAATATCTGTACTGTACAGTACGTTTTGATAGAAGTCAGAATTTCTATACTGGAATATTGTCGGTAATAATCAATGAGTTTGTATGTATATCCTATCTATTTTGATATGGCTCAATGTCCACTATAACAAGGGATTACCACTATAGGTCAGTGTGCTTATCTATAGCAATAACCATATATATATATATATATATATATATATATATATATATATATATATATATATATATATATATATATATATATTATACTATATATGTTATGTATTATAGTATGTATATATAAATATATATATATATATATATATATATATATATATATATATATATATATATATATATATATATATATATATATATATAAATATATGTATGTGTGTGTGTGTATATACGAATATATAAATCTATCTCACGCTTTGTGAGCTGTGCACAGCAGAAATCTGGCTGCCTCAGTTATGTAAGTGTTTAGTACAGTGAGTAGGGGTCAGAAGTCCAATGTCCTGACAAGCCATTTTGGCCTGTTTGTATCAAACAGTGGCAAGTCTCCTATTGTTATCAACCCCTTTGGCTGCTGGTGGCTAACTTGGTCAAAACAAAATAATGCAAAAAAGCAAAAAAAACAACTTAAACCCTGGGCACATGGGTACTCATTTGTTAGTACTCAGCATCATCTTTCCAATGAATACCAACATGGGGAAGGGTTTAGATGTATTTCAAAAATCTTTGCGTTCTTTGCTTTGGACGAGTGTAGTCTCAGCATTGGAAGGGTTAAATAGTTCCCGTATCGCCGTTTTGAAGATAAACCTTCTAAATGCGAAATACGATCTCTTGTTGATGATATTTCAGTTAACTGAAACATGTGACGAGTAAACAAATGTAAAAGGAAATACCTCGTTTCTTTGAGTATAAGTAAGGTTTCATGTGGCTTTACATACCGATAAGTGTCCAGTTGTTCCTACAAGTAGATAGGATTAGTGTATGGTTCCAATCAGAGCTTTTGTCAAGATCACATCTAGTATTCCATCTAGCCGTATCGTCTTGTATCATGAGGTATCTACACAAACCTCTTGAGAGCCTTATATGTGATAACTTGTCGTCACCTGGTCGAACGTGTGTAACCATATTACTCAACACATGTGTATTACATGGTTGCTAGCGGCTAAGCCGATTACGAATACTAGTAGTACATGTGTAAGACCATACCTGTTTGTAGGTCAAATATGCTGCTGTGGTCAACAAAGGTCACAACTAAGCAATGTGCTGTTAACAAACATACAGTACATACATATATATATATATATATATATATACATATATATATATATATATATATATATATATATATATATATATATATATATGTATATATATATATATATATATATGTATATATATATATATGTATATATATATATATATATATATATATATATATATATATATATATATATATATATATATATATATATATATATATATATATATATATATATATATATATATGTGTGTGTGTGTATATATACGTATATATATATATACACATATACGTATATTTATATATATATATATATATTTACATGTGTATATATAACATATACATATATATATATTATGCTAGTGTATATATTATATATACAATGTACATGTATATATATATATATATATATATATATATATATATATATATATATATATATATATATATATATATATATATATATATATGTGTGTGTGTGTATATATACGTATATATATATATATACACATATACGTATATTATATATATATATTTACATGTGTATATATAACATATACATATATATATATTATGCTAGTGTATATATTATATATACAAATGTTTATACATGTATATATATATATATATAAAATATATATATATATAGAGAGAGAGAGAGAGAGAGAGAGAGAGAGAGAGAGAGAGAGAGAGAGAGAGAGAGAGAGAGAGAGAGAGAGGAGAGAGAGAGAGAGAGAGAGAGAGAGATTGTCGTCGTATTTTATACCGGACACATATATTTGATGCGCAAGGTTTTGAGGCTGTTACTTGTAAATGAAGCAAAAGCATTCCCTGAGAACTCTCACTGAAATACAGGAAATTTGTTTTGGGATTGGATTAGGTAGCAGGTTATATACTGTATAGCAACAGCTAGTAGGAAAAGGGGTGGCATTGAAACTCACGCTCATCCGGAATAGATACTCTTAAATTCTCCAAGGTCGTCAGCAGTAATATAGCAACCAGTAATATCTCGATGAACACCAGCAGAATGAAGTGTAGGTATGATTTAGGAGGAGATAGCACAGCATACACGGTGTTTGTCTTCTGCCTCATGTCACACTGACTTATCTTGGCGCATAGGTCCAAAAGGTTAGAATGCTAGCATGGTATGTAAAGGTGAAGAGGAAGAGAGTATTGCATTACAATACAAGCTGAGCAATACAGAGAGAGAGAGAGAGAGAGAGAGAGAGAGAGAGAGAGAGAGGAGAGAGAGAGAGAGAGAGAGAGAGAGAGAGAGAGAGAGCGAAAGAGAGAGAGACAGAGGAGAGAGAGAGAGAGAGAGAGAGAGAGAGAGAGAGTACTACTACTGCTTCTAGACATCGCCAGGTGTATCAATAGTAGCACCTACACCAGGATCCTTCTCCTCCTCATCACCATTATCATCATCATCGGTAGTAGTGTTAGTAGTAGTAGTAGTAGTAGTAGTAGTAGTAGTAGTAGTAGTAGTAGTAGTAGTAGTAGTAGTAGTAGTAGAAGCAGCAGCAGCAGCAGCAGTAGTGGTAGAAGTGGTAGTAGTAGTAGTAGTAGTAGAAGTAGTGCAATGAAGTAGTTGTAGTACTAGTATAGTAGTGATAGTAGTAGTAAAACAACTAGTATTAGCAGTAGTTGTGGTCTCGGTGTAATTGTGATAGAAGAAGCAGCTAATCAGCATTAGTAAGAGCCTCTAATTCTAGTGAAAATATCTAAGATCCCATGTTGTCCTCAATACCTAATGGAATGCTTTATGAAGCTATCCCCTAGGAATCAACTGCTCCGTTCTGACGATCGTGTTTCGTGCTGAGTATTTTACCAAAGGACTTGGTGATGTATTATCCGCTGGGGATTAAGTCCTACATTGAAAGAGGAAGTTTCAGTCATCGGTTCATGGTGGTAGCGCAGCTTGCACGCTGTACAAAACACCATTGTTATGGACGAGGGGGAATTCTTGCAATCTTTGCAAAGGCCACGAGCAAACCATCTGAGACCCAGAGAATACCTTTGTAGTCTAGTCAGAGACAAACGCGCACTAAACCGTTCAAAACACTACTCCCAGAATAGCTAATCGTTGCCGTCTATATTTGGAGGCGTGCGTCAGAAAGGGGCTACCCCCCCCCCCCCCCCCCTAAGCTGCTTGTTTTGCCTGAGTGAACACGCCTGGTGCAATAGCTAGGTAGACCCTGAGAAACTACCGGCAAGGGCGCACAGATCAAGGGAGGAAAGGTAGTTATGTTGAGTGAGGAATATTGTTTTTCTATGCCAGGAGCCTGCCGATCACTCACACTGTACTAGAGGAAATGATAAACTCCACAGCGAGACTGAAGTACAGTGTCGATATTTAATCTCTGCACTAAATGCGTGGACAGCCCGTACGCCCGATTGCCACCTAGTTTCTTTGGCATGGATGCATGAACGACCTCACAACTGAAAGTAGCTCTGATTTGCAGGCTACGTGGGTCATTAATGAGTTTGGCCTATAATTATTGACATGTTATCCATGGGTGTTTGCACAACCAGGTACTGACAAACGTCCGGTCGACAGGTGCAGGAATCAAACGTCTGTACTGTAGGTGTCATGGATTAACACATTGTCATGACAGAATACATGCTCTGACGAATTCCACCATGTCTCAACAAAAATAGTAAAATCTGAAAAAAAAATCTCAAAGAGGATTTTAAGAATGGTTTTGCTAAATATCTTGAGGGAATGTATATTTTCAAAATTTCAATTCTACAGAGCAAATAGAAAACCCTTATCAACTAAAAGTACGTGCTACACTGACCGCAAAACACCTTTTGAGCGGGGAAATGCAATTGATTTAATGTGTTCCAGCGGCCCTTTGTCCTTAAAGAACTCTCTCCTATGGGGAGTTAGCAGATTGCTTCATCAGATATTCTCTGCCCCAGCTCTATCATCAGAGCCTGATACAGGCAATTAGAGCAATTTTGTCAGACAATCCCGACAACATATCCCTCCAGCATCCTCCCTCATTAACAATTCTCCCGCGCCACCTCCAGAGCAACGCAACCACTGCGCATGCGCATTGACTCTGTTTGCAAAGCTTTCTCTCCTTCCTCTGAGATATAGGCACGTGGCCAGGGGGCGCCATGGAGAGCACGTCCCTGATTAAGTCATTGGCAGTTAATGGGAAAATAGTGAAAAGGTGTATGGCGGAGGCAGCTATGTATTCTGAGTGGATTTCATCAAGTGCGCTTCTGCATACGAGATACACTTAGGATACAATGGAGTAACTGCGAACGGGCTCTCAATTGTTACCCACCAACAAGTGCTTCAATACATTGTAAAATGCTAGCAGTACATGAGTTTAATAACACATTGCACATTCCTTGCAGAGTTATTAACCCTTCCCATGCTAACTACTTTCGTCCAAAGCACACGAATGCAAATATTTTTGAAAACCATCTGAACCCTGTCATGTTGGAATTCATTGGATAGCTACCGCTGAGAACTCTCAGATGAGTACCCGTGTGCCAGAGCTTCAGTCATATTTAAAAAAAAATCGCATCATTTTCTTTTGGTAAAATTATCCACTAGCAGCATTAATGCTAACAGCAGCCAAATTTGCTTGAATTCTTTTATACAATCCTTCAGAAAAAGCATAATTCTTAAAACATTTCACAAAGAAATGTTCATCAAAACAATTTTAACAATTTGAATACATCTCATCCGCGTATTAATCAAATCGCTCTCTCTTGTCTACAAGTTATTATGACAGTTTCCCAAGACCGAAACGACAAGTGGAAGAGTAACTCTTAACCCATTAACACTCATAGCAGCCAAAACAGGCCTGACGATTTTGAAAATATTTCACTTACAAAAACATATTCTGAAAAACATTTGAAGGAGAAATGTCGATCAGAAGCTAAACAACAACTCTCCTTCAAATATTTTGTGAATTCTCACTTCATTCCCAAGTTGTTTTCAAAAGTATGAGAGTAGCAGACGATACTTTCTAAAGGAACTGTTGAGTGTGAATGGGTTAACCATCAGTGGGTTACCCTAGAGTCACTTCCACGTGCTTGAATAACGGAGTCTGACGTGACAAATACTGGAGACTGCTCATTAGGTGGGTTTCATAAGGAATGCGGGTAGGGGATAGAGGTACTAGGGAATCTGACATGTAGTGTCACGTGTTCCAAAAACAAGGTGCATATAGCTATTCAAAATACGTACGATATTAGATAAACTCGTCAGCTATACATTGGAATAGATGCCCTCAAATCTACCTTCATGTTGAACAATATACATAATCTCAGTTTAAGGTAACACCTAAACTTTTTACCTATGTTTACCCGTGTGTGTGTGTGTGTGAGAGAGAGAGAGAGAGAGAGAGAGAGAGAGAGAGAGAGAGAGAGAGAGAGTCAATGATTCTGTAAGTGCAGATAACTTCCCTAACAACAAGGCAGCGAGTTTCCTACCCAGTAATTTACCTGCTCTTCCCACACCCACTTGACGTGCTAAATTACATCACACAGCCCGTGTTTACTATAAACAACGTACCGCAAGTGGCTTAACATTTGCCGAGATGCTAGTAAATTACGTGCACTTTATTTGAAGCGGCATTTTTGCGATCCATCCTAAGATGTGATGAAAGGAGGTCTACCCAACGCTTCGGAAACTGACTTAATTGAATCAATCTCTTATTTTGCCCTTCCATCAGTACGAGCGAATCCTTGGACTAATAGGTAGAGATATCGGCTGAATTTTAAAAATTAAGCTACAGTGGAGTTCCTCTAATCTTCAACATAATTTCATACGTCGTTGATATCATAAGTTATCCTCCTTGTGAAAATGGTATACGGCAAGATGTCTGCATCTTAGATGACAGCGATATCTGCTGGCTGAATGGAGACATCGGCTGTGTACCATCTCACAACAAGTATAACGAATTCATTATCAGGCTCCCCCCCCCCCCCCCTCCCCCACATGAATTACAATAAGCACAACAAGTTCTAGGTTCTTGCAGTGGAGAAACTCGAGTCGTAAGACTCTGGTCAACTCTGCAGATTTCTCACTAAATGTTATATACATAAATCCATCTATATTACCTTCCTGCTTTCTAACCTCCATATATATATATATATATATATATATATATATATATATATATATATATATATATATATATATATATATATATATATATATATATATATATATATTTATATATATATATATATATATATATACAGGTGAACTTGGATATGACGGACCACTGTACGACGGATCTTTGCATATGACGGACGATATGCTTGGTCCCAGCTCGATGCATATCAACTATTCGTCATATGTATACGACGGATTTTGCATATGACGGACCAATCTTCCTGGTCCCATTGAGTCCGTCACATCCAAGTTCACCTGTATATATATTTATATATATATATATATATATATATATATATATATATATATATATATATATATATATATATATATATATATATATATATATATATTCAATATATATACATATATATATATACATATATATATATATATATATATATATATATATATATATATATATATATATATATATATATATATATAGTTATATATATACATATATATATATATATATATTTATGTATATACCATGTTGGCAGATTATAATGCGCAAAGTGTTTTAAGACAGAAAAACAATTTCTAGAGGGTAGAGACTGGCCGCCATCTTACTGCTATGATAAAGCGACCTTTGGAACGGTTGCCATGACACTACATGGAAATATAGGGATCCTTACAGTGAACGCCGTGAACAGCATTGTTAGGATCCCAATACAGGATTAATATTGGACACCTAACATTGCCAATAGTTAAAAGCAGAGTTAGAAGCCCAGTACAATAAAGAAATCGACCAATCAGCCGGTAGAATCAGCGAGGAGCTAATGAAAATAGTTAGTAACAATTCACAATTAGTCTTACGTGTGTACGTAATCACAAACGGTGTGAAGTATAGTTTTAGAAATATCATATTCAATATTCAGATAGACTTAGCACATCGAAGCATTTCCTTTAGAAATGCCGGGTACAGTTTGCAGAATAATGCGAGGAGACTTAGTGAAATATGATACTACCTTAGACGCACATACGGGAACTATTGAGATCGCACGAACAACCTAAAATAGTGCAGATTAACTAAATAAAACAGGATTAGTAACACGTTTCTATAAATACACAGGGGTCTGACCTTAGGGGACGCTTCGGAGAATATGCCCCTTAATCGCATACAACATGGCTAGCCGAGGATATAGATAAAATGAGAACGACGTCATATACGTCATATAATAGGACAATTGCAAAGATTGCATCAAAATCGTCCTTTTTTGATATATGGAATACTTTTTTTTTAAACCACGTAAAATGCAATTCAACGATGCTTCCGTTTTCATTGCCTTTTTACCAAACATGTTTTCTTTTCTCCGATGTTGTTTTTAAGGTGTAAGTTTAGTTTGCCTTAAGCCCATATGGTCAGTTTTGACACATCAACATAGGTTCCTGGTTCATTGTTAGGCCGTATGTCTTATAATGACTCCTATGCTATCTACATCTGTAGAACTGCACTATATCTGTCAGGAACCACTTGATGTATGTGAAAAGATAAAAGCTATGCCCCTTCAAAACGTACAGAAATTGAATCATTTTCAAGACTAAATTCCGTATAATAAGGGTCGGTAAACGTTTCTGGAACCACCAAAATGGATTTTGCAAAATAGACGCATTTGATATTGCAAATACAGAATTTAATGGCTGGAACTTTATGAAATGTAGCTGTGTAGTAATACAGAAACCATCGATCAATGGAAATGTCAACTCACTCTGGCATCGCATAAGCGAATCTATCCCCTGCCATTATCTCGCATGGGTGCCTTATTTCAATATTTCCCTCGAGAAGAGAAGCCCGTGTAATTCCCTCCAGAATAAGCCGAATGGGAATCACCTAGGAATTGCGTTTAGAAAAACTATAGTCGTATGAATATATATCACTGTCTAGGTCATGGCGTATTTTCACGCGCAATATGAATAATTACGCTGTTTTTCTGCAATGTATTTTGGACATAGATCATAATATCAACCATTCCACTTTAAAAAAATGTTTCCACATATCCGTAATGTTTGTTCTGTCTAACCAAAGAAGCTTCGAACTCGCACTGTTATTTACTTTTATTAATCAAAAAAATTCAGAAAACTTAAATTTTCCTATTTAGGACTGACTTGTGTTTGTATGTTAATAGGAATAGGAGACACATTGTGGTTGTAGAGCTGTGTACGGTGCTTGCGGAATATGAATTTCTACAAGCAGCATTGTTATCGGTCTATTCAATAAATTAGACTGAGTGTAATATAGCCCAGTGGTTAAAGGGAAACATCATTCACTTTTTAATAGAATCACCAACATTGGTATATAGGTAATTTGAACCATAGACTTTCATTTAAAGATGAGACCCATCTTTGATCTTACCTACATGTATATGCTGAAGATTTGAGGATTTCGAAAAATGACCAAACAGTCAGATGACTCCCTGATTTCAGAATTCCTTGTAAACAAAGTATGTTCTCATGGTAATGGTGAGAGGTGAAAGGAAATGTTAGGTTGATACTTAGCACTTTGCTTTGCCAATGTTCATGAGGAGGTCTGTCTCTGAAAATATATTTCCCTTAAATCTATTCACATTTATCCCTGCCATTAGTCTCCCAATTTTTGCTATGACCCATACTAAATGAGTCTCCTCACCTACATAGTATTGTATTGTATTGTACTTTATTGACTCGTTCATAATAAACAAAAAATACATTCCATACAATCAAATTATAATATAAATAAGGCACTTATGGCATATCGAACGAAAACTGAAATAGTGGCAATTAAGGTGCATTGAGACAAGAGGCAATAACATAAAGTAATGCTACCTCTAAAATACTAGTGTACCTGTATTGAGAGGCCTCTTAGTACACCACTAAGTACCTAGCTGGCAATCTGTACCCTATACCTTTCACTGAACTTATTACAATTGTCACATAGTGTATTTTTTCTTGATGTGACCTTAAGTCTTCAGCTACTTCACTATTAATTTATATGCTCTCTGTAAATAATCTAATCCCAATTAATACGACCTTAAGTCATCATCTATTACTCATAACACACTTCTGTTATTGGGGGGAGGGGTTACCCAAGTGCAAACCGACATGAAGAGGAATTGGCGACAATACACTTTATCGATGCAAATTCATCCATCTACCCCAAGTCTCTAGGTACTTCCTAGCTGACCGCAAACGACAATCTAATCCTAGGCCATTATTGCCTTAAAACTTTAGTTGTAGTGCAAGGCATTAGACTGCTCTGCCATGGAGGCTACTTTCCCCATAGAGCCTGCTATATGGCTTAATACAGAGACTAGACTATGGGGGCATGCCCCCCCCCCCTACTGTTTATTTATATCAAGTGGGGACGACAATAACAATAAGCGGAGAAATTTCTCTGAGAAAATGTGGTTATAAATGGCCAGCAAATGGCGCGCAATACATTAGGCTGCTTGGCCATTGAGGCATTCTTAATTCGGATAAGAACCCAATATATATATATATATATATATATATATATATATATATATATATATATATATATATATATATATATAGATATATATATATATATATATATATATATATATATATATATATTTATATATATATATATATATATATATATATATATATATATATATATATATATATATATATATATATATATATATATATATATATATATGCGGGAATGGTAGTTACTTGAGAGATGGAATATCTCGCGGAATGATTAGACATTACGAGCAGTTTGTATGCTATTCATTATATTCTATATTTCGTATCATAGATATGGTCAATAAATACTTATACTTATACTTATTAGACTGCTCGGCTCTGGGGAACACCCATCCGCCGTATTGGATTAGAAATAACGTGAGGGGGTGAATTCCTTCAGAATGATGCTATTCTGACAACAGACAGGGGAAGGTCGTCGACTGCAGGCCTGCTAGTGTGTGCCAAACTCACGTATACAACAACACAAGTGTGGGACACATTTTAGGGAAACCAGTTAATGTACCAAGCATATTGAGATATGGTCGTGATGCAATCTTAATGGATCTACCACCATCCTGATGCATCCAGACATCATCTGGTAGATTTTACCAAATGAAATGCTTGCAGAACCACATTTTCTCCATGCTGAACTACGTGTATAACAGGACAAGCTTCGGTAATATCAGGCACAGCAGTGATTGATGACATAATTACTTTTTCTTCACGTTTTCTTGCTCACATTGTATGTACTACATTGTAGACGGAGAGTCGGATTTGTACAAATTCCTTGCTGGTTTTATGAGGTTGTATTAGGTTGCCAGTCAAATGTGTTTGGTCCGTTATCCCTAAAAGGTAATGCATATTGACAAAATTCCCATGAGTCCAATATCTATCCTATGTATGTATGTATGTATGTATGTGTGTGTGTTGCAGGGGTAAGTTTAGGCTACTCTACATGGAAATTTACTCAACCAAGCTACCAATTTCTACCACTATGGGGCTGAAATACCCTTTGAAGAAATTCGATTCCCAATGGCCATTCCCAATGGGCATTTGGAATGATTTTATTACCATATTTGGTAAAGATTGCCATATACGGAACAATGCACCACGTTCGTTGCTTAGCAACATGACCTAGAAATGCCAGGCACGTGCTCAGGCACGCTCATTATATTTGAAGCTTCCACGATTATTTACTGTTTATTTATCTATGGGACTTGGCAGAAATAGGTTCTTGAACTTCTGTGCTAGAGTATGATATTTCTTACACTCGGGGACAGAATTTTCATCATGGAACTCGCCAGAGGCTCGTTCCAAGATGAATATTCTGTCCCCTCGTGTAAGAAATATCATTCTCTAGCACACGCGTCCAAGATCCTCTATGTCTTTTCTAGGGTCAAAGTTGAACTGAACCCCAACTCACCTTACAGAACTATTCACGCAACGCCACTCACAAGAACTCAGACACGTTTCATCAATTACTTGCAGAAGTTTAAAACAGCTCCTCACGATTGCATTATCAATTAATATATCCTTAATGAGATATATATAGCATTATGACAAGAATATGTCATGAAATGATGACAGGGTTAATCATCCAGCCATGATTTCATTTAGCAATAAACACAGTGTTTGTCTCATCGGATTACGTTTGATTGACGACAGTGATCTGTTTGTCTAAATTAAGGATACTGGCTGTCAAATGGGCAGTGTTCCTCTCAACTGTATGTCATTGTGAGGCTATTTTAAGCGGTTACAATGATACAGAGAACGCGAGGACATACGGGATTTATATGATGAAGTGCACGTGCATGTACCTAGCCTAGATACATGTATATCAACTACTTAAAAGTCACAGTTGACAAATTCAATCAACAATCTGTGCAGCGTGATTATTGTACTAAATTCACCAATTTGTTTTAATGTTAATGTTAGTTATGGTGAGTGGCTAAGATATCGCCTTCGATATATTTACCTGCAAACGAATGAGTGTGAAATAGATGCAATTTGGATACATGGAAAATTTGGGGAAAAGGATGGCTCTGGCGCTTTGGCTAACGGTGTTTAGAATCGTTATTGGATATTGCCCAAAATAAAACAATTCTCTTTGTTTCAAGTACTGCCAGTTTCATAGTATCAAAGTAGTATTAAAAAATGTTGTGCATCCCCAATTCTAATCGATTTATCGCAAAATAAATGAATCCACTAACGTAACATTTTAAGTTAAGGTGAACGAGTTACTTAATTCTTCTGCCTTTCGCTAGAGCATAGAAGGCACTCCATATTTATCATCAAGCAGGTTTTTTCATAAGCTTTTATAACACTATCGTGGCGACGGCGCACTCGATCAATTAACCCGGGCAGATTCGGTTCCAGTGCCGGCAATAGAGGTCCTTGCTCTAGCACTATTCATTACTGCCCCATGATAGCTACCTGGTTTCAATTGCTGCTCCTCTCATTATGCACACACCTGCTGAGTGGCTTGGGTGACACTGGGGTTAGCGCCATAGTGGTTAGAGTGCACGTGGAACTCATAGCGAATCTCCTACCACCTCTTACTTATGAGGCCTGTCCGCAAGGTATACATGTACCACCACCAGTATTGCTGTAACTACTGCTTCTCCTCTCCCTCCTATTATTATTATTATTATTATTATTATTATTATTATTATTATTCTAGTACTGCAGCTTCTACTACTACTACTAAGTGTGCGGCTGCGACTACATGAAGTACTACTAACACTTCCAAATGCAGAGGCTACTTTCGTCCGAAGCGCAAGAACGCAAAGATATTTAAAAACCATCTTAACATTGTCATGTTGGTATTCCTTGGAAAGCTCTCTCTGAGTACTCTCAGATGAGTACCCATGTGCGAGGGTTTAGTCATTTTTAAGGTCTTTTGCATAATTTTGTTTCGGCCAAATAAGCCACCACCAGCATGAGGGGTAATATTTCTCATGCTACATCATACTCTTTCTTCTTCTACTACTACAACAACAACAACAACAACAACAACAACAACTACTACTACTACTACTACTACTACTACTACTACTACTACTACTACTACTACTACTACTACTACTACTACTAATACTGCATTACTTAGACGACAACGACCAGGATAAAGACTGCTAGCAACAGGCGAACCTTTTACATGTACCCTGGACTTTTCTGCCAAGAGAGAAGGGTTATTGAGGAGTGAGGGGGTTAAGGCCTGTGTATGGGTATTAGTGGCATTCCAGGGTGGGGATTACCAATGACTGACGCGTGAGGACTCGCGGCAGACCCTCGGGCGACCCCGAGCACGGCGTCCCCTCATGCATCAACTGTACAGCAACACGCGCGCCTCGAGGGGCCCTTCACAGGTAATACACAGGTGTTCAATCATAAATACAATGCATCACATCTAAGATAACTAAAAACAAGTCGATATGAAACCAGCCGGTCAACCTGAACAGGCTAGCCTCAACCAATATTCCAAAGGTCGTGATCTGCACATGCCCAGATGATGCTGGCGCACATGTTTCTCTAATGTTAATGATACGAGATCCCTGATTGGTCCCTCGTGATATCATGCTGATGACAGATCCGAATCCCCTGTCGTCTCCAGCCCTTCACTATGGGGCATATAATAATTGGTCTCTCGCTACATATCCATTCTTTTCTTCATCTAAGATCACATCAATACAAACCACGAGGATGCTTGTCTGCAATTGTGTTTATAACCCAATGCTGTAATAATGACCCATTGACTAGTACATCTATCTTCTAGTATATGCAAGCATTATACTTATTGATTTCTAAGTGTATTAGTTGTTTCCTATCAAAATAAATGAGTTAACCCCTATCAAAATAAATGAGTTAACCTCGTAACGATTACCTGTAAGCTTCTTATTGTTTCCACGAACGTCGAATACCGTTACCTGCATGTAAGGAATTCTAAGCCTGTGGGAGGTTTGCCCGAATGCACGCTATTCCCTCTGCATCGCCTCCCACCACTACATGTATGGGGAGGGATTTAGCAAGAGAGTACTATTCCGTGACTAAAACAGCGTGAATTGTGGAATTCAAAGCATCTTAGAAACGCATGTACTCTCTGTCATCTTAAACATTTATGTATGCTGTATGTAGGGAAATAACTTATTGGTTGGTACACTGACCGATCGTTTGAAGCCTTGACGACTTGACGTGCCCATTCACCACCTGATCACGTCCAATTGAAACATGCAGTTTAGTATTTACATAGAGGACCAATGGTAATATTTTCATCCGTGAACAGGACTATGTGAAAAGTGTTTGTACTTGATTTGCTAGTTCTATATACTAACAATATATATATATATATATATATATATATATATATATATATATATATATATATATATATATATATATATATATATATATATATATATATATATATATATATATATATATATATACACAATGTATATATATATATATATATATATATATATATATATATATATATATATATATATATATATATATATATATATATATATATATATATATATATTTATAAGTGGGGGATGCCATGCATCCACCTGCCTAGTTTCAAGAAGTTCTTCCTTTGCCTATTGCCTTCTATTAGTAGTAACCACCGTGCAGGTCGTGAAGAAGGCTTATGTTTGCTTATATATCACTGATGCCAGGCAGATGCTAGTTACGTCCACGGAGCACAGTAAGCACCAGGCTAACGACGTGGCGGGGGCGGCGGGAACTACAGCACATAGGAGCCAGCAAAAATAAACCAGCAAAAGACGATGCCAGCACAATCAACTGAAAGCAATCGATTTCTAAGAAAATTGAGCTAATTGGGGCAAGGTAAAGAAAATAATGACTCGTTCATTAGTAGAAAATACCATCAGTAGAAACTGCTTAACGACTTCCGGTTCGATATTAGGATAATGGCGTCCATGAGTGGATGATTATTTAAAGATCACGTGATAACGTCGTACCAGTAAGAACCATTGGTTAAATACATGGTTGGGCGAACAGCTGATCAATCTTAATCAT
>OZ012689.1:15086662-15154162 GCA_963942565.1 Maea johnstoni | reverse complement strand
TCTTTCCATTCCATGCAACCAACCAAGGGTAGGGTCTATTGTTGCGATACTAGAGGTCATTCAAGGTCAAACTAACCCCAGTTTCATAATTTGAGGCATTTTGTCTTTGAATTTTCCATTAAACAGCTTATCATATTCTCCTAGTATACATATTTTATCCTGGAAATATTTTTAGGTGAGAAATAATTTTTAAAAAGGATTCTGAGACATTTTTAGGTCATTTCAAGAGAAAATCTGGACCAATTTGGAATATTTCAAGGCCAAAATTACAAATGCCTGGTTACGGGTGCACTCAAATATTTATTAGGGAAGCAGCAGAAAGTTGACATAACAGATCGAGTCATATCTTATGGTATGTCAGTTTTCATTTTCAGTAGGGAGAATAAGCCTTTTAACTTGCGACATTACTTGCCTATTGTGCTTGTCATGTAAGATTATAAAGGCAGTGTGAAATATCTCTGAGATTTAAGGAAAATATGAAGGTCAAATAAAGGTCAAAACATCATTTTTTCTCTAAAAAACTCAAATTTTGATGAAGAAATTTTGATGGAGTAGTTTGTGTTTTGTTATTACATAATATCCTAACCACATTACCACAATAATTGACAGACAAGATACCTTAAATATGTTTTAGCAAAACATTTCCACCCTTTACCTGTGAAAATGAAGTAGTTTAAAGTCAATATGGAGGTGTGGAAGATGGCATTTGGTTATTCCATGCATATAATAAGAGTTTACGAACGGGTTGTGAGAAGGTGCTAGTATGGGACCACTGTTTAGGTTATAAAAGCTGTGAGCACCAAACATTATAGGCATTGGTTGGTACCTAAATGTTTGTTGTAAGACAATCTTTCCATTCCATGCAACCAACCTAGGGTAGGGTCTATTGTTGTGATACTATAGGTCATTCAAGGTCAAACTAACCCCAATTTCATGATTTAAGGCATTTTGTCTTTGGATTTCCCACTTAGCAGCTTATCAAATTCTCATAGAATACATATTTTATCCTGGAAATATTTTTAGGTGAGAAATATTTCTTAAAAAGGATTCTGAGACATTTTCAGGTCATTTCAAGAGAAAGTTTGAACCAATCTGGAATATTTAGGGGCCAAAATGACAAAATGCCTGATTACGGGTGCACTTAAATATTTAAGTGAAGCAGCAGAAAGTTGACATAACAGATAGAGACTCATATCTTATGGCATGTCAGCTTTCATTTTTAATGGGAAGAATAAGTCTTTTTACTTGCCTATTGTTTTTTTATGTAAGATTATAAAGGCAGTGTAAAATATCGTTGAGATTTAAGGACAAAATGAATGTCAAATAAAGGTCAAAACGTCATTTTTTTCTCTAAAAAGTTCAAATTTTAATGATGAAATTTTGATAAGGTTCTTTTTTGTCAATACATAATTTCTTAAGCATGTCACCACTTTAATTGACAGAAAAGTTACCTTAAATATGTTTTAACAAAAAAAGTTTACCCTTTACCCGTGAAAATGAAGTACTAGTTTCAAGGTAATATGCAGATGTGGAATGTGCTATTGGACAATTCATGCCTAATTGAGTTGTTAGCAAGTGCTAGTAACATATGGGACCACTGTTTAGATCATAAAAGTTGTGAGCACCAAACATTATAGGCATCTTTTGCTATCAAAATGCTTGTTGTAAGACAATCTTTTCATTTCATGCAACCAGGCTAGTGTAGGGCATTTTGCTGTGATATGAGAGGTCATTCAAGGTCAAACTATCCCCAATTTCATGACTTAAGGCATTTTGTCTTTGAATTGACTGTGTAGCATCTCATCAAGTTCTCCTAGAATACATATTTAATGATATTTTTTCCTGCAAATATTATTTTTAGGTGAGAAATGTCTTTTAAAAGAGAAACTCATGCCTTTTAAGGTTATTTCAAGACAAAGTCTGTTCTAATCGTGAATATTCAAAGTCGAAAATGCTCTATGTGACCTTTTGACCTTGGTTTGACATTCCATTTTTCCTTAAATCTCAATAATATTTAACGCTATCTTTAACCTTACGTGGCAAGCACAAATTGGCAAGTTAAAAGGCGTATATGCCCAATTGAAAATGAAAGCTGACGTACCATATGATAATTAAGGCTGTTGTGTCAACTTTCAGCTGCTAAATTGATATTTGGGTGCACCTAAAATCAGGCATTTTGTCATTTTGATGCCTAAATATTCACGATTAGCACAGTCTTTGTCTTGAAATAACCTTAAAAGGCATGAGTTTCTCTTTTAAAAGACATATCTCACCTAAAAAAAATATTTGCAGGAAAAGATATCATTAGATATGTATTCTAGGATAATTTGATGAGAAACTACACAGGCAATTCAAAGACAAAATGCCTTAAGTCATGAAATTGGGGGTAGTTTGACCTTGAATGACCTCTAGTATCACAACAATTGACCCTACCCTAGGTTGGTTGCATGAAATGGAAAGATTGTCTAACAACAAGCATTTTGATAGCAAACAATGCCTATAATGTTTGGTGCTCACAACTTTTATGACCTAAACAGTGGTCCCATATGTTACTAGCACTTGCTAACAACTCGATTAGGCATGAATTGTCCAATAGCACATTCCACATCTGCATATTACCTTGAAACTAGACTTCATTTTCACAAGTAAAGGGTTTGTTTTTTTGTTAAACATATTTAAGGTATCTTGTCTGTCAATTATTGTGGTGACAGGCTTAGGAAATTATGTAATGACAAAACAGAAGTACCTCATCAGAATTTCATCATCAAAATTTGAACTTTTTAGAGAAAAAAATGACGTTTTGACCTTTATTTGACCTTCATTTTGTCCTTAAATCTCAAAGATATTTTACACTGCCTTTATAATCTTACATAAAAAACACAATAGGCAAGTAAAAAGACTTATTCTTCCCATTAAAAATGAAAGCTGACATGCCATAAGATAGGAGTCTCTATCTGTTATGTCAACTTTCTGCTGCTTCATTTAAATATTTGAGTGCACCCGTAATCAGGCATTTTGTCATTTTGGCCCCTAAATATTCTAGATTGGTTCAAACATTCTCTTGAAATGACCTGAACATGTCTCAGAATCCTTTTTAAGAAATATTTCTCACCTAAAAATATTTCCAGGATAAAATATGTATTCTATGAGAATTTAATAAGCTGCTTAGTGGAAAATCCAAAGACAAAATGCCTTAAATCATGAAATTGGGGTTAGTTTGACCTTGAATGACCT
Organism: Maea johnstoni; assembly: GCA_963942565.1. Taxonomy (NCBI): domain Eukaryota; kingdom Metazoa; phylum Annelida; class Polychaeta; order Spionida; family Magelonidae; genus Maea; species Maea johnstoni. Next base: position 15,150,928 of record OZ012689.1, on the reverse strand, counting down.
CTAGTATCACAACAATTGACCCTACCCTAGGTTGGTTGCATGGAATGGAAAGATTGTCTTACAACAAACATTTAGGTACCAAACAATGCCTATAATGTTTGGTGCTCACAACTTTTATGACCTATACAGTGGTCCCATACTAGCACCTTCTCACAACCCGTTCGTAAACACTTATTATATGCATGGAATAACCAAATGCCACCTTCCACACCTCCATATTGACTTTAAACTACTTCATTTTCACAGGTAAAGGGTTGAAATGTTTTGCTAAAACATATTTAAGGTATCTTGTCTGTCAATTATTGAGGTAATGTGGTTAGGATATTATGTAATAACAAAACACAAACTACTCCATCAAAATTTCTTCATCAAAATTTGAATATTTTAGAGAAAAAATGATGTTTTGACCTTTATTTGACCTTCATTTTTTCCTTAAATCTCAGAGATATTTTACACTGCCTTTATAATCTTACATGACAAACACAATATAGGCAAGTAATGTCGCAAGTTAAAAGGCTTATTCTCCCTACTGAAAATGAAAACTGACATACCATTAGATATGACTCGATCTGTTATGTCAACTTTCTGCTGCTTCACTTAAATATGTGAGTGTACCCGTAACCAGGCATTTTGTAATTTTGGTCCCTAAATATTCCAAATTGGTCCAGACTTTCTCTTGAAATGACCTAAAAATGTCTCAGAATCCTTTTTAAAAATCATATCTCCCCTAAAAATATTTCCAGGATAAAATATGTATTCTTGGAGAATATGATAAGCTGTTTAATGGAAAATTCAAAGACAAAATGCCTCAAATTATGAAATTGGGGTTAGTTTGACCTTGAATGACCTCTAGTATCGCAACAATAGACCCTACCCTTGGTTGGTTGCATGGAATGGAAAGACTGTCTTACAACAAAAAAATTGATACCAAACAATGCCTATATTGTTTGGTGCTTACAACTTTTATGACCTAAACAGTGGTCCCATACTAGCACCTTCCCACAACCCGTTCGTAAACACTTATTATAAGCATAGGATAGCCAAATGCCACCTTCCACACCTCCTTATTGACTTAAAACTACTTCATTTTCACCGGTAAATGGTGAAAAATGATTTGTTGGACCATATTTGAGATTATCTATCCGTCAATCATTGTGGTAACTTGGTTTGGAAATTAAATAATGACAAAACACAACTACTTCATCAAAATTTCTTGATCAAAATTTGAAATTTTTAGAGGAAAAATGGCATTTTGACCTTTACTTGACCTTCAACAACCCCTTAATTTCAATATTATTTTTCCATAATCTTCCAGATTGAGGAGAAAATTAAACCTGATGTTTTGGTACATCATCTGCTCCCTTCCTACTTATAAAACTTAAGATAAAGTCATTTTGATTTTCAAATTTTTACCATTTTAGGCACTTTTTGGGGTCTCCAGGTGGGCTTAGTACCCTACTTTGTACCTTACAGCTCAAAATTGGACTTAAAACTCTAGTCATTGAACTTTCTAAAATGTTCAACAATTCCATTAAAAGACATTCCTTCAGAAAAAGTGGCTATAAAAAAGAAATACATACCATCAAAAAAACTGAGAAGTTTATAAACGGAAACCATAGAATATCGGAAAATCCCAGATTCTTGATTTGGCAGCCATTTTGACCTTGAATGACCTTTATTACATCATGGGATAGAGTTGGTTATGTATTTACTATTTCAAAAGATACTTCACTTTCATACCAACATTTTAATACCAAACACTGATCCCTATGATTGGTTTAAGCTGAGTTATGACTGTTTTAGGGTGGCTTTCCTACCCCTATACCTATTATTTTGACCATTTTGGGGCCTTTTTACATATAGTGGGGTGTCTAAGACATGACCCCGTAAAAAAGATGTGCACCACTTCTGAAGTCTACATCCACCCTGGCGGTATGCCCCAAGTGTGGGCCTAAAACATGATACCAACGGAAATTTTCTAGCTCTCGGGTTAACCTAACTTCTAAAATAGAGCACTTTTCTTGATCTGGCTACTGGACTAATATATATATTCATATATATATATATACAGATAGATAGATATTCACATATTTTTGTCTCTAGTACACCCTTGAAGAGTAGGTATTGCAATCCAATGGCTGTATCATCTGACTAAACATGACACGATAGTAGTTTTGATATTATGAATAACACTTTCTCTACCGTCAAAATGTGTTTTATAAATATCTCCAAGAACATTTTCGCATGTATATCCATTATATCTATTTAGCCTCCATATATATAAAGGGAGGATCATCTATATATGATATTCAAACATCATCTGGGATATCCTTTAATACTTTTACAACTTTCTACCATATTCTCAGGTTATCCTTCAAAAGGAACTGCTTTCCCTATGGTTCACAAGAAATCCAGAATATTGGTCGATTGAAGAAAATAGTCTTGCGGTAACCAGTTGCGATTCTATCTCCTGAAGAACTACATGTATATGTAGCTGTAGCACTCGAATAAGGGTTTTAGGAATTACGCAAGAATATGGCGTTTTTTCCTGGTCTCTGGAGCGCAACTGACAATATAAATCTTTTTCCTAATGCGTGTTCAGCTTACGAGTAGCGGCAGCCTGCATTTACCAGTTAGTGGGATTCCATTGCTCAATACTGAACCTGTTAACACTATGGCTAACATATGCAATCAATCCACATTTGAGTTCAGCAACTGGATTTCGTGTTAGAGAAATTGCACGATTAGTTAAGTACACTTCGAAGCGTAATATCTTTAATACTTGTGACCTGTTCGTTCCAAATGCAGTACAGATAATACATTCCTGTACCAGTCGACCGGTCGCCTGCCAAAATAGGTAAATACTAGAACGTTGCTCTGGCATACCCGGCGAGATATTAAGACGCATACTCAGAGCTGCTTAGCTTTTTATTGATGCAATATCTAGCCGTGACGTCACGGTATGTTATGTCTTTTCCATGCCCAAGCATCCGCGTGGCTTTCGGGCACGCGGTTGTGTAAAATGCCTGGTCTGCCCGCATATTTAGGGCATAGATTAAAAACCGTTACTGTACATCTTGTAGCTTCATTCTAGAATACAATCTATCCAGTTTATCTAATGCAACATAACAATTCTATACCTTTTTGTACAGAACTCTTTTCGCACCATGTGCACAATTATCTACCTGTCCATCTCGTTAAAAACATTTTTTTCAGCAAATAATTAGTTTTCAGGCCATTGTATAGCATGCCCTATACCTATTTGGTCTTAGAAATGAAGAGGGTTGGCTTGACCGACAAACAACCCTGACTAAACTGTGGTCAGAGTTGATAAACCTAACCAGAATCACCTTTGGCTACAAATAGCCCTCATTGGTAATTTCAACCGGGAATTGCACTTTAATTGCTTGCAACTTGCAATTCACATGGGCTTTAAGGGATATAGGCATTTGGCATGTTTTTTTCGCGCTGACCTTTAAGCTTCTTCGGAGCAATTACACTTCAAGATGTATTCATCTCTGAGAACACCTTATCCCTGTGATGGTGCCAGAGCCTCCTGCTTCTCTCCCCAACCATCTGACATTTCCACATCTCAATCAATCCAGGATAATCTATCAGGGAAGGTGGCGGCCTAAAATACAACCTGTCATTAATTACATGAAAAGGCATTTTGTAGAAATAGTTAGTATGATCATAAGTCTTTTTTATTTGAAAGTTTCACATGTGTGAAATTTCATTTTATTCACATGTGAAAATAGTCATATATTATAAACGTGTACGACACATTCGACATCAGAATCTCTATTCCCTGGTTCCCGAAATAGGTATTTGAAGAAATTTTCCAGCAGTTACCAGCATTTGGTTTATGAAAAATCTCTTGCCTCATGTATGAGGGCACGTGCTAGGGCTTGAACTATCAATATTCAAAATTAGACACTCTAAAGATTAGACACTAAATATTCAAATAGTTTGATTTTCGAAAGTTAAATTCTTAATTTAACACCGGCCACAGATAAACACTAGTCGTCGTATCATTGTTAATTTAACTGAAAATTTGTAAACAAGAACTAACCTTGTACTTTTGAACTGGAATATTTGCACCATTCAGCCTAGAATTAAGACACATATATCCTCCTATCTATATATACCTTCATTTATTGTACACCAAATACAAATAGCAATTTTTCCTCAATCGCTTTCCCGTTAATATATCTACCACAAGAGAGATTATATTGCATAAAAACATGTTTAACATGTTTGATTCATTGTTCGATCACTGTTAGAATTGATATGATTCCCATAAAGGAGGCAATCAGCTTGTTATAGCATGTCTGTTTAGTCAAGCTGAGACTAATGTGTTTGCTAGCATAAGCACCTGATACCCACTGGCCAGGATTTCCTATCTAAAAATAGCAGCTCAATATCCAACATTGTGATGAGGATTAGGAAAAGACCATAAGAACTGCCAAGAGAGCCCAACTCCTTGTCAGGAAAATGGATTTTTTCTGAATCTATACAAACATTGAGTTAATCACAAAGAGTGAGTGAAAGATATAATATAAAAAAGAAATCGTTCAATGTGACATGTATCCCATTTGAAATACTCCCCCACCTTTGTTCTTCTCCGAAACAACCATATGTGCTTTTGTATGGTCAGCCATGATTCTGATTGGTCAGGAGGCATGTGAGAAAGTTGCAATTGACTACTTATTAGCAGCTCTCGACCGAATTAACCCCCTCCATACTCTTTGAATAATGTATACTACAACATGTTATTGCTAACAATTAATTTATGTGTCCCATCTATTGTTATTATATTACTTAATTCACATTCGTTCATACTCTTGATATGATGTATGACTTTGTAACCTCCTCCCCCTCAATCATTTCGAATGGCTTCCAACGAGTAAGCTTTTATTGGAAGAAAAAGTGAGCATAAACAACAATCCTAATCCAATTAAAAAATCAATTCGTTACCGTTCTCATTACAACATTCTCGTCCTGTTTATGAGACAATGGCCTTTGTCTTCGCAGGCCTGTTTAGTGAGAATGGTAATTCCATTCTGCAGAAAGGCTGTCGCCTTTAATAACGAGGCGTCTATGACGATCTAGGAAAAGTGGATCATGGAGGGATGATGATTAGCTGATTGGAATAATTACATTTGCTTGGATCTGAGTCGGAATACCAATCTTTTCTCCCTTGGTATTTAGCCCAGTATGTATAGGCAATAACATTCTTTCATTCATAAAAAGCGTTGAAAATCCCCTAAATGTATTTAGGTATCTTATTGTAAACGCAGTTTTGTCCCGTTTTACTATTTCGTGATAAACTTGTGATACTTAAGGACGTCATGTTCAGTATATGTGACTTATCTGGTGTCTGACATAGTTCTTAAGGATAACATTTGGTAAACCTTCCCTATAGATGTGTCCATGCCGACTGTATGTGCAAAGGTAGTACTGTATCCACGAGGAAATCACACATCCGAACAAAATGGAAGTGGTAAAAGCTAGGCTTAATTCATATTATACATGAAATCTTTTAAACATGTATGGTGAATCGCCACCAAATATTCGGTCCGAGGTATGCAAATATCCGAGTTAGGGAAGCACGTGAATCTGGGCCAAAGTAAATTCGCCCAAGTTCCATGGGCGGTTTAGAAATATTTTGTATATGAACATCTGATGGTGAAATGATTGATATAATAGTTAAGAAAATGTGTTTCGAAATTCCCGTTTCATCCGTCTTGTAATGCTCGTTTCTATTAGTCACTTGTGCTTGATAACATGAAAGTTCCTTACACACTTTCTTCGACAGACAGAAAAATGCGAGTTGACCATTTTCTGAAACCCTTTACCGTAATTGTAACTGCAATGACGCATTAAACCACGCTATTTAGTCTAGGAATGTTGGTTTAGTAGGTTATGAAGCACTAGTATGCGCTAACTTATCATAAATCACCAGTTTACAAAGATGAATAGGGGCTCTATTCTATATAGAATGTATCAATAATCCAACTGCACGGTATCGATAAGGATACATTATAAATGATTAACCAGCACATTTATTTCGGGTAGACGCCATGTGTTACTAGCCTCTTGGAGTGTGACAGTGATGTTATTTGAACACGTAGGCGAGACGAATGTATCCACACTAATACCAAGTCGATTTAGTTAATCTTTAACTTTGCCTTGATTACATCTTGACCATTAATCATCAGGTTGGAGATAGTTACATGCGGCGTAATGTTTATTGCATTAGCAAAGCAGCTGTTACATTCAAGGCCTCCAATATATTTCTGTAGTCCGTTGTGTGTACACAAAATGCATTTTATTTCATTCATATCTTAGAAAAAGCATATTTGTTATGCATGATGCTTATCATCTTAACTCCATTGCTTGTTTTCCAATATCATTACACGTTAGAGTAACCATTATGAATTTCTCTTTGGCCAGAACTACACAACTGTTACATTCAATGCCTCTATTATATTTCCTCAGCCCTCTGCGGTTTGTGTACAAAAATGCATTTAGTTTATGTTATTCATGTCTTAGAAAAAATATATTCGTTCAGTTTGATGCTTACCAGCTTAAATTCATTGCTTGTTTCCAATATAATCACACTAAAGAGTAATCATCATGATTGCCCCATTGGTTATTTACAGAAAGATATAACACCAGAAATATACCACTTGGTTATGCTTATTTCACACGATTTTACGTGCTTTGTATAGCTTGGAAAATGTAATGATCATGTAATTATTCAGAGACATGTAGAGGATGCTTCCTTTCTTTGAATGAGACCATCCATAACCAATTATTTTTCTCGCAGTCCAACCCTGTTCCCGTCCTTGATAGGTATCGAAGTTTAAACATAGATTTGAGTCGCTACAAAGCAGTATTGATGCTTTGCCACTGTGTAAATGTGATAGATACAGTGTAGACTCCGTATGTGATGTAGCTGTGCTGGCATGAGGAGAAGCCGAGTAACCTCGAGGGATATCACATACACCACAGCTTCCGAGGGGTCAATGTGGGGTGTACCACCGTTGACGACCTTCCCGCAATCCCAGGCCAGGAAAAGCTTGGCTGGGCTCTCATTCTCATTGCTCTACACGTACAGTACCGACATTTCATTCCTACACTAAATGCATGGGCATCCCGGGCATAATAAATGACCGTATACCAGATTGCTATCCAGCTTCCTTAGCATGTTATAAGGATGACCTTATAACTGAACGTAGCTTTGATTTGTAAGCTGCGTGTGTCAGTGATGTGTTTGGATTGTTTTCTTGACATCTTAGCTTGGCTTTTTATACAACCAGGCATTGGCAGACGTCCGGTCGATTGGTGCAGAAATTAAATATCTGTACTGTACGGGGTGGTGGTAACACGTATGTGGTGGGTGCAAGTACTTTCAAATACAGCATTGATAATTCCGCATCGACATCCCCAACTCTCTTCTTTATTGATTTAAATTCATGTAATATATGTTTATCGAGCAGTATGATAATTTACTATGGTTCATTGGGTGGTATATTGAACATCTCAATGACATGAATGATTGAGCCTCAGCCTGCAGTCATCCATTCTGGGTGTATAACCAGTAACATAACCAATACGAGAACCTGGAAAAAAGCAGTTAAGCTGATTTCAGAGAACTACATCTAAACACCACTAAAATAGCCACTTTTTATTTTTGGTCAGAGCAGGAATTAACTGGTTTAGATAAAATGTCTGCATGAGGAAAATAATGAGAACGTTTGTAGGGCTGAACACAATCTTCCAAATAATAACAATGTATTACAAACACATCTCAATCAAAGAAAAGCGAAGAATCATCATTTTGTTTACTCAGAAAACGCGACCCCTTCGGATATGGGTTCTTTGGAAGCTATAGAAATCTGAAATGTTACGAATAAGTCACAAGGGACCCAACTCAAAATGGCCGCTAGCTGAAGGAGGTCACGTGCACACGTGAATAATAGGATGTCCGGCTCGCTATAGTCATAACTCCCTCCCTTAAGGGATATGCTGCTTGCTGTGACTCAATAGGGATCTCTCATGCACAGAGGCGGAGAGGTACAGCAATTCCATCGCCGCCAGACCCACCTTTCCCGCTAAATTGGCGAGGTCCGTAATAGCACAATTGCTGTCACAAACACAGCACAAATTGCAGCGTGGAAGGACAAGTAGTGAAAGCGTAGCGCCAGAAAACAGGCTGAGGCGGTCTCTATTGAACAGCCAAGTATTAACCTAGCTCCACTACCCTTCACTCACCATCTTAATAGATATGTCAAAATGTGGGGAATCCATTTTCCGTGCTTAGATAGAGAGGGATTTTGTGGCTGGTTTGCGCGACATTGAGAAAAGTCCCAGGCGAGTTCCCATATATCACGCACGTTTGATGTTCTATTGATATCTCGATAACCAATCTAAAATTATCCCTTTAATCGATAGTAGGCCTCTCAAGCGCGCACAAATAGCCCTACTGTGTGATGTTTAGAGCGCTGCGCGTCCTGCTTCAGGTAGAGCTAACAACCATCTAGTACATGGTTATGAAATATCCTTTCTCTTCATCTACAGAAAGTGATGCTACTTTCCAGGAGGAAAACTTCCGTCCTGGGACATTTTCAGAGAAAGGGTTTATGAAGCGTAGAGTTTCCAGTGTTATGACTACAAAGAGTCATCAATAAAAGGCATGAATAGAAATGTTGAAAGGATAATTCACTTATAAATAATCTACTTATAAATGCCACTAGCAGTCAGTGATATGCCATTCGTCGTGTTAGCTGATGCATGGATAAAACCTGGGTGACATTTCATCTCTTCCTATAGTGCATACAATAACCCACACCATAATCTCCATTACCGGGTATCTTTGTATTTCATTCCATTACATTGACTTACACCGATGTCCTTCAAAAGTGGGAGGGGTGTTTTCAACAAAAAGTACGATATCGTATGGTTTAACGTGCAGTATCCTACGTGCTAAATTAGTTGATGTACTAATTGTAAATCATGAACCGTGTGCATAAGGCTATGTTTTTCCCCAGTGAGATTTCCTGCATTTTACGATCATTTGAGCCTTGTCATGATATCATGTCAGCAGTGAACGAAGGTAATTGTACTTAATGGTAGTCATATAACGTTGACTATGGAAAATAGGAGATTTGATAATAATCAGAAACAGTTGTTTATGCCAGGTAGATGACACATCTCTTTAACCTCATTCAGCTAAGTGGACTCGTGTAATAAGCACTACCTAAGCGAATAAGAACCTGCTATGCCCAGATTCCACTCCGGTTTAATTAGTTCGCTGTTAGCCAAGACTATTACTTCCCATAAAACAAGAGATAGATTGCGTTGGTTTTAATTATTCAAAGTGGGTTAGCATTTTAAGGGCGAAACGTGATGATAAGTGCTATACGCTTGGTATGATGCCCATTTCAGAATGGGAATTAGCAATATACGTTGAAAGTGTCTGTAAATATCAAAACAGGAGGAAGCGAACAGGAATAAACACAATGAGAATACATGTGAGACACTAGGGAGATAACTCCTAAATGCCTATTATAAAGGTGTGCAGGTGTTAAAACATGGATCCCATAGTGTACTTTGTGATGAAAACCAAATGCTCACCCAATGGTTAGGTTGTATGCCATCATTTAATAGTGTTCAAGTTGAGAGGTTTAAGAGACATTGACTTTAATCATAAACACAGACCCTATGCTATTCTAGTAAATTCTTGCAAACTACATATCTCATCATATGCTTATCTCCTTATACTCCTATCTTCCCACCATTTACCAAGTTCCTCATATAGGGATTGGTACTCACACAACACCTGGGTATAACTCACCAGTGCCACAACTATCTTAAACCTGTAATATAAAAGAAGCTTTAAAACCTCAGCTGCAAATATTAGAAATTATCACTTTTTATTTGAACAAAACAGGAAAGAACAACATATCCTATCCATCATCAGTGTCATCAAAGATATTGCATTGTGTTCAGACACACGTAGGCTTGCTTCCGGAAATCACACATTCTCGGATATAACTAATATAGAAACCTACTATCTACAAAAGTCCGTCTCTATCCCTGTTTGTAGAAAAAAGCATGCAAGTCATAAAGGGTATGGCGTGAAAGAAGCCCATGTGGCTAGTTTAACTCTAATTCTGCTGCTGGCTAATTTGGCCAATACAAAATTATGCAAAACTCATGATAAATGATGGAACCCCTGGCACATGGTTACACATCTGAGAGTACTCAGTGAGAGCTATCTTATACATACCAACATGACATGGTGAATATGGTTTTCAAAAATCTTTTTATATCCCTTATGCTTTAGATGAAAGTAGCCTTAGCATTGGAAGGGTTAAGTGTAGCATCAATGTGTTTGCAAGAAAGTTGCGCAGACACGCATTGGCTCATTTACCCGCTAGACTAAGTAGTCTATGTCATCAGGCCGTGCTTCAAAGGTTTACCGCAATAGCGCCAAATTGCAATCAGGACGCTCACATCAGTCAAACAAAACCGCGCCAAGCCAGGAATATTGATCTGGAGGATTCCACAAAAAGAAATCTCGAGATAAGATGATCAAAGTCGTGAATGGAAAATCAGAGTCATCTAAAAAATGTGATCTTGGCAGATTGGAAGCAGGTGACTATCGTATGATTAGTCTAAGCCAACTTGAAGGGACTCAATCACTTGAGCGAGAAAAGACAGTATCATAGACATATTGATACTTTTCTGATGTATCTTTCAGAATACATATTTTCAACTGCGTGAAACGTGTATAAAGTATCACTAGAATGAATACAAAATCACGGGAACACCAGAGAGATATCAGCAGATATACACACTACTTACTCTCTGCATATTGTAAAAACCTGAAATAATGACGTTCTAGTGAGGTAAGGGAAAGTTGAGTCAGGTAACTACGAAATATAATCAATCCATATTTTACAAAACCCAAATAAATAACCCAATCTGGATAAGAGGCCCCTTTGATAGTCTCGACTGTAGACCTACCACACAAGCCTTGGGGTACAGCATGCAAGCCAATGGCAGGAAATACTCAGTTCATATTCCTTTCATTTTAGAAAATATTTCATTCAGTAAAAACGTTGATATCAAAACGAATTCTTTCAATACAGTCAAACCTCTATTAAGCGACCGCTCAAGGGAAAAGTCAAAAGTGGTCTTTTAAAGAGGTGGTCTCTTAAGAAGGGGTTGAGGGTCTGAGCGAGGTTATGAAAAAACAAAGAATTTCAAACAATGACCTGGAATTATTGAAATTGTTATGTTTAGCTGCGTTTGTTGAAATTTCTTCATAAAGATCTTAAGAATAAACAATTCAATAAAGTAAAAGTTGAACTATATCATTAATTGAGGGCCCTCAGAAATGATAAACTTTCAATTTTTTCCGATTATTTCATTATTTTATTGTGCCCTTTCCAATATACAAGGCGTCTAGGCATTCAAGTGGCCGTTAAATGAAGGACCATTCACTTTGTAGGGATAAGATTTCATGATCGTTGGTCGTGTGTAACAACTGCTTATGTAATAATCACGGTTTATGTAATAACAACCGCTTGCGTAATAAAAAATCAACTGCTTATGTAATAACAACCGCTTGCGTAATAAAAATTTAACCGCTTGTGTTACACAACCGCTTGCGTAATAAAAAATTAACCGCTTATGTAGCACCAACTGCTTTATGTAATAAACAAAATCTGCTTATGTAATAATAAACCAAATATTGAAAGAAAATAAGTTTTGTTATGGGTGTGCAATGCACAAATAAAGGACCTGCCGTTTTCAACTGCATGATTTTGTATCAGTCTGTTCATAATCAGTGTATTTGTCCATGTTATTTCATGCGTGACTTGAGTCACCCAAGAGTCTACACAGGAAAGACGACGAATTTGAGCATTGTCATACAGTGATGCACACTCTATGTGTGCAAATTTGTGCATATTTGGACATTTCAAACATGCTGGACTCTGCTCATGAATAGCGTTGAACATTCTGTTTACCATACATTTATGTGTGGTGAAATTCAGACAAGTCGATGCGAACCACTTTACAGAAAATAATGTTGGACTCTTTTTCTCTGCCACTCACAACAGCTCAATCATACATTTGTGAATGCAACAATATGTGCCTCATACTTGTACATGTACGATATCGTTCAGCTGTTGGCAGATGATCATTATTTGAACTCTTACATATCTCAGCTGTACAAGTCTGCCTGCTTCATGCTTTCATTTTCGCTATCGGTGTTTTCAAATGTTTTTGAAATATTTTCATACTACAGTAGTGGTGAACATGAATATAATCTTGATGCAGGCAAAATGGTATGTGGTAAACAATTTGTACCTAATATTTAATAAAGTTTTCTTTAGGTAACTTTCATTTGCCTTGTTATTGATATTTTCACCTTGTTTCCTGATTAGCTCCACTGTTTAAAGTTCAAAACCTGTAAAAAAAGATATCCATGCATTTACATTCTACAGTTTTACTGTACCAAAAGAAAAATGATTTCAGAGGGTGCTAAAATGGACCCATTAGTAAAATGTATCATTGAGATGAAATCAGTCCCCCTCGCACAAAACAGAATAATGCATGATGAATACCATTTTTTGTAACTTTCATTTTAAGAGATCTTTTTGAAAAGATATGCTGTGTATTGATATCTGGTGAAATGACGGGAATATTCAGGGAGTAAAAGGTTTACGAAATATTCTTCTATTACATCACTTATTTGGGTCGATGTCAGCACCCACTACGCAAAAATTGTGGGCAATAGGCTAGTTCATACTATTATGAAATATTGACATCTGTGAATATTCTGTGTTCATTTCTTGGCAATTCAAAAGGATAGATTACAAAAGTGCTACTTAACAGTTAAAGTGGATTTACCCAGGAGTTTGCCGCTGATCACATCAACTTATTAAGAAAGAAAAAGATGAAATAAGAGATTTTGAAATTCGTCACTAAATGACAAAAAAGCAAATTATCAATTGACTGAAAAAATTAATAAAGTTTTCAAATAAAATAAATAAAGTTTTGATGCTAATATTACAGATAAACTAAAACAGCGGTATTCAAAGGAAGACAAGTGTTTCCACATTTTGACTTTGCCCCCTAGGTCACCAAAATCTAATCAGATAAAGAGGACATCCAAACAAAACATCCCTATCAATATGAACAATATTTGCCCAACATTTCGGAGAAATTGTGTTATAAGATTTACTTTACGTCCTTCACCTTTGACCTTTATAGTTACCCCAAGGTCACCCCAAGCTGAAGAGGACATCCCAAGCAACACTCCCTGTCAATATGAACGACTTTGGCCAAAGGGTTGCAGGATAATTACTGATACAATATTTCCTCTATGATCTTGACCGTAACCCAAAGGTCGCCAAAATCTTATACAGAAGAATCTGAAGTAACTTAGTCTGTCAGTATTAGCCAAATGGCTGTGGAGAAATCATGAATCAGATTTTCACAATGACCACAACCTTTGACCTTGTCCCTAAAGAAATCAAAACCAAAATCGCAGAAGGAATAAAGGAACACAAAACAACAATTCTGAACTGCAAAAAGAGAGAAAGTCACCAAAAAAATAATACAGAGTACAGACACATTATTTACAAGCTGCAGGCCCATAACATAAGTATTTTCTTTCGAATTTGGTTTATTATTACATAAGCAGATTTCGTTTATTACATAAGCAGTTGGTGTTACATAAGCGGTTAATTTTTTATACGCAAGCGGTTGTGTAACACAAGCGGTTAATTTCTTATTACACAAGCGGTTGTTATTACATAAGCAGTTGATTTTTTATTACGCAAGCGGTTGAATATTACATAAGCCGTGATTATTACATAAGCAGTTGTTACAGTCGTTTAACATTTTTGTGTTATTACATAAGTAGTCAATTTCTTATTACGCAAGCGGTTGTATTACATAAGCTGTAGTTATTACATAAGCAGTTGTTACAGTCGTGTCAAGCAAGTGGTCGCTTAATCAAGGTAAAATATAGAGGGAATAGCCTTGGGGGGATTTGCAACGGTCGTTCAAGGCATGTGGTCGTTTAAGAGAAGTGGTCGTTGAGGCAAGTTTGAACCCCCTATGGCACGATAAAGGTCTGCTGTATAAGAAATCTTGAACGTGGCACATCTGGACGAAGCGAAAGTGATTGATATAAATAAAACCAAGGGGGCATTCTAAAAAAGGGTGACCCTGACATTGTCCTAATCAAGAACACTTAAATGAAGGAGATTGCTTGAGTGGTCAATGGAACTGAAAGGTTCAACGCCTTCTTGCAAGCAAATTAGTTTTAAGGGGTGTGCGCACGTGACAAACGATGAGAGTAATAGTTCTTCCCATCCAGAGAGTGTCAAACGCCTTTGGAAATTCCAGGGACTTGGCAATTGGAAGATCTGTCTTGTCGCACAATGGCCTGCGGTCAACGTAGACATTGCAGCAAATTGCTCTGTGAGTGGGAGGGACAGGTAAAGATCAGGGCACATCACTACCGTATGGTCAGATCTAGGCACTGAAATTGCATGGTCATACAATGCATATTTTGAAATTGGACAAAAGTTCCTTACACTCAAGCCATTAACATCTGCCATTAAATGTTATCATCCACTGACATACATGTAATATGTTTTTATTACAGAATAGTTTGCGTAAGGTTAGGTTGATGTCCTTGAGGTTGTTGTCCCTGTAGGATTCAATAATCTTTTCTCGAATATGTTTGCAATATTACCTATATAGAAAAGTTATAGTTAAGTTGTAATACCATCTCTATAATGCAAATAGCAAATGAGTGGATCGAGAATAACTAATCTGGCACTGAAAGCTAAGAGCAAATCTAACCATGAAAATTATGAATTTGTTAGAGGAGAACCCCCCCCCCCCCCCCTTACAGGTTATCAAATGGTCCGCCCCTAGATCCAACCTATTAGAGAGAGAGAGAGAGAGAGAGAGAGAGAGAGAGAGAGAGAGAGAGAGAGACTGGTTATCATTGCGGCTCCAGCACGTTCGACGTCACAATCATAGCGTCAGGAAATATCATTACTGACGCGGACACTATGAGAATGGCCCACTATGTGTGATGACTGCATAACGCGATAGATAGCGCGCGAGAGAGAATGTCAACTCATGGTTCAACGGGCACCGTTTTGCGCCTCATTGCCTCGCAAGGTTTTGTCATAAAGACTTCAAAACAACATTAGTCTTGGCGAGTGTGCACTGTGCTGGGGTGCCGGGTGGGGAGGGTGGGAGCTATCCCTCAATCAGGCAGCGGAGCAGTCGAGCTAGGCGATAAGGCCCAAGCTCTGTAACTAGATTTGTCGGGCCTAATCCTACGCTAATAACGCCTTCGCCTCAAATGAACGGGACGTCGCAAGATAAGAAGAAATCGAACTGATCAATGATATCACGGGCCAGTTATTTGGCCAACCTATCGGTATTCTTTACGCCCAAACCAAACCGACCTCCACCTCATAACAACCTTAACTGCCACTGCCGAGGAAATAACTATAAATGCTCCTTTCTGTAACCTATTTAGGACCAAGTGCAATCGGAGCACTAGTTCAGTAACTTAGCATGGTCTGTAAGTCAGTTATGGAATAAAGCTGTCCTATGCAGTATAAGTATGCGACCATCGCTGTAGAAAATATTGGATATTATCGATCTGCGTTTTTTAGCTGTAGAGTGTTTGTTACTGCTTCTCACGTGTGCCGATTCTCACAGCTTGGCCTTAACTTGGAGGAACTAGTCTTTGATGTTAGTGCATTCATCATAAACTAGTCAACACATATCAAAACGGTACCAGTACATGTATTTAATCATTTTTGTCTAACAGCAAATTTAACCGTAATAAAGACTTTAAAGTAAAGATAACGTTTTTGTACGTGCCCTAGTCCTTTCGAAGAAAACGTTTCACAAGTCCCCACATTTCTTTAAACAGGGCTAGACAAAACATCAAATATGTATATACTATCTATGTGGAAACACAGTCAATATATAAAAGTATATAAAGCAACAATAATGCTCGAATTCGTAGATAAACTTCACATGCGAGGTTTTTTTACTTTATGATAAAGGTGATATTAATAGTTACGCCCTGTTGGAAAGTGTGGTCCGGCCTGATATCCACCCGAAGTCATCCAGATCCCACTCGGCTCCGCCTCGCAGTATCTGGATGTCTAAGGGTGGATAGCAGGCCTGACCGCACTTTCCAACAGGGCGTAACGAATTTATCACCTGCTCGTTCATGCTAAAAGAAAAGAACAAATACATCTCACACAATTTTAAAATAACTGTGGAGGTCAGAACGAGGCTGGTGACCTCTATGGGTCAGATTGCTGGCCAAGTGGTAATATTGGAATCTACAAAGTGTGAACGGCACCATGTCTAACACATATTAACCAATCAGCATTGAGAATTACAGCAGAGCAGGTGATAAATAAAGCATGTTAGCATGTTATCCTGGCAAGGGTTTATTTCAGCTACTCTTCTAGTTTCTGCTTGGTTATACTGCTCGGAGTGGAACAACAAAAAAGTGAGTGCTGTCAATACTTGACGACGTGTTTTATATATTCTAGTAACGTTGACAACTTTTGGTTGAAAGCAGAAAGGACTAAAGTGAGAATTGTAACTGTTCATTATCATATACATGTTAAACATATCAATTCATATCAATTGGTAATCTTACACTGCCTCAGAAACACCACATTGCGAGATAGTTCCTAAGAAATTTGGCATTCTTCATTACTTTTTTTCTAAATTTGTCCATTGCGGATGTTTTTTTTTCAATTTCATATTCGAATCGTTTAAATCGGTATAGAGATCGGTTACAACACATTATCATTTCATACAAAGTACACTCTTCCCCAGGTTTTCCCTTCCTTACATCTTTCCACTCTCACTCATACACCTCTTACATTGTTCTTTTTATTGAACCCATACTCTCTTCATTAAGGTCTATCAATTCCATGAGAGCTGATGCATTGGTTTCTATGAATTACCTAAATTCCTCATTACCATCTCCCTAGTAAGAGCAAACATGTGTCAAATACAGATTGCAGCCTAAAATCTGGGCTAGGGTTGATAACATTGCGTACTGTCAAAATTCACTAGCGACTTATCTGAGAGGGCATTATTGATATACTGCAGCTAGCCCTTTAATCCAAAGTTATCACGCGAAATGACTAAGCAATATCAATTCACAATATACAGTGTGAACTTAAACATATCACATTCATTCCAAAATCAACTGAAAGTGTATACGTTTGTTTTACTAACACTGACTTTTTACTAATAGCTTATTTGCAAAAATCCTAAACTTTACATGAGCAAGTAAGGGACCTGTTAATAGTCCGGATATTATAGTATGTACATAGCTAACATCCTTTTTTATAAAAATCAGTTTCCAAATACATGCTACTCATAGTACTGCCTGTAATACACACATTTCAAGACCATTGGGGACCTCGAAATATTGGTCGTCAAAAAGAAACCATGAAGGCTATACTAGAGTTCTTCTGAAATATATCTTCTATCTCCCAACATGTATCATTATACGATTTCCGAATACATCGAGTTACCAAACTGCATAGGAATATAAAAACAAACCACACAGTATATACTGTATAGCACAGTGACAGTCCTTACAGCGACAGTCATCCTATGACATACGAATTTTGCTTTATTTTCAATGTATTCACCATTATGAGATACAGAACATCATTTTTGGGAATGGAGTTTGCAATCTGCTACTTCATGTATATAAGCTATCTGGAAATAACCCTGTAGAATTTTACTAAATCCCATTACTAATACATATAATCACTTTGATCACGTAGAAGTGTTTTAAACCTAATCAAACAAAACGCGTATGCCCACGTCCATAATTGTCCTATACCATTTGATATCGTGAATAGCACATATTCAGGAAACATTAGAATTCAGTTAAATGTCTGTCAACTCAGTGATGACTGAAAACGATTTTACCCAGAATTTGAGAAGTATTATTCTCAACCTGCCCCTTTCATTCTGATCAGCATAGTTGCTGCTTTACAGAACTGATATTCTTTTCGTTCAGAATGCCAGCTCGACTAAATGTTTTCTGGAGGTTTCCTGCGCGTAAAACCAAGCTTAAAAATCCGAATTCTTAGGATTGAATCCTGTCTACTCTTAAGTAATGACCATTAGCATTTTTCTGGGTGATCTGTGCCACCAATGTCTATCCAATTTTCTCGCTAAACGCCTAATCATTCATTGGATATCTGTAAGGACGATACGGAAATGCGAATATGTCACGCGTATGTCGTAAAACGTCAAGGAAATGAAAGAAGCATTGTTTTCAGTGTTTATTAATCATGCACTGGCATATTTGGTCAAACTGACACCGCCTCATCAGTCTCGACCCCGCATCACTATCTATCACCCGTTTGATGAATAATGTTACATCCCAGGGCTGCATATTACGACATTAACAGACGCGTTCTCTAAGGAAAAGTATGATGAATTTACCTGTCGTCGTCCTGCGTGGGATGTCGTAAAATGGTCGATGTGACTGGTGCGAGGTTCTCTCTCTCCGAGTGTAAAATGGCGACTCCGGGGCGAAGACACAAAAACACTCACTCACCGACAACCTGGAAAGAAATGAAAAACAGGTTATCTTTTCGCAAAAAAGTGACAAGAAGATATATTAAAAGCATCAAAGTTGAGTCACGTCTGCATTTCTTCACGACACGAGCGTAACTAACGCCATTAATTACACGTTTATAAAGTGGCACTTACGTCAGCGACAGCAGCTGATGGGAACGATAAAACGAATGCGCCCAGCAATTCATTTTTCCCGCATGAGGGAACCTGAAGTTTTAAAATAGACACGTGTCCTGCTAGACTAATAAATCTTGCAGGAGATGTTCCAGATATGTTTATGGGATGAAATGGGCTGGAATTGCGGTTGCTGTCACTTTGCTACTTCCCCTAAAGGCAGGGTACATGTACTAGGCACTTGCCATTTTCTAATAATGAGCGAAACTAGTAGTAACTAGGGGAAAGACCCATTGATCACTGGCACATGTCTTGCCGCACGACATAGCAGTAGTTAAGCCAAGGAAATGGTGAAGAGATTGCAATTTAAAATTTGGGTTTTCTTCTCTTTTTCTTCCACTGGGCTGATTTCTGGCCAGCAGTCGAAAAGAACTGGGAAAGATGAATGTGTATGTATGTTCTTTATTGACTACAGCAAAAATGCTATAAAATACATTTCATACAAATATAGCAATTATATCAGAAAATTCATTGGAGACAAAATATACATATATTACACATAGAGATTAAACAAGTATTGAGTCTCATGATATACAAATACATGTATGGCGCAAATAAAGTTTTCGCATTGAATGGCCTGCAGAAAGGACTGTATAAACCAGTCACTAAGTACCGTTGCGTCACTTCAAAGAAACCACACATGCCCTTTTTTTACACAACACAGGAACGTTCTTTCTCATTCAACTTTAAGAGTAAATATACCCCTTTTTCAATAAAATCCAATTTTTTTATTATACGTAATCAAAACTTCTTTTTTCAAATCATTGTAAGTATATACCATTGCAGTTGTGAAAGACAGCGAGTAATCAGTTGCAAACCATGGACCACTCAGTCATCGGGGAGGGCCTGCTCACGTGGTGCAGAGATAGTAGCCGGGGCTCAAAGCACTTGGCCACGAGGAAAGCCGCTGTATTCTTAAGGCGTTTGTTATCGGTGAAAATACATCAGAAGAGAACTAAAGACAAAGATAACTTTGTGTATGTGTTTAATACAGAGAACGATTATATACAATAATGGTAGTAATTGGCTGACATTTAATTAATTCTCGTATTTTACAACCCATTCCATGACAAAATAAATGTCACTTGTTGAACTTGTATCCCTTTATTGGGCGTACTTGATATGCAAAATGACGCATCCACTTTATAAGTTTTTTGTTTTTAAAACTTTTTTTATTTTCCTTGGCGCCAGGTTAAGCTGGCCCACATTCATAAAAGACAGTGTTACATAAATGTATATATAAAGTGATATCTGGTTACAGTGGTCAGAATCAAAGAATATTTGTATATTTTACACAATAAAGTTTTATGTAGAAAAGATCAGTTTTCCATGTTATCTGTATATATACCCCACCTTTGTGTGAATATTCTTTCTTTGTCTTTCAATTGGAAACTGAATTTTTCATAACTGTGCATATTCTTTACACTAGACTGTATATAAGATAAAGTTGGCTTAATTTCTCTGATCTTTGCAATGAATATACACTTTTTGGTATTAAGAATAATTGCATTTACCCAGTATGAGCAGTTAAATTCTCCCAGAATTTTTTTTCCATTTGAGATTGTGTAACCTTCAATGCCAATATCCTGTATCCAGGATTGAACCTGTGTCCAGATTGCGTTGGAGACCTCACACTGAATGAGCATGTGTTCATTTGAGTCTTTTTCAATTTTACAAAGACTACAAATATCCAAGTCTTTTATACCAGTTTTTTGAAGAATATTATTTGTGTAAAATCTTCGATGTAATGTTCTAAATTGGATATATTTAAGATATGTATCATCTATGATTGTAATCCTTCTAAAGGATCTTCCCATAGAAAGAGATGATATACTCAGTTCCATTTTCTCATTCCATTTGTCTGAGGTCTCCACAAGAATATTTTTGTTTTTTCCCAACATAATCTTATAAATATTTGACACACCTTTTTTGTCTAAAGACAAAACAATATTTAAATAGGAATTTACAGGTTCAAATGGGATGTGCAAAGGTAATTCCTTTTGGCCAAGGTAATCCTTTATTACTCTGCAGAAAGCGCCATATTCTAAAAAGTTGGTTTTTAGATTAAACTTTTCTTCAAAATTTTCTAAAGAGTATGGTTTCATATCTTCATCAAGTAAATCATAAATAGTTTGTATCCCATTATCTAGCCAACTTTTTTAAATCTGCAATCTTAACTGAGGATTATACCATATAGGAGTAAGTAGGATGTTTTCAGAAAATATAAAATCTTCCTTTTTTCCCAGAATTTTTAGGCTATTCAGAACATCTTTCCAAAAGGGATTTAATGTCATTTCTTGAATTCTCTCCAAAAAATCTAAACCATACTTAAAAACGTTGTATAGTTCAAAATCATCAGGGATAACACACCATTTTGAATTTGATCTTAAATATCTTTTTAGCCATCCAATTTTGAGAGAGGAGTCAAATACTGTAAAAAGGGTAATATTAACGTGTGCTTAATCTTCCCGAATTTACCGAATGGGTTTGAGACAGGAACAATAAAAACGTTATCTTTAATCATATTTGTTGGTATGGTGTGGCAGACGATCTTCGCAGATGACGATGTGTCTGAGTCTGAATTCTCAGTGTGTGTTAAGATATGAATTTGTTATGTTATATATACTAGTTTTTTGTAAATAAATGAATCTTTGAACTGAATGAAAATGTAATTATTTATATATGAATTATTATGAAATAACTCCCATCTCCGTTTACTTTTTCCATCCAACGAACTTGCCATGCTTTCTGTGACGTTTATTTATACCGGCCTTGGCAGGTTTGGGGATTATGCCTCATGTTTGCAGTACTCACAGTCTCTCACAGACAGTTGCCAACCTACCCACGAACCGGTCCTCAATGGATAAATTCAGGCGGACTGATAATTTGAGTGTATTCTAGTACTGTTTGCAGTACTCACAAAGTTTCTCAACCTGCCCACGAACCGGTCCGACTTGGATTTATGATGCTCTAATTGCTATTATTGCACAGAACAATAGTGCCAGCCATGTCAGCTCAATTGAGCTATCATGGCTTTGTTGTTCTGCACACCACGGCAAATTCAGTGCATACAACATTCGTCTGCACTAATAGATTCAGAAGCGAAAACACACACTTTCGGTAAATTTAATATCAGTGCTGCCATGTGCAGGACGGAAATTAAAAAACGGGAAAAAGTAGAAAACATCATTTTTCGGGAAATAAAAGTCCCGGGAAATATACCCGTTATACAGCAATTCTAAATTATGTAGTTTCATACCACCAAATTGTATATCTGCTTCCAAGATTTCTTTTCTGAATTTTGGGGGTTTTCCCTCCCTCAAGAAATCTTTTACCAAATTGTTAACAGTTTTGAAAGTCTCTTTGCCTGGGTTGGTAGGAACAGGAGTATATAGGTGAACTTTGAGAATAGTAAACTTTTAATTATTACTACTTTTCCGTAATAATTATTACTTATAAGTTGTATAAAATATATGGACAATCTGTAAGTACTTATGAGAAATGAATAACATATCGTATAATAAATCTACTGAATCAATATATGGTCATCTTTGAATGATAATAATGATAAAACACATTTTCTATTTGATCATAGTTGTAATATATGCGTTTGGATGCCAAAACTAACAGTACAGATCCAAACCAGTCAATCTCGATTCTTCGTCATTACTCCACTCTGTCTGGTACATATGGGTTATTATTCCAGTTGACCTATCCTTCGTAAATAAGTGCACATAGGTAATAAAATAGTGAAACGGTCCACTGTGCAGAGCGGTGTGAATAGACTTAATTTGGTGATGGCGGGAGGAGGGGGGAGGGGATATGTCCATCCGCGCTCTAATTATCTCCTGCACTCATCTAAAGCCACAGTTCACGTGGAAACCCTCCTTTTCCCCTACTGTCCAACCGACTTCAGCGAATCACTCTCGCAGAGCTTTCTGCGCCGGAGGGACGACCATCCTCAATGGAAACGTCTGCTCGGCTTAATCAGGGGACGGACCCAAGGGTGAAATCATTTAATTTGATTTTTCGCCAAGAAGTACTCGCATTCTAAGAGATGCGATTCCAATAGGTGTCTGGACAAGTTTTTGGAAAACGAATAGTCTGAAATCAATGGCGCCAAGCAGAACCTTTCAGATAATTATTCGCCAAAATAATTATTCGCAAGGAAATCTAGATGAAGGGCATATGTTTTTGAAAAGTCACAAAAGTTTTAAAAAGTCAATGTTTGCTAACTAAGCATTGGCTATTGTCGTATTGCAAGACATAAATGTGCCTAGAACTGGTTGCATCTAGTCCCCTTCTGCGAACTGTCCTGAAACCTATGCGCAATGGACGGAATCGAACTGACGCTTTTATGCTCATCATAACACCTATTATCCACTCAGGCATCCTCAGTCACAATTATTCCCGATACATTCCATTTCCATCAGGTATACTAGGAAGATGTTTTTGAGTGCACAAGACCCAGATGTCGAACAGTATGGCAAAGTTATAATAGTAATGCTGCCAACACACAAATATACATATTTAAATATTCAATCAAGTCCGAGAGAATTTTTCCAGTTTGAAAATACCAGTGCCTATCCTGTTAAATAAATAGTACTTCCAGGTTGCATATCACTACACACATTCTATAGATTCTGGAGATAAATAATGTTTAGAACATGTGCTTGTTATTGAGAATGAAAAACGTACAGTACATGAAATACCGCATTCAGAATGCTCAAGTTATCAAGCTTCGGTATATAACATGACTAATAGGAGAAATATTGCATTCACGCATAACTGGGAGTTACTGTTACTATCAGAAGCGGGTTGCTTTCCCCATGGGGTGAACCATCCACATTTATAGATAATATAACTATCAATACCAACAGCAGAAATTCCACCCTGGCTGATAAACGTTCCTCCCACATGCCTCTACGACTAACCTACCTACAAGCCTTGCCTGACTTATACGTTGCGAAGACCCCTACGGATGGCTGGGAGCTGATTTAATACCTCTTCCTTCCAAAATGCTATCTTTGTCGACTGGTTTGGTTTGTCTTTCTTTCCCCCTAGACCGCAGCGGGACGTGTGTTTCTACGATTGCGTGTCCAATCTTTCATTCATTATCGCCTAAGTTTACACACGTTGAAGAGTTTAATCCAGCTGTGCGCACCTCGCGCCGTGACGGCATTTAGCGCCTCTCTCACTGTCTCGCTCTGCCTCGCCTCCTCACTGACAGGAGGTCACTGGCTGTGAGGAGGTGATAACTGCAATCTTGATTAAGCAGCAATTAGATATTCAACACGCCATAAGTTAGCTGGGGGTAATTGGCTGAAAGATGTCACGTGACAACCTCGCAGCTTTCAATCCACTGAGATGGCTGTAAATGTGAAGGCTAGAAGTTGACAATGGGCGATTTGCCAAATATTAGATCGCAATTGCTGTCTAAGAAATGAAAATAGACAGTAACGGCTTGCATCGACTAGCCATTTCGTATAGCACTTCCCCCTCCCCTTGGGTGCAGGAAATCAGGATAACTGTAAGTCACTTGAAACTGTAGCACATGCCTCAAGCACTTGCATTCTATACATCTCTTTCTGACTACTTTCTGTAAATATGTTATGGTTTATTTATTTGTACTGTTTCTTTCTTTTGAGAGTTTTGTAGGTGTGTGGTTTTGCATTTGGGCACAGTCAATTATTCATACAGTGCAATTTAGGTTGGCTGCGACACAGCAAGACACAGCCACCAGTTAGTGCACGTTTCATATTTAAAGCAATCTGGCCATATCCTTTTACAAATACCGCGCCTGAAGATATTAATCTAAGCATAGTGTTTTAGTATAACAATATAAGAAGCAAAACCTCAGGAAGTGCATATAAGCACATATTCTTGCATGCAGATGAATACGTCATCGTGAAAAGTATCTAGTGAACCTCAATATCACTTTATATGGTCTAAAAGCAACGATTTTCAGACGTTGAAATATTAAAATACATGTAAAGAAGAGACGGTGCCTGAATCTTACACGTACAATATATGTCTGGATGGCCTCGCATACCTAAAAAAGTATGAGTGTCTCTTCCAACTGATAGGGCCTACCCTGATTGCCGTGTGGTCTAAGGCGTTGCCACTGACTACTAGCTGTCTCTCACCACTATCCAGGTTCGAATCCCATCCGGGGCATGTGCGAAAGTTGCCAGTGACTTGGGGTTAGGCGGTGGTTTTCGCCAGTTTCCCCTAACAATTACAACTGGCTAGTGAGGTTGTAGCACTAAAATGGCAGAAAAATTGACGAAAAATTCCCTGCCCCTATCCAACAGACACCTACCTCTCAAAAAACAACGTTTAATGTGAATTAATAACCAGTTTCCAGTCATTTTGCCAGAGCTCTATAGAAAATGGCGCGGGGAAGGTAACACATTGTAATAAGCATAAAAGAAGAGAGTGAGACAAGATACTTGTTTTTTACTCAACATGTAGGTTATCAGGTACCTTATTTTCTCAGGGATCCAGTATGGAAAGAAAGCTCACTTCACATTCACTTGAAAGATGTTAGAACGTTTGCTGTCTTATTGCATTTCCGTAGGCAATTCCATTGTACTGTATGATTGGAAAACATTTATCTCAGATGAGTATCAGGTTTTTAATCGATTGTTTGACCCACTACCTCGGAGACTATATTATATTCGAGTATCCCTGCCAGAGCTAATCTCTTGCATGGCATGTGTAAGATCTCTCCCTCATGGATATATACATAATGTGCAGATGAAGATAAGACAACAGATAAAATAATTGACAAAAAGGCATTTTACTATATAGATATCTCCTTGAGGGACGTGGAATCCTCTAGAATGTTCGAGCCTTCCTTCCAAAAAGAGTTATAACAAGAAGAGTGTGTGATCGAGATATGAACAATATAAAATACAATAGGGAAGGCCACGTTAGGGGACACCTGACAAGGACGTCTTGGAATATTCGGTTCCTGGGAGATTTGCGGAATCTTAAAAAGCGTCAAGGAAGCAGCGTCGCCGACGTGGAGGGAATTATGCGGAGAAGAAGCAAGCAATTCTCCGGGGACAGGTTCCCCGTGTTCCGGACCGGAGACTCATCACTCAATACAAAACCCAATGACACACAGATCCCACTCAGACTGTGTTTAACAGTCCCCGGGTAGCCAGATAGCCGTGTTCGCTATGATTAGCTATGGGAAAAGTGCCAAATGTTTTTCTCAGATGCAACGTCTTGCGATCATCTATTTTCTCTGGCTCGTTGCCGCCGCCTCTCACAGTAGATTAACAACTGCCCCTCTCATCTCCTTGTTTGCCTAAAATGGACTCGAATGCATTAGCTGTAATTTCAATCCAAGAAGGGCTTAGATTAATACAAGTGGAAGCCTCGGCGGAGTACCCTGCCAATATGAGTGCAAATATGGAAGCCATTATTTCCGAATGAGTAACCCAATTTTAGAATGCGATGGCCATTCGCCCAGAGAAATGCAATATAAGTTCAGAAGAATACCTTAATTGATTCAGGATGATAATTCATTTATATTGAACGCACTGTAAGACCAATGTCTTAAAATACTCCCGGGATTGCAAGATAAACCAATTTCGAAAATTATTAAAACGTTTCCGAGCGGGACGACGGGAGAACACTGATTCACCTTTTAAGTGGTCTGTCAGCGTTGCAGTACTCTATAAAATAGCTTAATGTGTGGCACACAATCTATCTCGAATACCATAATGTATATAGTCAATATACAATGAGCACTTTTTCTGCACATCTTTTTGATCTGGTTTGTGGTAATATGGCAGTCTTGTCCCTCGTATGTTGAAAAAAATGTTAACCTGAGGGGATGTTCCTACTTCTTGTAAAGACTGTTCGCTGTTTTCCCACTACCGGGTTCGAATCGCGACTGGGAGATGTAAGAAAGTTGTCAGTGACTCGGGGTTAGGCGGTGGTCTTCTCCAGGGTTTTCGGTGTCCTCCACCATTTAAAACTGGCTGTTCGTGACTGCTGCAATATGGCATAAAAGTGGCGATAGAAATGATTTCAAATGAATTGTTATGAAATTTCTACCCTTAAGTATTCTGGGCTGAATCTTGGTACTTCTCTTTCTGCGAGCGGGGCTATGGTCAAGCGGTCGAGAGCATTGTATAAATAAAGCTAGCAGCGTCTGTTCTCATCACAAAGTCTTGGACTTTAACACTAATCTATGTTAAAAATACAGAAAGGTTTCCAGGAAAGTAGATTTATCTCTCCTGAAACTTTGGTTTCTGTAACTGCTAACTACTAGTCTCTCGGTATTAACGTTTTCCCTTGGAACTGTTCATTACATCATTATTCATTGGCTATGCAGGATCTAGAGTAAGAAGGCAGTTAACCTGATGATAAATACGCATTGCATTTCATTTCCTTCTAGTTCCAACCCCCAAAGGGAACCAGCATTGTCATTTCTGCATCGCACTAATCATTCTACCATCCCGGTAAAGTCACTGGTCTGCCTGCTAAGGTCTGCGCGAATTACGTCTACTGGAACTGCCGCGAGCCTTCAGACGTAACCACGAGGTACCTTTGGCTCGGGAAAATGAAGCTAATTACTTGTAGTAAGTCACAGGAGAGTCTCAATTCCACTAGCACCGGCTAATACTCCCTTTGACGAATTACCTGCCAAATCGTTTCCGACTAAATTGTATCTCTCCGCGAAGAGCCACCTCCAGGACCGCCGCTGTATCTTTCCCGAGTCTCGCTACGTGAAGTGGATTGCTAAGTCATGTAATTCTTTGGACATATCCACAATGTATATGGCAGGCATCATTTATGAGATTATCAAAAAACGACATTTCATAAATGGCACTTGTCTCACGAAATATAGCAGAAACTAATCTCCACGTAACAAATGAATACAAATGATGCAATAAACTCGTATGTTCAGATGTTAAGAAGTGAAAAAGGTTCATTTCTGCTTTTCGATTAAACGTCACGTTTTGTGCGATATTAAACATTAATCTTGACTATATATTTAATTTCGGGGTAATAGATCCACCAACCTGAATCTGAATCAGATAGTTGTTCAAAGTCAAATGTTACTCTCTCGCACAAAAGCTCGCTTACAATCCGTTAACCTGGTATTGAAGTTGCATTATATTTCATTGCCAGTAGCTAAAAGGCTTGGAAGCATAAAAGAGAATTATAGCCTTTCGTCTAATGCCTGTATTGTACAAGTGGAATGCAACGCAATAACTACATGTAAATGTAAAAAATATCGTATTCCCTGTGAGTATATTAAATCATAATTCTCATAATTAAGTTAGTAACCACTCTCTTCTAGTACATAAAGATCAATCAAATGCCAATGATAAATATCGATGTCTTCCATGAGCACATAATAAATGAAAAATATAGTAGTGGCATTTTTCATCTTTCCTCTAGATTTGCTTTCCAACCATTCATAACCTGAAAACGGTTAATATTAGCTCAGAGATGTGTTTTCATTTCGTTGAGTGATGGCATAAAATCTTAGGAAGTGAGCATACGAGTGATAATTTCAGAAATAGGGAATTTATAGGAAGTTTACAGGGAAAGGGATGCATTTTAACATGCATAACTATAATATAGTAGACACTTTTTATTTGAATCCGTAGTTGCAAAAAGGGCCATATACATGTATTTGATATTTACAGGAGTGAATGGAACATACAAGTACGAGTTTTAACAAAAGCTTCTGAAACTTGATATTTATTCTGAATATTAAAACAGATCAGTATACAGGAAACAGCACTTACACGCACCAATGGCTCTCATTCCTGTCCCTATGCATTTTAAAGTAAAAAATACAGTTACAATTTGTTTATTAAAAGTAAAAACTCGTTCAATTCAGATATAATTGTACCGCGCATATAATACATGTACATGCATGCTGTTCCTTTTGGTCTTGGGGATGATATTAAAAAATATGCTGACCATCATAGCATAAATGGTGTGTTTACCATTGTTGAAATGTGACTGTAAAACAACATAGACAGGTTCCAGATAGCCAACCAGAAAGGAAACTTACATGTATAATTGCTCAAGCGAGTGAACTTCCAATCAAGACGCCAATTCGATTCAACAATGAGGGGTAAATGAACTGTTTCGTTTTAGTATATTTCTACATTACAATGACGACAATAACCTTGATGAAGATGGCCCAAATAAATCGATGTGGGTATGTTTTCATTTAACAAGTCGTCTCCCTTGCCAATCTTATGAACACAATCCCCATCTACCATAGCCACAATAGGTGGTGTTGTACATCTCGTGGAGTAGATTAAACGTCAGAGGCGCAGGTGTATACGTGTCATTGTCTCGAGTGATATTCTCCAGGAGACGATAAACGTTATGACTTAACATGCCAGTGAAATCTGACTACAAAGCCTATTCTTGCAGAGGTCTACCTCATTCTGCGGCTTCTTGTAAATGTTAACGACACAGCACACTAGACAGGGTCAATATGGCTGATTGGCTTTGCTGTTTTGTGTAGGACATGTTCTGCCTATATATGTATATGATCTAACTTTAAACGGATAACGCTGTCGGTTTGGTCGCTATATAAACATGCTGCATGGCTATGCGATCTACGGGTAACACATTCAAGTAAAAGAACGAAGTAGACCCACAGAATGTGAAATCAGGAGGTATTTTGGTCGCTGGTCCCGGTTCCTATCCTTTGCGGTTATGAACCAAGAATTAAGGTATAAATATATATATATATATATATATATATATATATATATATATATATATATATATATATATATATATATATATATATATATATATATATATATATATATAAATATATAATATATATATATATATATATATATATATATATATATATATATATATATCAAATATATCTCTATATATGTATATGTATATCTATCTATATATATATATATATATACTAGTATATATATATTTATATATAGATATTATATATTTATATATAGATATATACATATATATATATAAACATATATATATATATTATATATATATATATATATATATATATATATATATATATATATATATATATATATATATATATATATATATATATATATATGTATATATATATATATATATATATATATATATATATATATATATATATATATATATACTTAGTATATATATATATACATATATATAATATGCCTCTGCTCATGTGTGTGTGTGTGTAAACCTCAAACTCCCTTGCACCACGTGTAAGTTTCAGAACGGATGCTGTCATCCAAATACACACTGGCTGTAATCGACTTGGTGTGTCAACGGATATGGGGGCAACACCACGTTGACAGTGGACATTGATGGAGTGTCTGAGCGATAACATTACCTGCACTCTTCTCATCTGCAAGCTCATCAAGGGAGGACCTGGCTCGCAGCAACACTAGGCAAGCTCTGTGATAGGCCACTACGTGCAGGCTAGAGCGCCAGAGAAAGTTTAGTACATTCTAGCAAAAACGGCGTCACTAGCTCTTACCGACGACTCACCCAGCGAGTGACACATACACGTAGTGATTTGAAGGCTAAAGTCAAGCATCCTTTTGCTTTTAGACTTCTTCTACTATATTGTCTCATTATTGTTTTGCATTGTAATGGATGGTATTTTATTGAAGATATTGTGCTTTATTCGATTAAGGGTATCTCAAGGTATATATATATACAATCATCTATTAATAAATAGTAATGTAAGTAGCATATCGATTTCATTTTAGCGTGGGTCTACGATATTTTAATGTATTCTATCGTAGCCGAGTGCTTTTTTATTGAATGGTAATATATACTCTTTCATTAAATTCGTCTCAAAATACATAAATATCATATAAAATATTCATTGTGTCAAGGGGTAATTTAATTTCCTGTGATGTATCGTACTCTAATTAGATATCTCGAGGTACATATACTCATACAATTGAAATAATTGAAATATAGACAGTAAGGTCACGATGAAACAATGATTTACACGTAAGCCTATTGACGTTAAATATTCCGAATGTGTAACTCATTGCAATTACCATTTTAATTTGTATTTGAATTAAACTCAGTATTCATGGATGGTCATCTTTTTTTCATATAGTGGCATACATACAGTCAACTATTCTAGCTAGCATCAACAAAACCGTATGCTTCATTGTTAATTGACGTAACGTGTAACGCGAGTAACGTCTTTAACCCTTCCAATGCTAAAACTACTTAAGTGACCAGGGAACAGGAACGCAAAGATTTTTGAAAACTATTTTAACACTATCATGTTGGTATTCATTGGATAGCTCTGACTGAGTACTCTCAGATGAATACCAATGTTCCAGGGTGTCTGTCATTTTTCAGGTTTTTTGCATCATTTTGTATTGGCGAAATTAGCCACCAGCAGCATACGGGTTAAATGACGTAAAGTATTCTCTCAGGTTAGGCACTGGTACGCCCAGCTAATTGAGTGTGACACGCGAACCAAGGACAAACGATATAGCAGAACAACAAGAGGGAATGGTATTACCATCGAGATTTGAGATTGTTCTGCAAACATGGTATATTCCATTGTTCTGTATCGTTTCGTCAGATTGCGTAATACACCATGTAAGACACCTGCATGCGAGGAAATTCGTTTCTGATGTAACGTTTGAGTATTATACTTGCCATTATAGACACTATTTTTACAACCGAGAATTGGTAAAAAAAAGCACATTTTATATCGTATAATTGCCACGTATTGAGAGGTCAATGAGGGCAGGTTTATCTTATTCCCTGTACAGCATAAACATGTTAACATTGTTAGCACAAGCTGGTTTACCCACTACTAAAAAGTCTGCTACTACTACTACTACTACTACTACTACTACTACTTACTACTACTACTACTACTACTTCTTCTACTACTACTACTACTACTACTACTACTACTACTACTACTACTTACTACTACTACTACTACTACTACTACTACTTCTTTTACTACGCTATGTCAACAATATCCGAGTCCCCTGGCACACATTTGAGGATGCCCCCCCCCCTTCAGCCGTCCCAGGTGTCCAGCCTATCTCTCCGCCTGAGGAGCGCTGTGAGGAGAGCGTGTGAGTGAGTGGCCGGGGTTAGTGTCCATACAGGGAGAGATGATGAGCTGATGGGATAGTGGTCATCGAGCAGCAGCTGAGCCTTACAACTGCCCGCCACCGTGCTGAGACCTGCATATGCTCGCTGGAGATACTATCTCAGGCCAGTGACTGCTAGTTGCCACAGGCAGGTCCATCGCCTCTGCGGCCGCCGCTACTGGCATTATAGCTTATTGAACAGGCTGGGGTTGGCGGTGATCAACTGATCATACTAAGAGACTTGGATACGACAGTTGGATTAGTTCTTTATCGTTATATTTTAACCCGAATTATAGCTATTTAAAGGGGTTGATATTGGTGGATTTGGATGAAGCAGTTGGACCAATTCGTTTACCGTTATATTCTATGCCAAATTATAGCTTAAATGTTCAAGGGGTTG
The DNA here is from genome assembly GCA_963942565.1 of Maea johnstoni. Classification (NCBI taxonomy): domain Eukaryota; kingdom Metazoa; phylum Annelida; class Polychaeta; order Spionida; family Magelonidae; genus Maea; species Maea johnstoni. The sequence goes on along the minus strand of OZ012689.1, from coordinate 15,118,528 downwards.
TGATTGGCGGACTTTAATGTGACATTTGGATCTGTTTGTTTATCGTTATTTGTTTATCATTTTATTATGTAAATTACATTTTATTGAAGGGGCTGATACTGGCGGTGATCATGCAGACTTGGATATGACATTTGGATTAGTTATACATATATTTCATGCCAAATTATACTGTAGCTTATTGAAGGGGTTGGGATTAGCGGTGATCATACTAAGAGACTTGGAAATGACGGTTAGATTAGTTCGTTTATTGTTATATTTTATACCAAAGTATAGCTTGTTGAAGGAGTTTAGATTGGGGGATTTGGGTGTGACAGTTTGATCTGCTAATTTATTGTTATATTTTATACCAAAGTATGGCATTTTAAAGGGGTTGATATTGGCGGTGATCATAAAGAGAGACTTGGATATGATAGTTGGATTGCTTCATGTATATGTATATTTTTATGACAAATTATAGCTTATGGAATAAGTTAGACATTTGATTTAACACACCACAGCTCGGATGAGGATTCGTGAGAAAATGTGAGGCATAGAGTGTGAGTTTTTTCTATTTCAATTAGGGGCTATCATTCAAATAACCCATATGTAACGCCCATCTTTATGAGACTGCATAGTAAAAACACGAATGCAAACGAATAATAAAATACGACCCTACCACCAGTATAAGTATCCTACAGCCCTTGTCAGAATCAAAATAAATAAACTAACTTTGAACATCATGATTTGGAGTCATATAAATAAAATGAAATAAAAATTGTATCTACTATGCATTGCAGTTTTGAGTGTTCTGTTATATTATTCAGTGATATTGATCTTACATGTGGAAGTGAACCCTATGAGTCCACACAAACTGTAGTAGCCATGCTGATACATGTAGTATGGGCATGGTCCATTTGCTTAGGAAGCTGGCCTCCCCCTGGACACAGGAAATGCCCTACCGTGCATAACACCTATAGGGCCCGCTAGCTGTATAATATCAAAGTGTCCTTATATACATGTAGATGTGGGTAGTGTTGTATGCATATATCCATCTGTCTACCTACCTACCTACCTTAACCTACACACACACACACACACACACACACACATATATATATATATATATATATATATATATATATATATATATATATATATATATATATATATATATATATATATATATATATATATATATATATATATATATATATATATATATATATATATATATATATATATATATATATATATATATATATATATATATATATAAATATATATATATATATATACATGTACTGTATATATATATATATATATATATATATATATATATATATATATATATATATATATATATATATATATATATATATATAATATTATATATATGTATATATATATATATATATGTATATATATAATATATATATATATATATATATATATATATATATATATATATATATATATATATATATATATATATATATATATATATATACATACATATATATGTGTGTGTGTGTGTGTATATATAAGACCTAGTAGCTAGGATATGTCGCTGGCTGCGGCAGGGGTGGCCGCTAGCATCTGACAGATGCAGCAGAGCGATAGGCCATTATTAGCCTCGTTATCTGTGGGACACGAGGACACTCGCGGAGGGAGGGAGGGAGCGGGAGAGAGCATCAGGGCTGGGCCCTATCATAGAACCAGTGTCGAGGAGACAGCAGCCATGCTGAGCTTATGATACACCAGAAATAAGTGTACAAGTCTCAGACACCAGACAGCAAAAACACTAGGCGCCAACGTATCACACATAACATATATCAAAATAAGTTCAATGGTAAAACCTGAATCTATATATGAATACCTACATGTAGGTGTAGACCCTGATCTAAAGCACAGCCACCCTGAGTTTTTGATACTCCAGGAACAAGTCTCAGACATCAACCCGCAAAAACAGAAGGCGCCACCGTATCACACAAATAACTTATAACAAAATGTATGCAATTGCACAACCTGAATGTATTAATGAATACCCAGGAGTAGACCCTGATCTAAAACGCAGCCACGCTGATTTTATAATACGCCAGGAACAAGTCTATAAGTCTCCGAGACACCAGTCTGCAAAACCAGTAGGCGCCACCGTGTCACACAACTAACACATATAATATAAAATATATGCAATGGCACAACCTGAATCTATACATGGATGGCAAGGAGTATATCATGATCATTTACTAACGTTCTAAAACGCACACTGAATTTACAATTATTTTACCTGTTCCCAACCTTTAGTTCGATGCCTTTCTGTCCCTGAGACTGTCCAACTATGCTCTATTTTTTGTATTAGTCCTCATATGCGTTTTGCACGCTAACGTCCTGTGCCTATTGCACCAGAGTAATTCTGATACCAGTATTTGTTATGAGGATGTTGTAAGGACCTGACGGCCTCGTGCTTTGTGTGCCGTCTTCTCGTAGACATGGGCCGTGTATCATTTTCACAACAAGGATAACGAATTTATCATCAGCCCACCCAACACGAATTACGATAAGCACAACAAGTTAAAAGTTCAAGGTTCTTGCAATGGGGATCAGAGAAAACACGAGTCGTCAGACTCTGGTCGACCCATGCAGATTTCTCACTAAATATCGTGAATTACGTACCTAAACTCATCGGAATTACTTCTTGACATCTTACTTTCAAGGCACATACCATGTTGGCAGATTATAATTATAATGCACAAATAGTGTTTTAAGGCATAAATACATTTTAGCGGGTAGCGACTGGCCTTAGCCGCCATCTTGAGGCCATGGTAAAGCGACCTCTGATAGGAAAGAATGCAGTGTGCCTTTAAAAATGGTTCCCATTCCACTACGTGAAGATATTGGGGTCCTAACAATGAACGTTGTGAACAGCATTGTTAGGATCCGAATAAAGGGTACATATAGGTCTCCTAATATTGACAATTGTTAAAAGTAATGTTAGAAGCCCAATGCAGTCCAGCGTAACAAACGAATCTGACCAATTAGCTGGTAGAAGCAGATTGGAGCTGATGATAATTCTGAGTCTGAGAGATCAGCACTAAAAATTAGTATGCAAGCAGTAGCACACAACGAAAATGTATCGAAACATGCGCAATAGTACAACCCTGATCCATGTAATGATGCTCGATCGAAGAGCTTTTCAATTTACCAAAGTGATAAACGTGTATCGTTCACGGAGATATACGACTTATATTCTGTCGTATAGATACAGTAATGAAATGATAGCCTGCATTATTCAATAGAAGCCCCTCATCATAGACCAACATAGTGATAATCGCCAAAAGAGACGATACCTTATACTGTAAATCACTTAAGTATAGCGGGAACAATAAGATAGCGATAATAGCGCTCTGCCCATATGCGCTAAAATAACATCCCCGTCTTTATTAAATTCTTAATTGAACTTGCTGCTGCTATTCCTGTTCACCGCTATACTTAGATCACGCTATCCATGGCAGTACCAGAATTGCGCTATATAATGTTCACGCCATATTTAAGTGATTTACAGTATGTGCTCCGTCGGACATCCTCAACCAAGCTTATCACTCGTTGGGGCCTGGACTTGTTTCTTCTGTGTCTATAAAATCTGGAGTTTCTTCTTAGTCTTATTACTATTTAATTTATTGACCAGTTTGTATGAATATTTTGCAGTGTCATCAATGATGACATTTATATGTATTACATAGTTCGGCAAATATTCATATTATACATTAATACAAACCTACGGTCGGACGCACGTACTTCACATACGTATCTATATACATGTACATACACATACATACATACATGCACACATACATACATACAGACCTACACACATAGGTACATGCATACATACATACATACATACACACACACATACGTACATGCATACATACACACATACGTACATGCATACATACATACATACATACATATATACATACGTACATTAATCAGGAAGGACCTGCACTTTCTATTTATCGCTGCCCTATTCTTTTATTAATCACGTTTAAGCGAAACCATTAGATATACCATTACCATTGTTCATTGTGCGAAAGGTGGTTCTATATACGCGTGGGGGTAATATGGCGCTCCATAAAGCCGCTATAGTCAATGCAGGCATATTGTAGGCCAGTGTTTATAACAGGGCATAAACATGCAGGACGTCTATTCCTGTATTCAGAGCGGTGATGGCAATCATGCGGCAAGGCGGCTTTTCTTTCTTCTACCACAATAGCCGCTTCCCACTGAAAGTGTGCGGTATATGAATACTGCACACGTCGTAGTTCCATCCTGGTTGCAAATCCCACTCGGAGCATGTTATCAAGTTACCAGTGACTTGTAGTCGGTAGTTTTCTATCACTATCGGGACATGCCCCTATGGCCGTGTGGTCTAACGCGTTGCCAACTTGCCACTGCCCGTGTTCGAATCCCGGTCGCGGCAAGTAAGAAGGTTTCAGTGACTTGGGGTTGGACGGGGGTTTCCTACGGTTTCCCCCACCACTCACAACTGATCAATCACGACCCAGTCGCACTATGGCAGAAAACGTGAGGAGAACCAAAATCTAAATATCCAAATTCATCCCAACTACGGCACACCATTAATTACTGGCGATTGGGTCTTGAAAAGGAAAAAAAGGATCATCATCGCAATTCCAAAAAAAAGACTTCTACCTGAGTATTCCGAATTCCTTAACCATGACTTTGTGGCTAATCACAGAATAGTATGGCAGGAAAATAACTATATACATATATAGTCCAACTGTAGATACATGTGCTGCGTCACAGAGGAGCAGCTTTGCCCTCGCTCCATACAGTGCCAGTCTGAGGGACACACAGTAGGCACGGCTGGCAGGGCCAGCTCTTTGTTTAGGCTCTTTATTTAGGGGGGGGGGGGGGGGGGGGTACACAGGGAATACCAGGTGCCAGGTGCCTGGAAATCTCATTTATATCCATGAAAATTTTATTTTCAGGCCTGAAAATTAAATTTTCATGCATGATTTTTTCAAGACATGGTTTTTTTCATGCATGCAACCTTTTTGTACAGGCCGTATGGCTGTGTCAAAACCACTCCCAACAGGACAGGATTCTAGACCTCTTTAAGGCGTGTGAAATGTTTCCAGTGACTTGAGGTTAGGGGGTGTTTCTTCCTAGATGATACGGTTTCCTCCGCCAGGCGGAGGATGTAACAAAGATTGCACAAAGGCGACAATCGTTTACCAGAAAAACAGCGGAACTTAAAACAATTCTGTCATTCACACCTGCAGCATCGTACGATATGGTAGTACAAGAAAAATACCCAAATTCTTCGTCACTTGTCGGAGAGGGCAGCTTGTTATGCGTGATAAATACTATTCGCAAGCAGCTTTGATGTGTGTGAGATGATAGAATGTTTGGTGTCGGAGGATATGCCAGTAGTGATGGATAGGACTTGTAATGGAGCTCCGCGCTACCCATAAACGACGTATGTGTCGAGATAGTATTGTGTCCCAAACCATTCTCCGACACAATCTGACGGCAGCTGGCTTTCCAGGGAACACCTGTGAATACGGCGGAAACAACACCTTCATGACATATCCTTCCCAACAGATACGCACACTACATGTAGATTTCCTGTTTTGCATTGCAGTAACACCATCTAATTCTCTCACAAAATATTGTAAATATACCTTTTTTATTTTGTTTATTCAGATAGATTGTGAAAACCTAGATATAAGTACCTCTTCAAAATGTCAACATTTTCACCCAGGCTTTATGATGATGCCATTTAATATATTTTTCATTCCATGAGAAACATTGTAACAGTTATGGGAATGCACAATGAATACGTCTCAAATGCGATGCGTACATGTAAATATGCTGATAATGATTCTATCATGGCAAATATTGGACCGTATTGTTATGATTGTCACTTATTTTGATTTCATCATTTAACCCTTATGCTGCTGTTGGCTAATTTGGCATATACAAAATGATGCGAAAAACCTAAAAAATATATATTAAAACCCTGGCAGAAGGGTTCTCATCTGAGAGTTCTCAGAGAGAGCTATCCGATGAATTCCAACATGACATGGTCTAGATGTTTTTTTCAAAATTCATTGCTTCCTTGTGCTTTGGACGAAAGAAGCCTCAGCATTGGAAGGGTTAAAAGATTAGCAAATACAGATTGACGATATACGCAATTGTAATTTCTTTTGAATACAAGTATTTCCTAGCCATCAAAATGTCATGTCTCGAGTCAGCAGACTGTATGAAAATATGACGACCAAATGTGTTTGAATACATGATTTATCGATATTCTAATGATACATTGCAGCTGCATGTACAATGTTATGACTCCAAAATGGTACTAAACATTTGTGTCATAAACTCTTTCAGAGTAACTGGAGTTTCCAGCCTGCAATATTGATAACGATGCACTTTTTACCTTATAAATCTCGTAAAGGCAAGTGCCCTTCATCAGGAGTTACTATGCCTTTAATGATACTGACAGCTCTTTTTTAGTATCCTCATCAGCGCAATTTTATGTTGTTGTGATGAGCGTATTGGACATATTATCCTGTTTTTTCATGAACTCATGAAAGACGACCTTACGTAATCATAAACTTTAACTAGGCAACCATACACGACCTCTACCCCAAACTTGTTATTAAGTCTTCTGCCATTGCATTTGTTATTGTTTAAGACAGAACTCCTGCTCAGTGGTTACATTTACATGTAAGAAGGAAAGAATTGTTTTTAATATAGGTCGCTCTCCACTGCTAAGGTCGTAGTGCAGATAAGACTATGAGTAGTTCATAACTGTGCATACATGACCAGATACTAATTTGTATTTGTATTCGTTTGGTATTGATTTTTCCTGATGAAGGTACAAAATCATACTAGATACATCGTCTTGTATCATATGATACACATATAACATAGGAACTAAATACAAAAAGGCATACGGGACAAGCAACAGTATACAAAGTGGTAATAGAACACTCAATAGGTACTTGGACATCACATTACTAATTGAAACAAGAGGGGCCATCCCTGATACCCGAGTGTTCCACGGCGTTTTCGCTGCCTCATTGCTTTCTCTCATAATTACAAGGGTTCAAATTCTTCTCGGGGGAGAAGTTGTCAGTGACTTTGTTAGGCAGGTGTTTTGCTGGGTAACCGGTTTTTCTCACCACGGGCAAAAAAGTGACGATAAACAAAATTCTAAATTCGGCATAGGACAGGCAAACTTGATATTCATACATACTGTCATATGCCATGTACAAGGTGTTTTGTTGTTTAAAGCTGCCCTGTTAAATCCTTGGATAGAGCTGTATGAATCATATTGTCATGGTAACTAAAACTCGAGAACGATGAAACAGACATTGCAAAAAATGACGCTCATTGACCATCGAAGTTGAAAATACAGAAATGGAATTAAGTCAAATGACCTGCCCTGCCTACAAAAAACAGTTATTTCCCGATGCAAAATCTCATAACAAGCCAATATGCCGAGTCCCTCAGGTATGTAAACTTATTTAGAAGAGATTGAATGATAAATTGAATTCTCAGAAAAGTTGACGTCTTTCTTTTATTCTGCTGTGTAGAACATTGCGTTCAGAGCAAGCTGCAGGCATGTTTGCCTAGTCAGGGCAAAGAGAATTATTAAATTTATCAAATTTGATTTGTCAAAAAGAAGTTCCAATTATATTTTCTTACAGTTCAATTGAGGTCTGTCGACTTCAATACGTAGGAATGTTGTGCGGGCACCGATTTATACGAATGCAATTTTCTAAAACAATAACAAAGTTATATTTCAAAGCGGCTGTCAAGGAACATTTGGTGCTATGTGGATGATGTGTTAAGATATTGCCATAGGCGTTTTCACTAATTTTGAGAGAATGGAATTCAAATTCACTTTTTTATTATTAAATTTATAAAAAGAAATCAATGTTCATTGGATGAATGATAAAATCGAGTTTGTAAAGTTATGTTTAATTACATTCCTACAGTTTGGATTGAAATTCTGTAATGAAGATAAGAACATTTCCAGATAAAAGAGTACTGGTACAGACATGAGAGATAGGATAGTAACTTTTCTTTCCACATCATAAACAAAATGTGCTCCTTGTGATAAATCATGTACGTAACGATTCCCTACATCTATCTCATTTTCTGTTTCATTTTTTATAATTTTATATCACAACCATATCTGTCGGGTTTCATTTCTTTGTCCATTAATCTGATATATCCCATTAGGCTCATGTTATTACCATCTTTCTCTGTCTATGTTTGTAAATGAAATTTTTTGTATTTGATATAACCAATTTATTTACTATAAATGCGTTTGATGACTGATTTGTATTCGAACAAAATTCTTCTCTTTTTTACAATTTTGATATATCTGTTAATATATCTTCGCTACCTGATAACTCTATTTGCCTCCACAATTCACAGTATGGGGACAATCAAGTTGTGTATAAAACAGTGAGTTAACATGAAGATGATTAAAGGTACATCATATCATTGAATGAAAATTGCAAACTTAAGGTATTTGCTTAAAGTCAGTGTTTGCTGTTGTTTGTTATGCACACGCTTGAAATACCGACTAAATGTGTTCTGGGTGTTAAGTCAATAAACATTGCTTATTAATGGCCAAAACACGGATTACGTTCGGAAACGATTGCGTAATAGATGTCAAAACAATGTTGCATATGTAACATCCCACCGTGTGTGTATTCAGGGTGGGTTTCCTATAGCTAGCAGTGTGGGACCTTGCACATATAAACCCGATACATTCCCCATCTCTCTCTCCCTCCTTCCCTCGACATCCCGGGCCCGTCTCTAACAGCATCGACACTTCTCGTGACATTATCTCCCCACCCCACAGTTCAGCGATAATCGCGTTCACACTGTGTCAAATGTGAGCGCAATCACTGAAAAAAGATACGTCCACTGACGACAAAAGACAACGATCTTTGCTCAAGAATGACTTGATGGAATTAGCGCTGGTAACCCGACCCCCCGTGCTCAGTCCGAGGTCACTGTGAAAACGTGGAGGTCACATCTCGACTACTATCCTAGAACAATTACTCTCCCCGCGGACAAGGCAACTGTCAATATTTGTTTTTCCGGGATGATGATGGGTCAGTGGGACCTACACCAGATATTAACCACCCAGTCGAGAACTTTCTGCGCAATCAATTCCGCTCTCTTCATCTTACTCTCGAGTTCTCTCTGCAGACTCACTGCTGACGCCGCAGACCCGTTTCTACAAGAAAACATCATGATGGCAGAATCCGATCCGAATACTTTCTCGCCTTTGATCGTCCATTGCTGAAAGATAAGACAATATCGTTTCGCTTGGAGAGTCTCGCGAGAGTCTAGGTGTAATCTGGCACTGGCCTCTGACCCGGGCGAGTTGAAAGAGGTCCTGCATAGCACAACTGTGTCTAGGAATGCTGCACTGCTGTAGAATCACACACTGTCTATCTGGGCTGTAAGCGAATACTCCACTCCTACACACCCTTACTATTGTATACATATGTCAGTTATGACTGTAATGCAAGGAATGGCATTCCGGCAGCACATTACACCTTCCCATACATCCTGGGAATGTATCTGCAGGAGATGGCTGCTTGATCCAACCCAGCAGTACTAGTAACAAGTGAATAGTTGGCCATAGGAATCATGGATTTAACTTCTCCTAGGATACGAGAAAAGGGCAAACTAGTTTATTCATTATACTACTGTAAATTCGAAAAAGATTGCGTTAGTTTACTTTTTGTGTGTTTTTTTTGCGTTTAGCCTCGGACGCAAAATTAAAATTCGCAATGATTAGTGCTGCCACTTTAAGTGTATAGCTACTAGCATTCTATGTTGCGGCTAATTCGCAAATTAAAAACACAAAAATCGATTTTCTGTAAATTCGCAAAATTTACTCTACACAATCTTTTGTGAATCTGCAGTAGTAACTGCTTGTCCCCAGTAAAAATATGAAGAATGCAAAGTGTTCACTTTGCAATTATAAATATCCCTTAAATATCAGTTCATGCCTTAACACATGTACAACGCCCAACTATAACTGACCGAAACCTAGTGTGCACAGAACGTCACAGGAAAGCTCTTTGTCATTTGAACTGACAATACCGAGTGAAAATACTTAAGCACGGTACGATAATACATTTGTAGTATATATCAATAATTACACTCTTATTATCCATATTGTCAACATACATACAGGTAAATTTCATAATTCTCAAAAGTGCCTCCTTTTTACTGACTAACAAAAATCGGTTACGTAAACACTGCACCACGTGATGAAGTTAAGGGGAAATAATTCGTCCATCTCAAGGCGAGTCACGGTTGAAATGCACCACAAACACGGACATAAAACAGAACCTGCTGTTCGTCTAAATCAACATTCCGCGAGGATGCTAACGAACAAGATTTACGCCAGATAAGTCGTGGCACGATGGCTAACTAGCGCCTAACCAGATTTACCTTTCGCGAATGATTGTCAATTCGAATGCTAAGTTCCTTAACTCCTCCCCTGCACGACCTTCCCTTTTTACCCCAGCAACACCGACCGCAAATAAGGTCCTAAGTCAACGTCTGGACACGTCTAATCCGATTAGAAAACCACGCACCTGGAATTTAAAAGAGGATCCCGGTCTTGGTGTGTGGAATTGCATGTGATGTACGCGGAAGACGTCATTCTTTCAACCTATGATTATTGAATCAACCGTTAACCCATGATTAAGGCAAACAATATTCTCATCTTAATACTGTATATGAGTGTCTTTATGATAAGACTCAAAATACTATTCCACCAAATATGACATATTTTCAATATTTTATTGATAAAGATCTCAATCTATGCCAATATGTAAATATTCCAGCTATAATGGTCAGTTTGTAATCGACGACCCTAGCAACAAGGCTATCTGCTTTGTATACATCCATTACGAATTGTCGTTATTTATTTGTAAATATGTTACCAATCAATCATTTATATTTATATGTTATATGAGTTACACCCATACCGGAGTATGTGTTTTTGTAATATTCCATTACATTCAATAAATATACATACATTCTATCTACTACCTAGTAGGCCATCTTTCTTTATAGTCTGTTTTCGGAGTCTCTCGGATAGTGGAGAGGAAGCGAGACAAAACTATGCCCCCCAATCGTTTGTTATATAAATTATATAATTTCGGAAAGGTGTTAAAAATCAACTCGGACGTAAGGAAATAGTGGATGATATCAAATCAAGATGAATGCATTTTTCTCATTACAAACACCCAAATCATGGTTTTGTTCGTCAATGGTGAAAGTTATCCTAAGTTTTAGCCACTTTTACAACACTACGATGTATATGGTACAAGGACGGGTAAATGCTTAAATGTGTGATTTCCATAATTCCAACCCACTGTTTGTCGTTTTATGGAATTAACAGGTTCCCATGCACGCCACGGGAAAAACTCGAGCTCAACCTTTTTATAAATCTCTTGTTAATCAGAAAAACGAAGACTGATAACGATGTGAGTATTAAGAATAAGATCAATGGCAAACTACTAAATTATCACTGTTCATTATCGTGTGTAGCTCAGAATGACATAGATACAAAAGTAACATGCAAACTAAAGATTCAACAGACGACAAACCTACGAAGAAACGATGTAATACAATAAGAAACACATTTCAAGGTCATATATATATATATATATATATATATATATATATATATATATATATATATATATATATATATATATATATATATATATATATACATATATATATATATATATATATATATATATATATATATATATATATATATATATATATATATATATATATATATATATATATATATATACCAGTATATATATATATATATATATACATATACATATACATACATATATATATATATATATATATATATATATATATATATATATATATATATATATATATATATATATATATATATATATATATATATATGTTTTAGTATGCTGATTATCATGGTGGCACGACCCAATTTTATTTGTGTACCCAATATCTCTAGAAGATTGGCCAGTTTTAGTGTGTATATAGGATTTTATGCGATGTTTTAGTATGCTAATTATCATGGTGGCACGACCCAATTTTATTTGTGTACCCAATATCTCTAGAAGATTGGCCAGTTTTAGTGTGTGCGTCAAAGGGCCTTGCAAATTGCACGCTGCGACTGCTAGATAGAAAGCCAACGTTAAGTGGATGCCTCCCTGCGTGTGTGAGATTTTGTCAAGTGCATTTACTCCGTAGATTAGACCTCCAACAACTGTGGCACCGCCATTTCTCCGGATTTGCCACTTTGGTTTTCCCTAACAGCGAATGCAGCCTGGGGACGACGTCCGTTTGCATTTGGTGACACGCGTTGAATTACGAGGAGAAAGACACTAAAACACTTGGGAAGTTGCCGAGGTTAATGGGTTTGTTTTCTTGCATATTATATGGACAAACATCGTAAGAATAAAATTGGTGATACATGTATGTAGTAATTCATGCCCATAGGTGCGGTCGGAATAACTTGTATAAGCGGCCGGTCGACTGTTTTTGTTTTAAGTGCTTTAAATTTGATACCATCCCATCCATTAAGTCGATGATGATCGCTATGTTCACAAAAATATAAAAGCCTCACTACACTGATGTATTTATGAATATCATCAAACCATTTTTTGCAGTAAAACTCAGGCGGTAAAAGCAGTATATTAGATAGAGTTAAGTGCTGTGGGCCAGTGTACTTGTTTGCTAAACATCTTAACATTGTTTGTAAGAAGAGGGCAATTTGATAAGAGACTTAAAGCACCTATGTAGCATATTGTGATAATGCGTATGTAGTGGCAGGGTATTCGTTATATACTTATACAGGCAACTCTGCTTAATCCGGACTGGTGTGGACCCTAAATTTCTGTCCGGATTAGGCAAAATCCGGATTATGCGTATAGGAATTATATGAATAGAAAGGGACTGGGACCTTCCAATCTGTCCGGTCTAGACGAAAATCCGGAATACACATGTCCGGATTAAGCAGAGTTGCCTGTATAAAAGAATAGAGAAAACTTGCAATATTGTTTGAACAATATTGTTTGAACACTTTAAGAGGTTGAGGACACTGGGGTGGCTGGCAAAAGTCATTACCCAACACCATGTTTAACTATCACAATATCTCCAGGCCAGGATTCGAACCTGGGCAGCGATGAGAGACGGCGAGCTGCCAGTAGTAATTCTTTAAACCACTCGGCTATAAAGGCAGAGCCCTGCAAACAGCATCAAATAGGCTGAAAGTACAGTACGGACATTTAATTCCTGCACTAAATGCGTGGGCAGCCCGGGCATAATGCACAACCGCATGCCCGATTGCAACCCAGTTTTCAGAGCATTGATGCATGGATTACCTCAAAACTGAACGAGGCTTTGGTTTGCTAGTCACGTGTGTCATTGATGTCCTTGGCTGATATTTTTGACATGCCATCCATGGTCGTTTGTACAACCAGGCACTGGCAGACGTCTGGTCGACTGGTGCAGGAATGACATGTCTGTACTGTATATGTGTGATTTCTTTCGACTTTTCGAGTATGCTGTACGGAGGAACTGACGATAGTCAAATTTCTATTTCATTCCATTTTCCCGATGTTCCGCGACCTTTTCCCGTGTGTCGATAATCAAAGTCATTAGGAACAATCGAGTGTAATGAAAAAGGCATGGCAGTAGAGCGAGCGAGCTTGCCCTAATCAGGGGAAGGTTTCCCGGGGTGGTGACCGACGGTGGCTGCAAAATCACAATGCCATATTCCATGAAAGCCAACTCCCACATCCAATTTTCAAAACGGGAAATGATAGAATTAGCTGTGAGCAAGATGCAATAAGTCTGGCTTGGCCCTGACTGCCTACAGGAAATATAGTCATTGCAGAGTTAGCCCGCAGAATATAATAAAAATGTGGACAGTAAATTCAATGTTTGCCAAGACCGAGGGCTTACCCCATGTAGATTGCATTCGCGGCTCATAGAATGGGATTGCGTTTGAGGACAAATGTAATAATCCTACAATTTGCAGTTGTCGCCATGTATGAAAAGGTAAAACAATGGCATTAAAACGGGGGATTGTCTATTTCAAATAAATACAATTGTCAAAACACATGAATTCAAATGTGTTGTTATAATTACGCTGCATTGCTTATTCCTACGTTAAGCCTCTTGGTGAAAATGTAGCGGTTGTATAGCAAGTGTATGAAATGACTCACGTGAAATACAAAATAGGATGTAATGCATTTTCATGCAATATTCAATATAAACCAATATGAGAAACAGCACATTCATGATAGTCAACTTTAAAAGGATAACTACTTGTGGATGTTATTCTCTTGGTTGAACACGTCTTGATTTACAGAAAGGTTATAATAAGCAAAACATAATACGTAGAATAAAAAGACCTCGATGATAGAGTGTTGACGTTTTCATCAAAAAAACGGAGGTGGTGTCATAGCTGGCATATCCAGGGAGGAAACAGTACATTATTTCCTGGCCAGACATACTGTTTCCACTCTTTGTTTGACAACTGACTGACATCTTCCTGGCAGTTGTTTGACACGTCACGACAACTTGATTGTCAGTTACATGTCATAGCTATTAATGTGACAAACATGAATCAGTTGTTATGGTCTTGACCTGGCATGGAAGCTGCGAATTTAGGCCTGATTCTCAGCAGAATGGCTAATTTTAGCGGAATATACTGAGTAGTCCATGCAAAGAAAGCACCTGACACGAAACACGATACGTGACGCACTGGTATATATATATATATATATATATATATATATATATATATATATATATATATATATATATATATATATATATATATATATATATATATATATATATATATATATATATATATATATATATATGTATATATATATATATATATATATATTATATAATGTATATCCTGATTAAAATATCACCTTGGACCCTAAAAGAAAACGATTACATCCTAATTACAATTATATCACTTAATACTGAAAGATATCTGTATCTCGATAAACAACTATGTCACTTTGGAATACATTGAGAGATTGATATCCTGACTACACTATGACTTCCAGCTTTACATAGAAAGGTATATATCTTGACTACGATATCAATCTCGACTAACTGTAAACAAGGGGACCTTTTTGTCTATCTTATTACGAATGTCTGTGTCCTCGCTGAGTTGTTGAACGCTATAGAAATATCAAACTAGCAAAGAAAGAAGCAAAGATGAATACACCAAAAGTCTATACAACCACAGGGGGCTTTGATTTTTTGTTTTCAGATATACAACTTTGGTGATTTAGATATAAACTATTCTTTCAGTGGTACGTTTTTATGTTTGAACTTGTTTTGGTTATTAGGCATTCCATGCCAACTCACTCACTTTTTTCCCGGCCCAGCTCCAATTTTGATGAAATTTAACAGACTCGTTGACCTTTGAGAGGGACTAACACATACCAAGTCTCGGCTCATTATCATCATTATTGAGGAAGCTACATCACTTCAAAGTTTTCGACTTTGGGACACAAATATACTTTAACACGAAAAGAAACCACCTCATTTTTGAAACCTTGGTACCGTTGGAAAGAGGAGTCATTTTCATTTCCAATTGATATGTTACTTGATGACCTTTTGAGACATTTGACCTTTCAAGATCATTTCCTGGGACCATGACCTTTGACTTACATTTTTCGAAATACCTCATCTTCATTTTACCTGAACTTTGGTGCTAAGTGATGTAGGTAAAGGGCATGTGAAGTTTGGTTTAGGAGAACTGAATGTTTCTTTTCCAAAAGCATGAAATAATATTTGGTGTAAGGGTGTGTCATACGAAAACAGACATTTTAATTTCATAATGTACTTGGCATAGTAAACGAACTGTATATAAATAGCTATTTGTTTTCACAGACAACCTCAGGCCATCGTACATGTATGTCAAACATCTGACTCCATCTCTGCTTTTTGCAACCTGCAATCAATCATATGTGTGTATATGTTTTATTTCTACTTTCCTTATCATTGTGTCTGTATGCGTATACTGTACCTTCAATCCATAATGTATTGGTCAATAAAGCAAATCATACAATGCGATAAAATTAAAATCGCTGGTACAGGAAGGAACTCCCTTCTCTTTCCTTTCCCAACAGTCCATTCGCAAAGGATCTTTCAGTTGGATATGCAATGCGGGGATTCCGTATCGTCTCTGTGTAAAACAGCTGGTACGAGTTTGCGTGATTTAAAGGACACTCCTCCAAGGACTGAACTAGATAACGCAGTCACAGGCAGGAAGTGCAAGATTGCTTGTCAACGACAGACGTCAGAGGTCTGAGTAACACCCTCATGTGGCAAGTGACATGAGAGGCAAAGTAGACAGTGTATATACAACATAACACTTGGCCACGAATGCCATTGAAAGGCTACAAGGAATTGCCTTGGATCAATTACACCGTAGTCTTGTACGCTTACAGAACAAGCCCTGCCATGCTGTAGCTTCTACTTGAAACATCCCTAATTGCGCCATAGATAACTCCAAACGTCTTGCTGGTAACAATTGGGCGGAATACACAAGTGTATTTCCTCCTCTTCTGTTGTGCTGCTCCGCGAACAACAAGGAACATAGCTGTTCTTGTGATAAGATTCACACGGAGAAACATTAGGAACTCCTTAAACACATGTTATCACTTTAACTTACGTGTGACTGTTTTGCTTGAAGGAGGAATTTAAGAATTCTGTTTGTTCCATTTATGATATAAAGAAGCAATTATTTGCAAAATTAGAAAAAATCCTATTTCTGCCAAAACCTGTGGATTTCTGTATCATACATAACGGTATATCCAAGCCCTATTATATCTCTGACAAGGTTGTTTGTTGCTCTTTCATCTCTTGATATGTTATAAAGAACCCCTTTGGCTGTAGATTCAGTGGTGACATCACTTCCTTACCTGGCAGGCCTTAAGTCTAGATTCAAAATTAGACAATACTTTTGAGATTTATGGAAGTTTCAGGAACTTACCAGACATTAAAGGGTAGAACAACAAAACAAAACTCATTCATTTGAGGAGACTTTGTGGTTTTCTTAGAAGAGCAATCATCAGTGCATGAAATAAAACCAATACAGCACATATTGAGCAATATTTGACAAAATCTAAGAGCCCATATAATGCAGGGAAGTCTTACTTACAACATACATAACACACTTCAGATGTACATATTATCAACCGCAAATGTTCCTGTTGGAAATTGACGTGAATATTTGGGAATTTATAACTCGACATATTAGTTTCTGAAAAAATGAGTTTCATTAAGATTGGCAAAGGTGACCCCCCGTGACCAGATTCTTACCATAATTGGCCCACTTAGCTGAGAATAAGTGATATAATGCAGGACATGTTTTTTATTTTTCATTTGTAACCGAAGAAACTAAATGAACTGGCAAATTTTGCACACACATCCCTGGACTCATACAGTGATACTCATGTGTGTGTGTGTGTGTGTGTGTGAGAGAGAGAGAGAGAGAGAGAGAGAGAGAGAGAGAGAGAGAGAGAGAGAGAGAGAGCCACTGCGGTAGATCACTCGGTTGTCGTGGCAGCGCCCATCGGAGAGTGGCCACTTTACCATTATACTCACGCCCAGGCCACTGGGCCACGGCGACCTTCCATTATTCTCACCGTCAACCTCCCCTTAAATGGGAAGAAGAACAATATGGGCAATATTGACCAACTAGTGGAATATTAAATAACCAACAGCTACTGTAACAGTATTATATTCAAGTCGTTAAGCCATCAAGGGATGTGTTACTTTCGACAGCAGAATTTCAAACCATAAAACGGATATATGTTGCGCAATAATACCTTTATAATAACTATATATATATATATATATATATATATATATAAATATATATATATATATATATATATATATATATATATATATATATATATATATATATATATATATATATATACGTATATTTCAACCATATAATGGTCTGACTCCCGCGTACTATATTTATCATAATTACATAACAGCAATGGTTAGTATCAACTACATGTATACAAATGGAAAGATGTTTTCCTTAAACAAAAACTAGTACTTCGCAACATACAAAAATGTTTTTTATTGTTTCTATACTGACGACATATAATTCCCGTCAGAACTAGCTGGTTTCAGATGCAATTGGCAGATGATTACAAAGTTAGGGCCTCACCATTCTGCAGTGATGAATGGTGATCATCTGTAACTGCTATATTTGTTCACAAATTCAATTCGTATAGATGACGATATATGTTCTGTATATGCTTTGGCGAGTCGTTTTGGTACACATCAAATGTAAGTAGCTATTTCCAACTGCCATTACCACAAACGTAAAATGACGTTAACTCTCTTTTACTATGCAGATGTTTACTGAATACTGTGGACCTACGTGCAGTAATACATAAAAATCCATTAGAACTCAAACTTGTCAGTAAATAAAGGTAAATGCAAAAAAATAGTCGAAACTAGAGAAATGCGTAGAATACGTAGAATATAAAAAAAACATTTGTTACCAATCGCACGATTTTCTATTATCGTGTATGTGATATATACATTCTGGTAAGCCATCAAACGCCCTAAGCGCAAAAATAACACGTTTTTACGATCCAATTAAGATGGCTATCCGATACATTGCCGGTGTCCGATATCGTAGCGAGATACCTCCTCTAAGCAATTTACATTGATTAATGATGTTCACGGGATGTGCCATAATGTTCGCCAGACTGGTATTGCTTTGCACAGTTCCCAGCCAACGACTCCTCTCTCAGTATGTGCACACTTTAGCCTATTGGGTAAATACTTTGTAGTAAGCGTGCATGCATGTGCGTGTGTTCGTGTGTAGTTGTATGCACGGACTTTCCTCCCTACTATTGATAATATGACCATTAAACGGGGTTGGATGTTTTGTTGAATATAAACACAAGATTTGTTTTTTGCTCTTTACATATTTCCAAACTTAGTAATGTGCAGTTTGGATGATGTTTTGTAATGCATTGAATACTGTAGTACATGCAAGATATTGCAGATGGCATTAGTATGCATGCATGTTTAGATGGAAGAATTTCTTCAGCTCTTCCAAGACACTGGTAAATCAAGGTATTGATTACTCAGCAGATATGAATCTCTTTCATAATAAAACCCTAGAATGTAGGAATAACCTAGGTTTTTAATTGGACACTTCTTGTGCTGTTCCGATTCATCACTATCACTATTTTTACTTCCAATTTTGGTGATCAGTCCCAATTTCTGAAGACCACTTTGTTCTGATTTTTTCTGTTTTATCAAAAGACATACTTCCTGTGTTTCCATTATTATTTCTACCTTGTTTCTGCAGGTATTATCCTGAAACTACATGAAAAATGCACGTCACATGATGTGTTATACACATGGGAAAGGTCAATGTGCACCAATAACATCTCCAAATAAAAACCGTTCATCGATCACTCTGGTGGGACGTTGATCAGTCCTCAACATTTGAACCGATCCCCAACACTAGACAAGCAATTACATTGAGGTTAATGAGTGTATAGTAGGTAATCAATCTCCGTCGGTAGATACCACTTCAAGAGTAACAAAACTACGATGGACCAAGTGTGAAAGAGAAAATATTTAAATATTTTTTTTCACCACCGTATTTTGGGGGGAGAAAATATATTTAAATCAATTTTCTCCCCCCAAAATACGGTGGTGAAAAAATAGATTTAGATATTTTCTCTTTCACACTTGGTCCATCGTACAAAACAGTCGACACATACGAGAATAATCACGTGATAGGATCAACAACTCATCATTAGATAAAGGTGGACCTGGAACAAGGCCAGAACTAAAACAGCTGAAAGGTTGCAACTTTAATTGAAGCTTATCCTTCTATCAGCTGACTGTGTAATTGACCGAGAGCTTTACTTGACGTTTCCTCGGGAGTTCCGCCAGGTGGCGTGATAGTTGTAGCGAGAAGGGTTTGTGATCAGGTCAGTGACTGGTCACAGAGGATTGGCACACGCTTGACCATGGGACGGCACTAATGAACCAAAACTCTAATTACATTATCTTCTCGCTGAGGAGATTTGTACGAGACAAATTGGAGAGATTGAATGGAATTTAATACGATAATGCCAATGTCTATTAGTGCATCGGTCTACGTGCTTACACTGAGGTCTGAGACACGATCACCTAGATAGTTACTGCCCCTCACTGTGGGAATATTTTCAGTGTGATTTCAATTTATATTCCAACATAACCACATCCCTTTAGGAACTGCGTGTACATATCTTTAGTATGATTTCAATTAAAACGTCAACATAACCACATCTCTCTGGGAACTGTGTGTACATCTTCAGTATGATTCCAATTGAAATGTTAACATAACCACATCTCTTTGGGAAAGTCCAATACTGAAGGCCAATTTATGTTCGGGAGATTAAAACAAGCATCTTAATGGAGGGGCCAAGTTCACAAATCAAAGAAGCCTGAACCATTACACCTATATTCTAAAGTCAAAGGAATAGCTAAGCTGTTGACCCAATCGCTCTACTTAGGTGTCATTAACGCACATTGCGATGCAAAGTCGGCATAATTCGTCAAATTCAGAAACGTCATGTTGTTAGCACCGATTAAAATGATTGTCACTTTCTATTTGCATTGAATTAATCAATAGACACCTCACACATTTAGGTGCAAAATTACTGAATATTAATGCACGTTATGTTTATCGTTCCTGCCACGGTTATTTCACAGCACTCCCTGCATAAAATCACGTATAATGAGTGATGTTTTATGCACGATTCATACTTACCCTGATAGTCACACATCGTGGCTTATATTCAGAAGAGTCCGTATCTTAATTGGAAATTTTATCCAAAATGGCACGACGACAGATGTGATTAATTCTATTACGTTACCGCCATCCGTGGTGATTGTGAGATACCTTATAACGCCTCTCGTGACACGTTTATGTAAGATTTCCGAAACGAGATACCTCCAACGTCTTTGCATCCATAAATTTGTGCGATTACATATCTTTATATACATTCGTTTTGCTGTTGATAGTTGGTGTGTGGTTCTCAATTGCCGCCTTGCCACATTCCATTGTAATGTCATTGCATTCCTTTGAGATACCGTTTCACGTGTGGCCACGTGTGGGTTCGCCATGCCGGGTGGGCCCGGGCTGGGGCGTCAGGAGTGGGTACTATTCCACGCCTAGGGGCACTTGAGTTTACGCCAGACATTAAGAAAAATCTAGCCTAAGAAAAATCATGCCAGGAAAACGTGCAACTTCTAGAGACTGTAAGTTGGTTCACGTCCCGTGAACTACAAAAAACATACACAGAACTACGTCTCTTTGAAAACTGATTGTGCTCTTTATTTTCTTTGTCGCATTGGGTGTTACCTGTCACATTTGGTATTTTCATAGTTATTTACGCCCAATAAGTTAATGAAAACATAGCTAAGGGAAACTCCTCAAATACCGATATCACTCTTTCTATTAATGCCTCTCAATGTCGACGTTCTGATATTTACCCATTAATCGTGCTGTTGTTTGTTTTCTTTCTCGCCGTATCATGATCTAGTGAAAATTAATCATCAGTAGGAAATTACCAGTACTGATTAACAGTTAGATACGAGTAGTAATAACTTAAGCAAAACCATAGTATTGTACAGTGTCAGGATTCGAATAACCCTGAGTTTACAGAAATTCCTAACTTAAAAAGATATCTTGCATGCACAACGTCATCTGGACGTCTGAAATTTAATCAATTGTAAAAAAATGTTCATCATATCCAGGTGTTATATATTTCCGACCAAACTGATGACGACCAGACGGATTATTTAGTAAATAGATGTCAACAATGTGCTCCACAGACATCGGAAATCTGAATTGAACGGATCCTACGGAGAACAATACTCAAGTCATATTTATAGTGAAACGTCAACATTCACAGTGTCCGGAGAGCGCACTCACAAACGCACACGCACACGAAACCTTACATTTTATTTGACATTGGCTTTTTATACGTAGCTGATATGAATGCCTGCCTCTACTCAATTCCGAAGGATTTAGTAGGTTATGTAAGACCCTGAAAATGACAGGGTAATTAGCGAGAAGCCATGCATACCCTATTGTTTACTTCGCGGAGTCTGGGTTAAGTATTCTCTTACTACGAGGAGGCAGATTTATGAAATGATGGCCAGAGCGACTAATTGACCGCCAGGCCAACCTTATCGCGCCACACTAGGAAAGCATAGTGACGGCTACTTTACACAAAACTGTTATTTACTGTTTACGGTCGAGTAAACAAATAGCGGTCGAGGTAATCACTTGGTGCTTTGGATGCTATTTATAGCCAGGGAAGGTGCTACAGCTACAGTATACTGGTACTTCCTATAGGGTTGTCATCGATATGATAGCACATGGATCGATACCCCGGAATTTGTCGAGCAGATTTAATCGATCTTTTGATATAATTTTGCATCTTTTCAATAACAGAGAGCCCACCTACAACTACAGAAAAATGGTACTACGTGTAGGGTTGTCATGGATATTATATGATGTGGATATAAACCCTGGAATTCGTTAAGTATTCCTAATCGATCCAGTGATATCATATTGCATAGTTTCAAGAATTTGGCGCCAACCTTATGACTATAGAAGCCTGGTACTACTTGTAATATTGTCATCGATATGACATGATATGGTATGAATCGATACCCTGGAATTCGTAAAGCATTCCTAATCGATCCTTTGATATCATATTGCATATTTTCAAAAATATGGCGCCCACCTATCATTACAGAAGCCTGGTACTACTTGTAGAATTGTCATCGATGAGATATGATATGGATTGAAACCTTGGAATTTGTTTAACATACTTAATCGATCCTGTGATATCATATTGCATATTTCCAAGAATATGGCGCCAAAATTCCACAGGATGAAAATAGGTATGAATAACTACAGAAGCCTGGTACTACTTGTAATATTGTCATAGATATGATATGATATGATATGATATGATATCGATCGAGACCCTGGAAGTCGTAGAACGTACTTGGTCGATCCTTCGATATCATATTGCATATTTTCAAGAACAGGGTCCCCGCCTATAACTACAGTAAATGGTGATATGTTATGGATCGAAACCCCGGAAGTCGTAAAAGCATTCTTAATCGATCCTTTGATGTTATTTTGCATATTTTCAAAAGCAGAGCACCCAACTACAGTAGAATGTTAATAATTGTCGGATTGTCATCGGTAGGGTATGATGTGATCGATGCCTCTAATCGATTATTTGATACCATTTTCAACTTTTTAAAAATAGGTAGCTCATCGCGAAATACAGCGAGTTGAGCCTCGTGGTTTTATTTATTAGATAAGTGGCGTTACAGGGTGCTCTGCTGATTGCAACCGACAACTCCTTATGGCATATGATAGAAAAGGAAAACCTCTACCTGGTAAAGGATATCTACAAACTAGGTGTGATATGCAGAATATTGAGTGCAAAAAGCATAGACGAATGGTTCAGGTTGCATATATTTGTGAACATACTACCGATTGTCAACTGTATTCAAAAATATATTTTGTTTAGCAGAAGTACAGACCGTTTGATACAGCCAGATACATTCGAATAGACTGCAACTCCCTGATGTAATGTGCAATTGGATTTCTCGTCGCTTTCGATTGTGTTAGGACAAATCGCCAAAGACCCCGGAACAGAACACACATCTTCTGCTCAAATCCTAACAATCGATTCTCTGAAGGGTCCATCATGAAAAGCACTTCGAAACGCCGCACGTTAGAAGAATCGGATCAGCAGCGAATTTCTATGGGATGAGAAGGTTCAAACTAGGGCGTTTCACAGCACGTTACAATACAAAGGCTACGCTTATTACATTGCCATCACATCGTCCGGTCACTATTTATCTTTCATACTGAATTTGAAATATTTATGGCCTAACGACTGGGTGTCAAGTGTAACATACATATCTAATTTGGCTTGGATGGTCTGGAACTGCATATCTGGAGTGATCTTTATTTGGATTGGCAAACACATTAAGATAGTGCTGGGGTGTCTTTTACGGACATTCCGTCGCATTTATTTTTGGAAATGGAATAGCGAATATTGTTTAGGTATGTGCGAATATGACAAAATCTATATTTTCATATCTATTTCCTTCTAATGATCAACGCTAATGTTCCAGCTTATATTTGGTTAGTTAAATGATTTGGTTAAATGCTCAATTAAATCATTTTGACCTCACACCTCACTACTACTATAATTGCTAACGACTCAGTATGCCAAGTTTACGTTTAATGCAATATCAAATAAAGGTGTATGTATGATCGCCCAAAGAAATTGACAAAATTCCACAGGATGAAAATGTAGGAAATAGGTATCAATAATGAATCATGAATGTTGTTATAGCGTACGGGTACAATACAAACTTACAAACAAAAGCTTTGGGTATTTACGATGTCAGAAAGTGACAATGCTCCTTTTAGGAAAATATGCGTATTCTAGATCTTGTGTCTGATAAAATGGACTTTCAAACCTAGTTCTGCTCCAACCGAAACTTGTTTTGGTGTAATTTAGTGCATTCAAAGTTCACTTGACTATTGATCAGAACAGTATTATGTAACCGATCATTGTATTATTAACGTTCCCACTTTGCAGGGCATCAACGGAATTACCTCATTACCATTGACGCTTATTCATATGGGAGAAATGCGTGATCAGATACCTGATAGGCATTGTGGTCTAAGGTGTGGCCACTAACTGCTAGCTGTCTCTCACCATTGTTCGGTTTCGAATCCTGGTCGCGGCATGTGAGAACGTTACTTTGGGTTAGGTGGTGCTTTTCGCCAAGTACTCTGGATAGTCAAGACTTAGCCGCAATATGGCAGAAAAAGTGACGACAAACAGAAATTCTAAATTCCACCCACCCCCATAGTGCATGTACCTCATTTATACTGCTTTTTCTTTATGTGTAAAAATAGCCCTTTTTGATATGCGTAGGTTGTTACTTATATTCTAATCATACTGTCATATATATCATATAAATTATATAAGTTATTGTTATTTATCTACGGTCAATGCAGATACATATATTGAGTCCGTTACTCCTCTTGCTTTAAACCCTTATATATATATATATATATATATATATATATATATATATATATATATATATATATATATATATATATATATATATATATATATATATATATATATATACATATATATATATATATATATACATATATATATATATATATATACATATATATATATATATATATATATATATATATATATATATATATATATATATATATATATATATATATATATATATATATATATATATATATATACACACATACCAGACGAAAACTGAAATGTCTGGGTTAAACATAAACGGTGCATTCCATTAACAATTACAATGCAGTATGGCTGATAGCCATTACATCACGGGACAGTTTACATTGATCTATGATCGCAGTCAATTCACGTATAGGGTTGTCCTTATAATCAAAAGGATCAAGTCAACTTCATACTTGTGCAGTCAGTATGTATTCCCATAGACAACCATATGGATATAACTACCCTCAGGTATGAGCATCAGTATGGCAACTTATATAAACAGACCTGGCTCTGCAAACTACAGCATTGGATGCTCGTTAGGCTATATTTGTGTTTCTTACGTGTCGTATATTTGCGTTACTTTGTAGGAGTATTTGTCTAGATATTCTGGTCATAAATGTCTATCATATAACATAGTTCCGTAGGGCATTCACAGCCCCCCTCCCACTCTCTCTCTCTCTCTTGCAGGAAGAATATTTCAACACCCCTGTGGATTATTGTCTACTAACGACTTTAATGACGTATTTTTCAAACTCTTCATGCAAGAGGACGTTTTCCACTTTGCATCGCATAGCCCTGTGGGTATTTAGTCTCCTGTTAAATTAAAATCGACACATAAGTCGTCTCTAGAGTACTGTAAATGTTCAGAGCACATTTTAAATATGCATAGAATATGTCAAGTTCAGCACGTGCGCCACAATGTTGGTTTATAATGCATAGTCACACGTTGCGGTCTTCGCAATGTCACAATGACGCGTACAAGCGTACAGGTTTGTGTAGAATTGGATTTGGCAGTGAGTTTAAGCATTACATTACCACACTGTCGAAGCAAATATGCATATATGTACGAAATAGTGCTTTGCTCACAGGCACCTGTATATAATTATACGTAATGTATTCTAAGCTCTAAAGTTTCAGTGCAATTTTGATTAAAGTTAATAGACATGTAACATCCATGTACCGCGAGAAATTCGCAGAACAGAAGTATTCGAATAAGAAACAGACCGACTTAATAAGAAACTGTCTATCTCAAAACGATCAGAGCCGTTTTACAATTCATTCTACCAACCTTGCAATGAGGTTGAATTGGTTATCATACATATACAACACTAGCACTCACTACGTGACATGACAGCATATTAAAATACGTAGTATGTGCTAGCACGTTTTACCAGTTCAGTGTCCTTACTTTCTGTCAGTAATGTCAGAGAATGCAAATTGCTATTTACGGACTGATTGATTGCTTTTGACGGATGTCTGGCAGAGATCTAAATCATTAGCGCTAGTCTTACTTCTTTCCTGGAGTGATTTCAAACTGCCTAACCCTTATGCTGCTAATTGCTAATACGCTATGATGCAATAAAGCTGGAAAATGACTGCAACCCTGGCACATATGTACTCATCTGAGAGTAATCAATGGGAGCTATCTAATGAGTACCAACATGACAGGGTCTATATGGTTTCCGAAAATCTTTGCATCTTTGTAATTTGGACGAAAGCTAAGCTTTAGCATTGGACGGGTTAAAACTTGGAAGATGAAAAACAAGCTCGTAGGGTTTCAGTTTTCAGGTAGCAAATGAATAGCGAGTGATTTCAACATTGTGTTTCATCATCGAGGCGTTCACATTTTCTCGATCGTTCTATGGTTGATTTTGGTCACTCCTTCTCCGCCGAGTATAGACACAGCAGCTCGACAATACACCTGTCTCACAGCCCTTCACAAAGGTAATGTATTGACTCACCATGAATGCGGCATGTCCAGCATCTGTCACTGCAACTTCTTGAGGAACGTTGCGGAAATCACTTTTCTTAAAGAAAGTGATTCTTTAGCTAGATTGACACGCCAGAGGGCCAGTGGAGCCTTTAAAACAGCTGCCGTCTTTAATGTCCAATTCTCATGCATTGGCGTCTGCTGAGCCTCAGGCTAGCTCACGTCACAAATAAGCTGAATTCGATTCATGTCAACGTTTCGTATTCTCGATAACAGCATACGCACAAGGACAACTACAATAACCTTCACAAAGACGTACAAGCGTAAACTCTACATACATACACAGTCATACATTCGTTTTTACATACAGACATACATACATACATACATACATACATACACACACATGCAATGTACAACCATACACATACATAAACACATACATATATACATCTGCAGGTGTAAATGTAATATGTTCATGCATAAAACATACAGATTTTATACGTACATATATATATATATATATATATATATATATATATATATATATATATATATATATATATATATATATATATATATATATATATATATATATATATATATAATTATATATATACATACATAAGCGCATACAAGAAACATACGTACACACATACGTACGTACAGACTTACATATTCGTGATAGATGACTAATTAATAGAAGATTTGGCTCTCTGAGTGCGCAGGGGAGATGTACCATTTACACGTATCGCACGTGCATAAATTAATGTTACATACATACAGAAATACATTCGTTTTTTCATACATACAAACATACATACATACACAAACACAAACAACCATAGGCATACATATGCACATACATATACAGGGGTGAATGTAATATGTTCATGCATAAAACATACAGACCTTATACGTTTACAGAAATACATAATTTATATATATATTTATATATAAATATATATATATATATATATATATATATATATATATATATATATATATATATATATATATATATATATATATATATATATATATATACATATATATATATATATATATATATATATATATATTTATACATGTATATATATATATATATATATGAATATATATACAAGCGCATTAAAACAAACATACATACATACATACGTACGTACAGACATACATATCCTTGATAGATGACTAATTAATACAAGATTGTCGACAATAGAAATAGGATCTTTATTTCAATCAGACCTTTGTATCCCATCACCTTCCCAATTTCCCCTATCATCTCATCCATATATCATTTTCCAATAATCATCATAGTCATTATCAAGATCATTATCATTGTCATCATTATCCTCCTCCTCATCGTCAACGACAAAAGCTTCGTCGTGATGTTAGTCGTGATCTAACCAAACTTTTCTGAAGCGAAGGGCAGATGTTTTCTCTTCCTTGAAGTAGAGGAGCCAGCCTCTCCATCATCTCCTCCCGAGAGAATTTACTTTCCTAATAAGTGACTGATAATGACGAGGATATCAAATCATTATCATAAAACTCCGATAAACAGAGCCCTAACACGCGAACTCCACTTCACTACATTATCCCCTACGCCGCAGCTGCCCGTAGTGGCGGTAGCAAAGCCTTGGCTTCCATGTTTCATACACTGGTCACGTACCAGTAGGTATTGATCTTCCGTGACGTCTACGCCTACAGACATGCCTTCGCCACCATCAATCTTTACTAGTTATATGACCATATGATCAGAGCTGTTAGAAGTATCTCAACTGGATTTTAATACTCGTTGTACCTTTCATCACTCAACAATACTACTGGTGGTAAATTATTAATTTAGCAGTAGTATGCTACGTTGCATGTAGAGTTCATCGCTCTCTTTGTCTCTCTCTCTCTCTCTCTCTCTCTCTCTCTCTCTCTCTCTCTCAAACACACATACACATACTATATTTTGCAAGAAACAATGTCGAGAGCCTTGGAGATAAACAGGAAAATGTTTGTATTCTTTTTTGATATCTCCAAGGCTTTTGATACTATGTGGACCAGTGGACTGTTAAAACTTTTCAACATGGGAATTACAGAAAAGACTTGGCATATATTATATTAGGGATATTGGGATCTTAGATGTAAAGTGAGCATAGGCAATAAGCTCTCAGAGTGGTATGTAATGCAGCGTGGGATTCATCAGGGAGGGTTTCTCTCCCTGATGAAGTACACTGCATTCATGGACTCGCTTTTAGTCCAACTGGAGCAGTCTCACTCATGCTGTGGAATAAGCCATATTCCAAGTAATCCGGCTGGCTACGCGGACGATTTGGGAGCCGCAATCGTCTTAAAATCCTGTATCGATGCTGTTCTTTAGATAGTGTTTGAATATGGAAAAAAAACTCAGATCTCATTTAATGCAAAGTAGTCCACTGTTCCGGTTCATGGTGAGAGCAGGAAGAGTCACAGAATCTTCAAATTAGGCACAGATCGAGTTCCAGGGAAGTATGAATAGGATGTTGGGGTGAAATGGTATATTTTTGTATCAAACACGAGAGCACGGCTGCCTCTTCAGGCTAAGGGACAAGGAAAAATGGTCTGAATAATTATGCTCACTTCTAGCATCATATTCTGGACGGTGGTTGTCCCAATCCTGACCTTTGGTAGTTAGCTATGGTTTTATGTGAAAATGATCTACTCAACTTTCAGCACTTTGCTGGTAAACGACTACATGGATTACCATACAGAACCATAAAGTTGCTCCATTTACTATCTAGTATTGGGTTGGATGAAGATAATTTAATCCGAATTTTTTTCTGTAATAGCTTTTTTTGTTTTCCTACACAATAGGGAGCATTGCAGAATAAACCTGTTCCATAGCTCAGTGTTTGAAATCTGCAAAGCATGTGAGAGATTTGAACTTTTTAATATGGTAACAAATATGAGAATAGGCAGTCAACCGTCCCATCCAAACTGGTATGAACAAAAATCTGTTATGTAGTACCATGTCTGGCACAACATATATTGCTGGCACCTCTCAGATAAAAACCCAAGTATGATCAGGGTAATATGTAAATGTGTCTCAAAAATTATATGCCACACTAACCTACCAAAATTCAATTACTACCGACTAAATGATCAACCCCCGGGTAGTAGGAGATGCGAATTTTGTGATTTGTACACAGTTGAGAACATACACCACCTAATGATGCAATGGCCTGGGATGCAGAAAGAACAGGAAGGAAACTATGAACATATTTACTGCAACATCCTAGAACTTAAAGAAAGTTCACAAATGAGTTGATGAACATGTTCCTTTGTTTAGTAGGAAGAAACAAGAAGAATTTTATGGATTTTAGGTGCATATATAAAACATACTACAAGGCATTACAGAGCAGAAGTGGGATAGGCTAGACTATTTTTGGCTATGCTAACGGACTCTGGGCAAACAGATTTATTCCCTTCTTTCTTGGACTAATTTTTAGCCTACTCTTTCTGACGCTTTACAGGTGGTTAATTTTGTAAGACCTTTACGGTAATATAAGAGTCACCTTTCAGTCCACTTTTTCGTCCCTTTGTTCTTGCCTGTCAAAAATGTTCTAATTGCTAACTATCATCATGTGGTGTGTCTATACTCATGCGTAGTTATTATTTGTAGCATTTGATATATATATATATATATATATATATATATATATATATATATATATATATATATATATATATATATATATATATATATATATATATATATATATATATATATATATATTCGCATTTATTGGACGCAGAAGTTCTCAAGATCAGTTCATTCCGACTGATTACACGGTCAGGCTGATGTCAAAGAAGCTCAACTCTAGTCGACACCAGAAGACATTCTCACGTTTTGACATGGGTACTCATCTGAAAGTATTCAGTGAGAGCTATCTGATGAATACAAACGTAACATGGTTAATAGATGGGATGGTTATCAAAAATCGTTCAATTCTTGTGCTATATAAGTGTTGTGCTTCTGTTTTTATACCACACTCACTCCTACAGTGCCGACATTTAATTCCTGCTCTTAATGCACGGGCAGCCGGCCATAATAAACGACCGTATGCCCGATTGCTACCCGGTTTCCTTGGCATGGATGTATAGATGACCTTATAAATGAACGTAGCTTTGATTCACAAGCTACATGTGTCATTGATGTGTATGGCTTATTTTCTTTACATCTTAGAATGGCTTTTTATACAACCAGGCATTGGCAGACGTCCGGTCGACTGGTGCAGAAATTAAGTATCTGTACTGTACTCTGGCACAGTTGCTGTTGAATTCGAATTGCTTTCAGCTGTCATTCCGATAGGAATGGTATATCACTCTCCTGTAACAATTGATCCAATAATGATATCAATTACTCAGGGGATTCAGATTTCGCGGAGACAAATACTCTAAATATAAATATTTATCACTTAATGTACTGCGAATGACTTTAAAAGGTCACCATTACGGCAGCAATCACTGACAGCCACTTGACTGGCAATACACACACTTGGACATTAATGGACAACTATCTACCGACAACAGACGGTGTACTGGGCTAGATAATCTAACGACATGAACCGTATGGTTCACCCAATACTTACATTGCACACATTGCTAGGCTTGTCGAGGCCACTAAGTTTGCAAGTAGAG
>OZ012689.1:15056662-15081662 GCA_963942565.1 Maea johnstoni | reverse complement strand
AATTGAAGAGATGTAGAATTTCGATGATCGTGCATCAACCTTCATGCCTCAATTGAGTGTCTTGGGGGGAAAACAACTTGGACAGGAAATTTGTTTTTGCCTATATAAACACTCGTAATGGGACTTGTCTAATAGACAGTTCCTGAAGGAAGAGTATCAAGTAATGGAAGAGAGAGAAGGAAAGGATATTCGGGGGGAGAACAGATAGTCAGAGTAGAATTTCCATGAGATACGCTCATTGTAGGAGTCACTTGACGGATGACGTCGAAGGACAAGATTATGGAAAGCATGGTCATAAGAGTCTCTCCACTATATACTAGACTGCGCTGACGTGAGCCCGGCTAGGGCGACTGTTCAAAGGTACCATTCAACGTATTCATGAGCATTTGATCGGTGTCTACCCTACAGAAAATGGTGTTATTGGTGCAACACTAAAGGTACAGCCATATGGCAACCAGTATAGTCTACTATCTCAAGATACATGATCGTGTTGTGTTCCCTAATGGTCGCTCGGCTGCGCCTCGTTACACATCGGGTTCACTACATCGACGGCCTCCATGGGGGGTCTACCACATATACATAAGCCAACCACAACACAGAGCCACACCACCTCACCCTATATTCCTACTCGCAACCCCAACACATGCATTTTTATTATCGATCAAGTCAATATTGTCGAAATAGTCCAAGGAATTTGTCAAGCACTGCGCCAAGAACACAGTTAATACAATAGATTTTTATCTTGCGCGTAAGAAGTGAATGGCACGACAATGGAGGAAGTCACACATTCTGTCTTAATAAAGCATTAGGCTAAACCTGTCTGCATGAGGAAATGCCTCACAGCGAATATGAAATGATTAAGGAAACATGATAGTGGCACAAATCAATCAGGAGGAACACGCCGCCGCTATGATTAAACGTGAAGGCGTAGGTGTGACACAACACACTACTCTAACGATAACAGATCACAAGATATGGAAGATGTAGACTTTGTGTACATGTATGTAGCTAAAACGAGTAGTAGTAGTAGTAGTAGTAGAAGAAGCAGTAGTAGTAGTAGAAGTAGTAGCAGTAATAAGAGTAGTAGTAGTAGAAGTAGTAGTAGTAGTAGTAGTAGTAGTAGAAAAAGAAGGAGTAGTAGTAGTATTAGAAGTAATAGTAGTAGTAGTAGTAGTTCTTCTTTTCATATTAATCTCGGAGTAGGTGTTTACATAAAACCTTTAAAATATATACATACCGATCGTTCAATAAACATATTCAACTCACTATTCACAGACAATAAGTAGTAGTAGTAGTAGTAGTAGTAGTAGTAGCAGTAGCAGTAGTAGTAGTAGTAGTAGTAGTGGCGGTGGTGGTGGTAGTAGTAGTACTAGTAGTACATGTTGTAATAATTGAAGCACTTCCGAAGTGATGGCGGTTGAGGATTGGTAGCAATAAGGGTTGCTACAGGGCAGGACTTATATGCACACTTATTTGTATACCTCGCAAATAAGAAGTGTAGACACGTCTTCGATTATGCGGACTATAAACCACAAACTCGTTAATGCTCTGAAATTCTAAACGATATGCTGCATTTTTAAAACATGCTTTTTACCATATCTCTTATCACGTTTTATCTCGCGAGAGTCTCGTAAGGATGCAGCGTGAAACGAGATGCAGAAAACCCCCAACAAATGCGCCTTCGATAGCGCGAGCTGAAATTAACATTCTCGTTTACAAGATAAATATTTTGAAAGGTGGTCACCCATAACTGATTTGCCATTGCAGTGGGAGGTCTAGAGAAGAATTTGAAGAGATCCCTGAAAAACGTCTGAGACAAAATCGATGTAGTTGTGTTTGAATTATAACAATAAAAAACGATGTTAAACCATGAGAAATGTAGTTGACTGTAACACAGCTGGAGTATATTTGTAAAACAAGTACCTTGAGGCGTATGTATGTCACATTTGGTGTTAAGGCCTAAGTATATGCAATGTTAGGTTTAATACGGTACGGTTGCAGTTCAACGAAATAGGAACTAGCAATGGTAGATCGCATTTTTTTAATATAAATAGTTACTCATATGCCTGCTCTGCAGTACCTTCTTTAATTTTTCGTCACATTGCGTGATAACATTTGATAGAAATTCGCCAGGGTCGCGTTGGCGTTATATATACATCTTTGATATGCAATAACAAAATGAAGGGAAATTACATATTGAAGAAGACTACTGAACTGTACTTGATAGGAAGTGTAAAGTAAGTATTTATCGAAACTTCCAACATGTTGAAAACTATATATTTTGGTGTATCTACATGCGCCATCTCACACAGTTTTTCAGCTAAGTCACATGCTATGCATAACAATTCTGGATTAGAAATCGCTTCTGGATTAGAAATCACATGTCTTAGAAAAAATACTAGCCCTATAACTCAATTGAAAGCATCACCTGAATAAGCCATGGACGGGATCTTGCAACGGTATGATTTACTGAGAATGGTCATAATGTAATGGACTCAATGGTCCAAAATAGAAGTGAGGGACTAAATCAGTTTCTTTATGTCATGTAATCTGCGTAGATCATCTGTGTATGTGTGAAAGCAATAACATGCCAAGACGCCCCCCCCCAAAAAAAAAACTGCTTATTAGATTTCCACCCCTATGGACAATCTCTTTTTCTGTCCTTTAAGCAGCATTCAGTATACAGAACACAAAGGAAGTTCTAAACACGAAAAGTTTAAACACATAACCAATAAAAGCTGCGCAAAGACTCTAGAGACTGACGACTTCTGGGCCCATTAAGCTCCATTCGATGGGTATATAATTCTTTTAAAGATGGCATTTACAAAATTGAAGAATGCATGTACCAGTAGTTGTGTATTCTTAAAGTATGTTCGGTTTATCATAAAACAATAATTACGTTGCCATCATCATCTTGAAGAAATGGAAGTAGGGTTCTGTATAGTACCTGCAGGATAATAAATGAGTCCTCTAATTTTATGTTGAGGTAAGATACCTCTGGACTCTTTCTTATAGTCCTATCTAATATATGTTTAAGTTGTAGTTTATATTAACAACAACAAGCAGTTGTCATTTTGTTTATGTTTATAATTCCTCCCGTTCATGTTAGTTTATCGGTTTTTGATTATGTAAATTCTGTCAGTTAAATACTGCTTTTACAGAGTACGTACCATATTGATAACGTAACCAGTGTTTTTGCAGATGACGTACCATATTGATAACGAAACAAGTGTTTGACAGAGTACGTACCAAATTGATAACGTACTCAGTGTTTTACAGAGTATATACCATATTGGTAACGTACCCAGTGTTTTACAAAGTACATGTACATACCATATTGGTAACGTATTGAGTTATGTAATTGGCCGTCCATTGACAATATACACGGCAGATGGTCATCAATGGAGCCGATTATGAGAAGAGTAATCTAACCATTGTAACTACATATATCAGCGTATTTTAGTTTATCAATAACCATAAACTATAATATTTACCTCAACCTTTCATATTTTTAACAGAGGATGGCTATTTATAATATTCAGCCAATCGCTACCATGTGATCCAGTCATTGCGTTCCTTGTGTTAAACACTTGATATATTTCTTGTTGTAAACCTCTTGAATACTTAACAAATATGTAGTCATGAGTAATAACGTCTGTAATTCAAATACACACATGTGATCAAAATTTCCTCTTTATTCAAAAGTAATATCGAATAAAGCACAAGTAAACCAATTGAAATACTGTTTTTCAAAATTTTAAAAATCTTTCAAAAAATACTGCACACACGGATTTCACGTGGGAAGAATTTTGATCAAAATACTAATCAAGTATGGAAAATGTTCCCACCGTCTTGTTGTCAACTGATTGACATCGCCTCTACACAGAATCTTCAATTAGATCTTCATACAGCCAGGCTCTTAATACGAGTTGGAGTACTTAATGTCCAGAGGCAAAACTCTTGACCCTCTTTGATTAAATCATAAGTAGTGTAAGCAGTCCCGCACAGTCGCGATAAGTTGACAGACCCCATCTGTACCGTGACCATATTCCCAGCCGGGACAACCCAGCTCTGCATGTATCGCTCATAGTCTTATTATGCCAAATCTTGACAGATGGCGATTTCTGTTCACATAAGCTCCATATGATAGTATATATTCTTTATGATTAAATGTAAGATTCAATAACTACAATTGGTCGTGAAAGATAAGATTATGCTGACAATAATTTATGTCCTATTATTTTATAGCGACATTTTCATTCTATAAGGCCATACGTCTTTGCAAGTTATATGGATTCCAAAGAGGTGCGAAAACAAGCATTTCTATCCGATACACTTATCTCTATGTAACGTACGAAAGTTGTTTTTTCTTTGGTTTTCATGTACGTGTTAAACATGGGCTGGTATCGATTGTGTGTCTACTGAATACATTAGTGTAGGATTTTTGTACCTTTTTCTTAAGTCAGTTACGGAAATTTGTGTATTGGTTACTTGTTACAAATGGCTTATACCGATTGCTGATACTTATAGCGCAATATTTGGCTCCATTATGGCCTGGAACACGAAAACCACAAGTGATTTCTTTTTACCTCAGTACAGTTTATTTCACTGTAAAAAGTCGCCTATGATTACCTATGGCACACACAGGTCACCAGTCGTGTCCTGACCTTAGCAGGCTATACGTACACGTATGACATAATAACCTGAAATCCTAAGACTAATCTGGATATAAAGCCACTGGTCTTGTTCAAGTCACAAATCAGAATATGGGATAAAAAACTATCTTGAATCATAATGATAGTAAAAGATAAGCGTGTGTTTTTTCGTTCTACGTTTTTCCTCCACTTTTCCAAGTAGACCAAGAACGTCACCGCTCTAGTGCTGGCGATAAGACTTAATTTACACAAAAAAAACATGCTGTCTACTGCCTTATGTATCGCACTGCCTTATTATCATAGTACTGGGAAATCGTTACAGAATAAAGTCCACGCTTACCTTGAAAGCCTGGGTACCGTATAAACTATATGCTGTCTACTGCAACCAACGTCAGCTTAGAGTCCAATAGTGAGTTACTAGTCTTTGGTCATAGCCAATGCAAAGCCTGATAGGTGCCTTATGTAGAGCGGCTTGTATTAGGTGCTGATTGCTCTGCTGATGTAATGCAGAGGTTGGTCCAACACTCTGTCACCACCACACCTCACTGCCACTACTACTACTAGGCGGCTGGGTCCCGTATGGTAACTCCATCCACTTGGAAAACACGCGTCGCTGTTTAGCGTAGCTCTACTAGTCCTGCGCGACGACGTCTCCGTCTAGTTTACACACGGCACGTCAGCCACAAGCGACCAGCAGGCACCCATGTGCAGCGACTGAGCGAAGCGCCACGCCGAAATAGCCACTACTTCCGCGGCTGCCTCACGCGCATGCGCACTCACGCGCCCGCCGCTGACAACACTTCCACATTTATAAGTACGTGCATCAAAATCTGCATCGAGTAATCCGTCAAAGCGCTATCGACTCGCATTAAGGCGAAAGAACAATAAAACAAATCGAGACAGACTATTTAATTGGCATTTAGGTGGCAGCACGTCCAGCCATTGGTTGAGATTTGCCCGCCTCATTTAGTGGCGGGCGCAGTTGCCTGGGCTAATGTTGTTTGCCAGGAACCCCTTCCCGCGCGGTCGGCGGACGCCGCGCAGTGTGCGGGGCAATTACGGAGGCGAAATATGGCAGGTAAATTACAGTTGCGGGTGAAATGAGAGGGAACGCGCCACTGCCTGAGTGGGCACTGCGTGTCAGCCTGCCATGGACTGAGACCGCCACAGTTCTGCACACCTAGTTCCACCCTTATTAGGCAACTATTGCATACTGCACTCCGGGCACCACGCACGAGGGGTGTCAAACTGTAGCTTAAACAGGGTTTTAGCCTGAGTTTAGAAACTGGTTGTCCAAGATTGGCAATTTCAACATTTTTGGGCTTCCTAATTTTAGAGGGACATCACAAATTTCGCGCACCAGCGTGCGGCAAAGGCTTTAATTATGCGACAAATCAGATCCATTTAACGCTTTTAAAACTTGCCAGGCATGTATTGCCTTTGTATTGTCTTTGATACAGATTTAAAGGACAATTCCACCATGAGTAAAACAGAGGCCCAAATAGTTTCTTATGGTATTCTCTACATAAATCAAAGTTCCTACCAGTGCCAACCTTCATACAAGAAGTATAGTCCTGCTTAAACACCTCCATAACAGACACAGAATGCATACACTGGGGGCGGCCATTTTGGGCTTTTAATAGCCTCTAACAAGGCTGCTGGTGCAACTATTAGTCATTAGCAGTAAGGCAGATACCTTACTGCTAATGAGGAATAGTTGCACCTGCAGCCTTGTTAGAGGCTATTATAGCCCAAAATGGCCGCCCCCAGTGTATGCATTCTGTGTCTGTTATGTAGGTGTAAAAGCAGCAATATACTTCTTGTATGAAGGTTGGCACTGGTAGGAACTTGGATTTAAGTAGAGAATACCATAATAAACTATTTTGGCCTCTGTTTCATTCATGGTGGAATTGTCCTTTAATGAACAGTATCATTATACATTGTATATCGATCGACTCAGGACTTCACAATATGTTCGTAAATAATTTTTGTTCACAGTTCAGATACAAGCAATTTAAATCGACTATGCCCCAGAATCGATGACGCATGATGGCTATAAATAGTCAAACCAAGCAACCACCTCTTATTAGTAAGCCATAACCTGTATTTGTCCTTTGCTTTTTGTGTATGTCTTATGTCTATTTTACATGTTTCGATTTGAAAATGATGTACCTTTCATATGATGAAAAAATGATCAATAAAGATACATACATACAGGCCCCATGAATATACGTGACCAGCATATACAGCTGAATTTTACAATCCTTTACTCTGTAAATTTATTATAAGGCAACTTTTTATAGGAAATTTTTACTATTGCAAAGTCATGTGTCATTAAATATTTCCACATTTGTGAACAGCACCTAATCATACTGCCATATCTTTATATCCGACCATGTCGTCACGGAGAGCTTGCTGAAAAATGTTTATTTGCATGTAATGAACTTGTCTTTGCATGTAAGGAACTAGTCACTCCAGATTGGTCCCCTACGTCCCTTATCGTAAATTACCCATGAGTAAAATATACCCGCTTACCCCATCCATGCATGTAGCGCCAAAATTAGTGAGATGCTGAGTTGTGTCAAGAAATAAATATTTCAATTCAATATCTGAAGTGGGTTCTTATGGAGTGCTATCATAATATCCTTGGATGATAGCAATCGTCAAAACTTCATCTCGTATTTTCACTCAGGCAATTTTTGATGATGGATTTAGTGTCGTCTAGCATAAAGCTTCTGAAGCAATTATTACATGTGTCAACACTCAAGCACTTTGTTGTTATTGGGCTATTCAAATATATATTTGTTAGAATGAATACATTAGTGCGTAGCTATCATGTTGTAATTTGTTCAATTTGCGGTATGAAGCCGATAACTTATTGAATCATTTTTGCAATCTTTACGACAACGCTATAAGAAGGCCCAGGCAAACCTACCTCCCTATATTACATTTTCCTGGTCATCCAGATTCAATTTAAACCAATTACGTAACTATAAATACATCCGCTGAAAATGAGTGCCTGGAATATGATGGATTGTGCATTTATTATGATTCATGGTTTTATTTTCTTTTTAAATGGTTATAGTTATTGATAATGATGCGCATCTACGTGTTACACATTAACGTGTTCAAAGCCTAATCGAAAGGAAAAATGATATGTTATATGGAACAATGAAATAATCGCTATACTTAAACTAGTGGCATAAGCCTGCCAATTTTCGCCATGTATTAAAGATATGTGAGCATCTATCAAAAATTGTATGTAGGACTAGTCGTCTAAAATCAGACGATATTAGATTTAGGAATCAAACTCGTAGCTTGTTTCCGATTCTGTGACAAGTTTGATATGACTGTATATGAAGATATCCATCACCTTATTGCTCAATGTCCTGCATACTGAAAATGAGAGGTGTCACATGTACAGTGAGCTTTCATCATAGAGAGTTAACGAAAGTCTTATTAGAACAAACCCTAACTATGGAATATTTGGCTGCTGGGTGGATGTATTGATGGAATCGATGATAATATCATGCTGAAGTTTTGGACAATAGCCATTAAAGCGATAAATGTGATGTCTCAAACCATTGTCAAAAACAGGAAAAGCCGGGATGATATCACAATTTTAAACCATTATGCAACCAGACAATGACATCTTAATTATCAGATCGATGGATATACCTTTGGTCTGCACTACTTTCAATATCTCAGACAGTATGGCAATTTATCCTTATAATGTCTAAGATATCTGAGAGGTGCTTTGTTGGTCTATGTCCGTGTTATTTGTTTCTGTTTATCTATTCGACTATGTTCTGATCTATTTCAATTCATATTTTGTATTTGTAATGTCATGTCAATAGGATGTGTTCAATAAACAATACAATACAATACTACCATATTTAAAAAGAAATACTTATTTAAACTTTATTTCTTACAGGTTTACACTTTACTAAATATTTATTGGTCATGTATTTTCTATGCTGCTCTTTATATGCCAAACGTACTGACATTTGTGTACGCTTCTCATTAAGACACTTACAAATGTGCACAAGAACACAACCAAAACTCAATACAGTTCAATTTTGAGTGAACTTACCCATGTCATTGCTTACGATAATGAGATTTGGCTTCGCTATCAGCATATAACGACTATGCTCGGAAATGTTGAATTTCTATTTTGATCTTGGTAATTGTCATTTTTCTGCCACAAAAAAGGTTTATTTTACCACTCAAATATTTGAATTCACCCAGAAGTTTTATCAAACTTACAGTCTTTCAATCAAATCTCATAACAGGAACTCTTCCAGTGGAAATGGTGCAAATGCTTTCTTTGCTTAGGGATGTAATCAAGAAAGATTATGCAATCCAACTGAGTATATGAAGCACACATACGGTAAGTCATTTCTCTCTCCAATCCAGCATCCGCCACAGATACATGTACGTGTCATCCGGGGCCAATTGAAGAGAATGAATGCGAAATAATTGAAAGAAATTTTAATTGAGAGTGCTCGAACACCTGCTGTAGATACAGGATGCAAATAGGAAGTGTCTCAGCTTCGTGTGTGACTAGCTGAAGTTCCTGTCAATTCAATGTGCAAACCACACATATGTGTCCACTTATTACATCACACATGTCCACTATCTGGATCAAGTGCAAGGACAAAAGTTAAGGATTAGGGACCAAGCCAAAACAATACTAAATAGTGGGGAGGCTAAGAGCCCAAAATTGGGCGAATCATTCACTTTTTTGACAAAAGTGTGAAAATCGGCACAGTTGTATTTTGGACAATGTATATTGCATGTATTGTATTGTATGTTTATTGACTGTAACTTTAATTTTACATACCCGGGATAGGTTAGATATCCTCATGTTTCACTGGCAGATTTTAAAGGTAACCGACACACGCTTGTTATTAAGGCTAATATACTAATGTATTATACTATAAACAAGTAATGACCGGGAGCACAATTAAAGGCTGCTCAGCACATACATGTACATGTACCTACTATCCAACACCTGTAAAAAGCTCCTATTCTTCTCAGTTATGTATAGCCCAAAGTTATTAAGGTTTTTCTCAGTTCTATGTTAATTATTCTCTATCTTTGATTTAGTTTGTGTTTTTGTATTATTTGTTCTAATTATGTTGTAATTTCTGTTATGTTATAATTTTTGTTATTTGTATTATTTTATGTGGAAACATAGTCAATAAAAATACAATACAATACAATACAATCATACCTAATAGAAACATTTTCTCAAGAGGAAATGAATCAGAGACATAACAAATATAAAAGGAACAGAAATTTAACTAATGCAATAAATGACTTTAAACGTTAAGTACATGTACATCTATACGCCAAAAACCCTTATGGTATACAGCCAGTTATGTCCAATGATTAAAACTAGTTCACAAGGCACTGGACAGTGCATCATTCTTCTTGACGTTACTTAAAAAAATACATACAAAATTGAATATCTAGACTGGACAATTAGATACAGATAACTAATGCACCGTCACAAAAATACGTTAAGTGAGGTTGCGTTGTAGTTAATTTACTGAATGTTGCCCAAACTTGTTTGCATTTCCATAAAAGTCACATTTACATGCATGCAATATGTTTTCAGCTTTATCTTCCGAATTCTAATCATTGACTCAAATGGAACACTTTCCGGGATGTTTTCCCATCATCGCCTACACCTAATACAAGTCAAGTGTGTCATCCAAGACTGCTGACACGTGGACATCATCAATTTCTCTAAGTTCTTCAAACATGTTTTCTATCATCTTCAAGCATCGGACACTACATAAGTAGGTGGAGAGTATTTTCGGCTATACCGAGACCGTATTCATTACATAACCGCTCACTATGGGCAGATCCTTTGAGCCTGTAGTCACTCTCTTTCAAAAGACTACTGTAACAGATTATAAGGGCCATACTTTTATAGTCATTCACCAATTGTGCTTCAGTATTGTAAAATAATCCACCAAAGTAGATCCTCAATTATCTCAAGGAAGATAATGTTGATCAGGTTAGGTACAAAAAAAGAGAACTCTCTTCGTCCTCCAGATGCCGTGCATTTATCGTCTCTACACATAAGTCGAAAAATCCTAAATTCTTTTGAGACATTAAGGAGTTAAAAGCTTAGGCTGTCTTATACATTCCTAGTGCCAGCTGCATCGTCATAACAATACATTTTTGCTCTGTTGGCTAAGATCCTTCTATAAATCAACTCGTCTTTCATGACTATTATGATGCGTAGAAAAAGTGGATTTTTTATCTTTATATAACAATCTAAACTGATCCAGCCTAAAGGGGAAAATGCACTGTAATTCGAAGAACGACTAGGGAACCATTGACATTTTCTGCCAATAAACTTCTGAAAACTCACCAGATTTCTCAATTTCGTCTCCTCGTACAACCCATAACTCATTCCCATATGTCACTATGGGAATGATTATTACCCAAGAGCTTAAATGTATACCGACATAAACAGACCTTTACCTTTCATTCCAACACTAGTGCAGGCAAAAATGCTCTTCTGC
This sequence comes from Maea johnstoni, assembly GCA_963942565.1. Taxonomy (NCBI): domain Eukaryota; kingdom Metazoa; phylum Annelida; class Polychaeta; order Spionida; family Magelonidae; genus Maea; species Maea johnstoni. The sequence continues at coordinate 15,070,465 of OZ012689.1, read as the reverse complement.
CTGGACTTATCCTGTCCTTAGTTCTAGGCATATTATTTCCATACAAACAACCCCTACCTGATTGTATTCATGTATTCTCATAACCTTTACACCACCCAAACAGAAATACTCATACTTGGCTCCTCTTCTATACTTGTATTTATGTTCCCAGCAAGCAATAAGTGCACTCTTTGTTGGGTTATATAGGAACCGCCATTTACAGAAGTCATAATTTATACCAAGTATTTGTCCATTTTATGTTTAGAGATGCTGCGCACCGGAAGATCATCTGCATACCCAACTGTATTCAATGGTACAGGTTATATATCTTCAACTACGACTTGAGTACTCTATTTGTCTAAGTGAAGGGTTGATGAAGGCAGTTTACTTCAAGAGAGATAGAAATTCCCCACCTAATCTTACTTTATGTCGAAAATCATCATAACATTTAAAAAGGAATCTCCACACCTTCTCATTAATGCCCAGATTGTAGAGATGGTAAAATAAGCCATTAATCCAAATACAATCAAAAACATTGCTCGCATCAAACTATGAGGCAAAGACCATCGTTTTATCATCTAATCCCACTGCAGTAGATTCTTGAAGAAGCAATATAGAGTGCTAGCAAGATACATCTAACTTGCAGGCACCCTGTAGGGTAAAGTGATTTGTTCCGTTTCCTACAATTGCTGCTGCCGCCACTATTACAAATAAAAACACCGACGTTATTTTTCATATTCCAATTATGAATTTGATAATAACTTTGAGAAAATCTACCTTATTCTATTTCGCCTACTGATCTGAACCTAGAGATGTTTAACAATAAGAGTATTTATCCTCTTCAGTAGTCGACAAGACCCTGTGGGTAAGCTCATTGGAAATGACATTTCAGGAGATTAACTTTCCAAGTGAGATTCTGTCCTTTTCTAGTTAGTTGCAGATTACCATTGCGGGTAGCCTATAGAACTCTTTAAATGACCCGACTGGGGTAATCACGGCATAGGTGAGATTTATTACAAAAGTGCCAGATAGGCATGGCTTAGCTTCTTCAAATGGGCGTCAGATGGTTGAGACGTTTAAACCAAGTTCATTGTAAGGATCAAAGGCGTTCTTATTACATCTCTGATCAAAGCGCTGTCGATGGAACGGATGCAAGAGACTTGAAAATGTGCTGACGCGGAGAAAGCTTGGGAACGGTCAAGTGACTCATACGCTAACTTTAAAAGCACTTCTACGTTGTAGCGCCAACTTGCACAGAGAACAAGTTGAGTCCAAACAAGCCATGCTGCACGCTGGTTCCACGTTGTTTATTGACGATGTTTGATCCAAGGAGTTTTTCATATGGTCACGCAAGATAAATACGTACCATCGTACAATCTTAGTCCATTAACACCCACATCGAATGCTATCATATCCTCACAGTAACTAAAACTTTATTTTGAAAGTATGTAAATAAGATGTATGCAGGACTAATCATGTACTGGATAACTGAGGGCATTTGTCCTTATGTCCCGTAAAAGCAAACTAGGTATTTTGGTATTCACGCTGATTTATTCTCGAGTAAGTCGTACAGACATCCAATCAATATTTCCAAGATTGCTATAGACGGTTTTACTTTTTACTATTTAACATTGAACATAAGATTGAACATAAGCCATTTGTGGTACAGAGTATCCGACTCTATTTTAGTGTTGTAGCTCAATAGAAGAACCATTCAACACACGATATATTAATGTTACGACATGAGCAGTAGGTTAAATCAAAGCCAAAGAACATGGTACAGATCTCGAAGCAGCCCCACTTATTTTTCAGGAGTAGAGTTAGATACGACTTTTTGGTCTGAAAAGCAGGCTATGATATGTTGAATAAACTGTCAGGTAAGGATGTTTACTTCAGTTAGATAACCCTTCTGTAGGACCAGTAGACACAGCACTATGAATTGAATAACAGTAGTAGATATTCATGAAGAATGATTACTAATTAAATTACTAGATTGCCTTTATTACCAGTCGACTCACACGCTAATATAATCTTCAATAAATTGGTTTCGACAAGTTAACCAAAACGTCTCCCTCACTTAACATTATTATGACAAAGATCAAATTATTCCATAGGCTTTATTAATACTTCATCTGCCATTTATCCATCATTTTATTTAGCTGTTTTATGAGCCTACTCCCGTTCTTCTCACTAACATTCTATTTATGATTTACTCGAGAAATGAAACAAAATATGGCGATAAACGAAATCTAAAGAATTATCAGAACTCCCTTACAAAGCCATACACACAATTTCGTGAAAGCTACAAGATTCTATTGCAAAAAAGCATCAAACATTGGGTCTATCTGTGAATAATGAGCTATGTGTACTAAGTTATATAATAGTCGATGTGCCACTTGGTTGAGGAAAGATTTTACTTTCAATATTTATCAAGATGATTAAAAGATGCTCGGGGATTAATAAGCAATGCCTCGGGGGCTAATTAGAAACAAATACTGAAACAGCAAAACAGGAACAATTGTCCTGAGTATAATTTGTGAAACATCCGGATAGGAAATTAGATAAAACAGCATCGACTATTATCTGTAGCCAATTAATACAACTCCTTAAGGAATGTGTGCTTTTATGAATTGAAAATAAAGCAGTAGGAAATATAAGATATCCTGGAAAGTTATGGAAAAACTGAACGCATGTGATCATGTCTAACTGCAAACTTAACCCCTTGAGAGATTTGTTGATTGAACATTGATCTGTAAATCAAACGAAATAATTCATAAATAAGAGAATATATAAAAAATGCAATGTGTGCGAAAATCAATGTATTCTGCTCTAGTAGTTACTATTCAATACTTACGCAAATGGATTTTTACGTTGCGCAATAACAAAACAACATGGAATGAGACTAAACCTTCACAATCAGATATTTTGATATTACTAGTTACATTCTGTTTTAAAGAGGTACAGCCTACGACCCAACAAAAGTCACAGATATCCCACGTCAGGTGGAGTAATCAAAGCTGCAATTCATAATTTTAAGCATTCTATCAAATGTGCGTTTACAGGTCGTATATCATCTCAGTACCTCGTATGTACCAGTTAAAAGTCATCGACAAGTGTTAACTATTTATCATATACTCAGATATTAATGCCAATAATACCATAAAGAAGCCATTACCTGTTTATTAGTTTCCTACCTCATCAAGATAAAAGGATGAATGCACCAGTTACTTCTCTCATTTGCTCTTTGTTTAATTAGCTGTTCCCATTTATCTGATCATCACTTCCTATGTTACCTTATACTATTACGGACAATTATATATGATAATGAGGTATGAATTTTACATATTCATATATAAAAGATGGAATTTAAATGACGCAAAAGGTCTATTTACATGCCATACATCTTTATTGTATGGATAAAATAATCGAATTTGGTCTTGTTGGGACCTTAGCAATTCGGGTTATCTATTTGGAGTTGGAGACTTGGCACCACATTAATGTATTAACGTCTCTATTGTATGGATAAAATGATCGAATTTGGCCTTGTTGGGGCCTTATCAATTCGGGTTATCTATCTGGCGTTGGGGGCTTGGCACCACTCCAATGTATTAACTTTAACAAACCGTTGCGACGTTTGAATTTTAACTTCGAGTTGCTAAAAAGGTGTTTTTCTTTTGATATTCATGTTTACAAAGTTCATTTCTGTATGTACATTTTATGGCAATTAGTAGTTTTCCAGACAGGAAGAATGTATTTATAGGGCTTTAAAACAGACCGTGTACTTCTTGGTCACAACTACATATGGAAATGTGCGAGACATTTAGAAAAAGCGAAACATGTTCATCATCACCGTAAAGAATATTGCTATATTACACATTCTACTACACGTGTCTGCCGCCCAGAAATGCCAGGACTTTGCAATTCGTATATATGGTAAACCGTATATCTTTTGAGCCTCTGTTCTTAGTACTGCAAAAACCATAGATGTGTCACTAAAGGTAATTAGCAAAATTCCTCAGTCAAGGCATGTCAATAACGGACACGTGTACATGTAGTACTAGCTACATAGATACATGTACAGTGGAAGATTTGGAGTATGTGATATTCCTTCGTATGAAGTTGTTCGGTAGATTATGATAAAACATACGCTCCTATTACCTGTATGGGATTTATCATTTGCTGATGAAAGTAACAAAGATTTTGTCACCTTTTAATGTGTTTTATAACCCCTTTTTAAAACTGTCTATCTCAGAGCGTAACGCGGAGTGATGTTGTGTTTACTCAGGTGGTGTATTTAATGTCATAAATACCAATCATGTATTGTTTATCATCAGACTAATCAAAGTACAAACTCATATAAACTCTCAATTACTTGTTTATGACGATGAAATATACATTACTCTCATTAAAAAATACTTTATGGGCAGTTTGAATATTGTTGCGCAATTAGAGAAGGGCATTGACTCTATGCTTCAATACGTATCACCTGTTAATAGAAAGGTGGGTCCATTTGGCTGATTTATCATAGTCAACTGTTTCCACAGCCCGTGGAACAAACTTGATAGAAACTCTGGAAAAATAACAATCAACTAGGCGTGGAGTAAGTTTGATATGCAGCCTGAGGCATAAAATACATATGTGCCGCCTAATGAATCGCGGAAGGGCATGGTGGATGTACTGGTTAATTTGGCGTTTTTTGGCGAATGCCCGTCAACGCCAAATTAAAGATCACATAAAAAATATGTCTACACAAAGATGGCGTTGTTCTGACTGCTCCAGATGCCAAAATAAATACAGGGAAATTACAATTTTGAAAAAAAAACACCAACTTAAGTACACGCAAAATTAACCAGTTATGCAGTATCCAGTTAGTCAGAATCCCCCCATATGTAATTCCACCCGATACGTACCACATTGAAGTTCAAGCTACGTTCTTGCAGCCCCCCCCCCCCCCTCCAAACTAAACTCTAAGTCATGACCTTAAGACCTTAACCCTCATGCTGGCGGTGGCCATTTTGACCAATACAAAATGATGCAAAAAACTTGAAGAATGACTAAACCCTTGACATATGGGTACTCATCCGAGAGTACTCAGCGAGATCTATCTAATGAATACTAACATCATAGGGTTTAATTATATGTTTTTTTTAAAGATAGTTGTGTACTTGTGCTTAAGTTGAAAGTAGCCTCAGCATTGGAAGGGTTAACAACATTTGACAGTTATATGTATAGATAGGTATTCCAGCTGAAACTACTAGCAGCAGTCCCAATGGAACCCAGGCGTAGGTCTTATCCAGGGATTGCGCAATAGTACCCGCCATGGCTGGTCTTACATGTTGCACATACATGTTCAGAAGGTTAAGCATCATCGACGAGTGTAGAAAGATAGTCTGGTTAATTAACTTACACGTATTACATACCACTACACCAACAGTTGGGGTCAACCGATACTTGTGAGGACTGACGCGTGCAAATGCATTAATGTCAACTCGGTCCCTCCAATACTGAATGATTATAATATTCTCAACTCGGTCCCTCCAATACTGAATGATTATAAAATTCATTGACTGTAAATTCTCATTCACAAAATATCATGTGTGTAATGACTAACAGAAAGTATAAAGGGAACAGAAAAATTAAAAATACAGCAATACATGTATATGAGGACAGGATGCATAAGGGAAGAAAATACCCTCGTAACTTAAACTTATTAACATACATTGTCGAGTGACTGAACCAAAAATACACATATATTGTGGAAGCAGTCATTACCCTTTGCAACAGTCAAACTACATGTATGTCTTACGTGTTCGTGTACAGTATATATCATTTTCCGTCGCCATTTCTTGCTCTGCTTTATCTTTTATTGATTTTGCATTTCCTTATTTTTATATTTATTTGGAGTTGGTTTCTGTTTTCCATTTATACGCGACGATATAAGTCATAATAATGTTCTAATCTGATTATCATATGTTCATTTCGTATTTTAAAAGTAGAGTTTATAACTGTATTTAGTACAGCCATAAAGTCGTATAACTTACTTTGCAATATTGACTTTTGTAATAACCGAAATTCGAAATTAGTTCATAAACCTTTACCACATTTTCTATTTCTCGAGGCAGTACCTTTTACCTTTTTGTATGCCCAATTATAGTGTATTTTGTTTTAGATAAGTGGTAAATTAGCTCCTTTAACAGAAGTAAACTCCCTCAAATGTCGTCGATCATTTAAGTTGAACGGCTGTAAAATGTTAACAATGCTTATAATCTTTGGTAAAGACAAGAACTACATATTCTACACAATGCAACGATAGTCTTGATACATGTATAAACTTACCTCGCATTCTTTCAGGGACATCTACATTTATCTTTATGTAGTAAAAATACAGAGTAAGCTGAGATAAACGTGTGTGTATATCACATACCCAAAGCTTGATATATAGAGTCGCCCATAATAGACGGTATTCACTGCTTGCTCGCCGACGCACACAATTGCCAAAATACCCATATAGCAGGTCCAAATATAGCTTGAGGCATGTGAAAATGTCGCCAGTGTCTTACATGTAGGGGCCGTCATCGAATTTCCTAAGGTTATCTAGTATCATCCACCATATACAACTCGTTTAATACTAGTAACAATTAAGCCTTGATGTGGAAATATGTGATGCAACGCACACTATTCCAAATTTCTCCCAAGAATATCTGGCTTCAGATAGTATGGAGATACTGTGTCCAGCGTATTTTCAAAACCCCTACAAGTAGGGGTAGGATCAATTGTATTTGTGAAAATGGCCAGTCCCCTGTTTTACCGATGGCAGTCAAAATACAACCTTTAACGGACTTTAACGCAATCCTCTCAAGAGTCAAGATTAGGTGTTTCTCTGATGTCGCACACCAATGACAAATGGATATGTTGTTGGTTCTCGGGAAAAACAAAACATAATTTGCAAGTAACAATAACAGGATTTTGGCAGAAATCATTTTACTGCTACCAAAAATAACCAGCACGACCATTCATTATTTATCTTCTGTTACATAGTTTCTGACTCTTGGGAGATATTTATTTCAATATACAATGTGCCGTAAATTATTGTATCTACATGTAGTGCAGCTGCTGTGGGAAGTAGATTAATGCTCAGTATTTCCTGACTCAGTGAAACAACAACTGCTTCGTAAATACTAGAGACACTGTGCCTGTGCGCAAACACACATACATACACTTTTAAACACGCGAAGATATCCTCTTATATATATATATATATATATATATATATATATATATATATATATATATATATATATATATATATATATATATATATATATATATCACCAAACGTTGGTGATGTAAGCTTTTTACTGTGTTGTAAGTGTATTTTTGCATATATCGCCACCACAGCTGTATACGTCAAGTGTGCGTTTTTAATAGCAGCCATAATTGTGATATTTCAATTTATCTTTGTAAGGAATACCACCTGTGTATGTGTTAAAGACCCTTTTACGCCGTATGTAACGGAGATATGGTATCATGCATTTAAATGACACGGAAAGAAACAAAATACAATCTGTTACAGAATTCCTGGTTTCCATTATAAGAGTTTACTTCCTTGTGTATAGATTCATTCATATATTGAGTTACGTGGTATGATATAGCTAATCGATGCAATAGTATACAAATGGTCATAATCACAGACAGTTCGTTATGAATAACAAGTTTACAAAGCAATTGACATCATCTCTCATAAGAAAATTTATGCAGCATCATGCAATATATATATATATATATATATATATATATATATATATATATATATATATATATATATATATATATATATATATATATATATTCTTTATTGACTGTAAGGATTCTTACAAAAGTCGTATATATATCAATTTTCCAGGTATCACAATATTCCAAACAATAAACTAGAACAAAATTATAATAGCTACATAGAGAAATTCAAGTTACCCTCTTCATCAGCAAATTGAAGTGTTTTCTCTCACTGGAGGGCACATACATAGTGGCAATAATACAGGAAATCTTAAGGATTACATGAAATTGACAAAACAAAATTATATTGATAAATACATAGTGCTCGAGGTGCAAATAATAACTAAGATATCAAACTTGCTTTCAACAAAACTTTCTGTATCGAGTTAGGGTGAGTAAACAGAAAACAACAGGTCTGTAACCTTATGACCTGAATACAACTTTTCAGCAGAAACATCTCCTAGAGTTGATTTCTCAGAGGATGTACAGTAAGATTCGAGTCACGCCCTCTTTGATTGACCCCGAATCAAATAATGCAAGGAACTGACTGCGAAACGATTATTTCGTTGCGCAAGAGAATTGGGAGCAAAAAGTTGTTAGATTAGAAGGTCAGAGGACAGCAATCTGGGCTGATTTTATTCTTATAGGAAAACAGTCTAAAATAGCACTTTCTCAAGGATATACACTTAGAGTAAGTTGTTGTCTCTATCTGGGAGCCTCAGGGTGCATTCAGGCAGGCGGTGATGAGCATAGAAACAAATTGAATCAATTGTAGTGCATTATTCGATGATGAAATGACTAGATTAACTTATGCACAATTTGTTTGAAGGTTTGGGGTTATGAGCATACTAATTGCATAACTTAGTAGCTGGCGTTATACAGAGAATATCATTGCAAGATACAAGCCCTGTAATAAATTGTTATTGACTGCAGTTTGGTATGCATTTCAGTTATCCGCAGCTTTGACTGCATTTTGGTATGTATTTCTTTCTGTCGAATATGTATAATCTTGTATCCAATGATGCAGTCAATAAATACATGATAATATACAATACTATAAATACCTTTGAAAGTATTATCTCGTGACCTGGCTGCTTATTTACCTATGTAGAATGTCTACATTCACCAGCCATGAGCAGTGGCGCTTTCTTGATGCTTTTGTTTTTTTGATTCATAGGATTTACGTCGCTATTTATAGTTTAGATCAAGACTTCGACAAGACGGAGACTGAAAACAATAGAGGAAGTTCCTTCGTATTCCAAATACTGTGTCCCCAACGTATTATAATTGCAAAGCCACCAGAGAAATCTCCTCACAATGCCGCACATCCTCAAAGCGACCATGTAAACCCATTTCTGAAAATTCAGTGTTGCGCAAACATGAGATCGCATGCTTGCTAGACAGGCGTCTTATAGTCAACAGACTAGAATGCTTCCTCTCCCTCGAAGCAATAGTCTCACCTGAGTCTGATCCGTACACTGCCTTCTATCGACCTACCAGTACCGGCCTGCTGCAGGGCCCTCCTGATAACACAAGCCAACTGAATACAAGGAGATTATAAATCAATGCTGTGACTCTACATATAAAGTCTGCAGATATTGAATGTTTCAATAACGAGTGCTCTGACTCAATAGATGCTAATGGAACGTAAATATGAGCGTGTATTGTGGCTTTATTGCGAACCAATTAGCCTGTTTAACGTTGCGTTGATGAGCAAATATAACTAACATGGTTGGCAGCGGAGCGAGAGATGACGTCCGGAGATAGGTATGCCAGATTGAAATGTACAGGCAAGTTATTTTCACGCTGGCGTTTGGCAATGTTTTGTTCAAATACGAAATTGTACATCTGCGTGTTCAATTCAGTAGCAACGACTGCATTATGCTACGACGCTGGCATTTGATAATTGTCTGTGCAAATATGCTGCGCGCTATATTCAAGATGATTGCAGAGTGTTAAAACCTATCATTCTTACGCAAAAAGGCACTGCATTGTAAAAAAATCTACTCAATGTAGATTTTTTTTATTTAGAAGTTTGTAAATTCTAAAGACATTCACGAATAGTTGTAGTAAATAACGGCACACCCGAATACTCTATTTTTCAAGCTAAATTGTATTTAATATATATGAGGTACAGAGGTACTGTTTTGCACCTTTTTGATCAATTATCCCTTTTTGGCAAATTATTTCTAAATTTTACTCCCCATAAGTGTTCCTCATGTACCAATATGTGGCACTGGTCGTTTGAATGTTGACCTTTAATTGCTCTTAACTGTAATTTATTACATTTAATCATTAGGCAGAATTCTCACGTGTAAGGTATGTGTAGAATAGGAATAACATTTTAATCGGGCACTATTTGCTGTTTCACCCTTTTCCTGGAGTTGTAGGTGAGTTAAGTGGAACTTGTTTCTACTTGTGTTAGAAACAAGATTAAGTTATGGGCAGTGGTGAATGAAAGCTAGCAGCCTGACGTAACACCTTAAAACACTCGGCCATCAGGGCACCCACTGAGAAAAAATCTCTGCAAATGGTGAATGGAACAAGAAGCTGCTGTGCACTGTGGTTGCATGAAACACCAACCTTAATCCTATTACAGACTGGAGCACCTTTAAAGCAATAATGTGGAGATAACTTTTACCATGCTTAAGTACGATGGTGCATACGTGAAACCTAAATGAATCTTAAACAATTATTTTCAGCACTAGATTAAGAAAAATGTTAGAAAAATAAATAAACGAACATTTATTTTAAGCAAAAACTGTCATAATGTTTGTAAATAAATCCAGACGAGCATTTAAATACAGTGTCACATTTGCACCATCATGGTGCATACGTGACATCTAATTGAACATAAACGAACGTTTATTTTTAGCAAAACATTGATAAAGTTGCTGAAAATAAACCTTCACGAACGTTTATTTGTAGCAAAATTTCAAATTCTTTTTAGCACTTTCCTATATTTTTGCTCAAAATAAATATTTGTTTACTTATTTTTCTACCATTTTTCTGAAAATAGTGCTAAAAATAAACGTTCTTTTAAGTTTATTTAGGTGTCACGTATGCACTGTCGTATATATCTTATAGTCAAAGGAATAGCTACTTTCTTTAAAATTCACAAAATCTTCCTTTTTGGAGATATGTATCTAAATACTCTCTTAAAAACATGTAACAATCAATTCTGGAGAGATGTCATTCTGTCTTACCAATCACTTTATAATAGTATGTGGGGTGCAAAAAACGTTATTCATAATACCATGCCCATATGGTTCTATACAAAAATCTGTACATATTTAAACAAAGAATGGTTTGAAAAGGGCATTATTTTTGTGAATGATTTATTTATTGAGGGAAAATTTGTGACAATAGAATACCTACGAAACATTATTGGAGTAAAATGTAACTTCTTAGGGCATGCAAGTATTAAATCGAAAGTAATGAATTTAAATGTTAATGTGAACATGGTCCTGCCTATCTTACCAGAAGTACTAAAAATCATACAAATGAAGGTGAAAGGATGTCAAAATATTTATAGCATTATTCAAAAGAAATCTGACAATATCATTACAATATTAAAGGAAAAGTGGGAACAAATATTAAATGACGAAGTCTGTGAAGAGTATATCCAAAATGCTTTTAAAATCACACAAAAATCTCCTAAATGCGTATATAACAGATATGTTCAATTTAAAATGCTGCATGTCAGACTAAATACTAGACAACTATTACATAAAATGAAGATCTCGGACACAAATGAGTGTATTTTTTGCAAAAATCAGATTGATACAAAATTGCATGCCCTAATTGAATGTCCAGAAACAGCAAATATATGGAGACATATAGAATTGTGGTTAAGGCAACACATAAATAGAAGCATCAAAATTTCCGATAAGGAGAAAATCTTTGGAATTTCGGGGAATAAACCTTACACATTTCTACTAAATATGTTCATTATCTGCACAAAGTTAAATATATACCAAAGAAGACCAGATGGTCAAAAATGTAAATTATGGGATATATTAAGGTTGATCAAGAATGAGATGTTAGCCGATGAGTATACAAGTGAACTTAATCAAAATAATACGAACTTTAACCTGAAATGGGGAGCCTATAAACGAATTATAGGCTGATATTTTCATATGTATGTGAAAGAAATATGATTTATTGTTGTATATAAGGATTAATCTATGCCATTTTCCCGGATTAATATCATACTGTTAATAACAGTATATTGTATAGTTGTTATATGTCATGTTATTTGTGTATGTGGTATGTGTTTTTCTTTCTTTGGAAAAAAATAAAATAAAAACCGTGTTACACAATTGTGTAATTTCAAATTAAAAAAAAAGGTGTCACGTATGCACCGTCGTACTAAAGTACCTTGTTCCTGGGTGTCAAACTATGGCACTTTAGTTGGTGACATTGACAGTGATGTCATTGGTCTCTTAGAGGCGTGGTCAACAACATCAAGATAGTCATAGGATCACAACAAATACCTATACCGTTTAAAATGAATTACTTGTTAGTTAGAAAAGTACAGTAATTTCGATTTCAGACCATAACAGCATCGTCTCTTGCTGGGAAAGGTTAAGCCGCACTTGCCAGAGTCATTACTTTGATAGCAATAGCCAAAAGCTCCCCCTATTTGGCTGTGTTGTTGTCTTGATTCCGGTAATAGTTACAAAGCGTCATATGGGTGGAAAGATTGTTAGTTTGTGAAAGAAATGATTAGAATGCAGGATCTAGCAGTAACGATATCAATCTACAAAGCGTGTCCTAGCTATAGAGAGGCCAACTCGTACAATGGTTTAGTGATACGAATCTGTGTGCATATGAAATATCTGAAATAGATTTAACAAATTACCGAGGTGAGGCAATTGATAAGCATCTATACCATTTGATATTGAAGTAACTACATGTACATATTTGCTTTTTGATCTGTTCTACATGTTCTTATGTTTACATCAATCAATCTCAAAGAAAGTGCTTCCAAAATAATCATTAATATATATATATATATATATATATATATATATATATATATATATATATATATATATATATATATCATATATATATATATATATATATATATATATATATATATACATAATAACAATCATTATATATATATATATATATATATATATATATATATATATATATATATATATATATATATATATTATTATTTTTTGTCAATAGTTGTAATGTGGAGAATTCTTATATATATATATATATATATATATATATATATATATATATATATATATATATATATATATATATATATATATATATATATATATATATATATATATATATATATATAAAGATAGATAGATAGATATATTTGTATACTTATATATGTACATGTATATATATACACACATATATATATATATATATATATATATATATATATATATATATATATATATATATATATATATATATATATATATATATATATATATATATATATATATATATATATATATATATATGTATATATATATATATATATATATATATATACATATATATATATATATAAATATATATATATATATATATATATATTATATATATATATATATATATATATATATATATATATATATATGTATATATACATAACAATCATTAAATAAACATATTCAACTCGTAGTAGTAGTAGTAGTAGTAGTAGTAGTAGTAGTAGTAGTAGTAGTAGTAGTAGTAGTAGTAGTAGTAGTAGTAGTAGTAGTAGTAGTAGTAAACTGTACTAGTAGTAGTGGAGGTGGTGGATGTGGTGGTGGTGGTGGTAGTTGTTCTTGTCCTTGTAATAGTAATAGGAGGAGGAAGTTCAGAATCGAAAATATAAATTGTAAAAATTTACATTGTTGTTAATGTTTATTTATTCACAACTTCAATGTTGTCATAACAGTAATATTTTGTATGCATTCTTTTTAATCAAATCCCTGTAACAGCGCCCATATCATTCTGATATGTATTATATAAATTGCTAAAAAGGAAGTGGCCTTTTGTTTCGACTTAATGGAACAAGTA
>OZ012689.1:15053473-15056462 GCA_963942565.1 Maea johnstoni | reverse complement strand
AGGCACTGGCATACATCCAGTCGACTGATGCAAGAATTAAATGCCTGTACTGTAGGTGCGTGTAACCCTTTTTTATATCATATTAATTTAAATGAATTCCTTCATCAATTACCCGGTCGACTTGACGTCCGAGTGATCGGACATCAGGAGAGTCCGTTCGTCCGGTTATCTGGACTTTTTTCAGACTCTCAAAAGCATACTGTCAGATGATCTAAGGTAGATGATGTGGTTAGTTTGTACGTAAAGGGTCATTTTGAAATGTTTACACTTTAAAGCCTACGTGTACACCCCTTTTCTTGTAGTCAGATCAATTGTGACTGCCTAAGGTCATAACTTGGCAGAGTAAAATATTGTGGCTCTTTTCTCCAGTTTCACCCATTTTGGAGAATGCGTTTTGGATCTCAAATGTTAAAGGCTTTGCTGGAAATTGAATTGTTTATTAATAGCCAAGAGTACGACACGGGAAGAATATTACATTTTTCAATTTCGATTTCGTTTTCAAACGTGTGCAATATAAAAGTTGTATAAACATTTTCAGCAAAAATCGGAAATGATGAATACAATATTTGAACAGAATGAAAATTTAGGAAAAAATGTGATACTCTTACCTCAATTCGTATATTCCATACTGCAAATTCACGACGGTAAATGGTCTCTCTCTCTCCCCCTCTCTCTCTCTCTCTCTCTCTCTCTCTCTCTCTCTCTCTCTCTCTCTCTCTCTCTCTCTCTCTCTCTCTCTCTCTCAGCATTGGCAGCGTCAAAGTTGGAATCCAGCTAGCATTATGTTAGGTATTGGCCACTGACCTATGGTAACCGTCACAGCGGTTGACCCGAAACTCACATTTCTATCTTAATACGGAATTGATAAAAGCGATTAGCAGATGTGCCTTTGAAATGAAGTAGATGGATAGTATTACAAAGGCATGTATAATGGTTGTTACGGGGAAACATGAAACAAAGCGCACGCTCTTGCTCAAATAAACAGCCTGGTCGCTGCTGGTCAACTAAATGATGTTACAACAACCGGATGTGAAAAAACCCATCCTACACCCGGTGCAGGTAAAAAATAACAATAATGTCTCAAACTTATGTTGATGAAGATGTATTGTTGCCATTGGTGATTGATGGCGTAAGATAACCTCGTGCCAGAATGATATATCTAGCAGCCAGGGTAATCATAATTATCTTTGCTATTGCTACACAGGTAATGCAACACAATTGTCGAGGCCTGGCACAGCAATATATCTTCGTGGTGACTTGCCAGGCAATGGCAAGAATCACGCGACGTTCTCATTCAAAGAAAGCATTATGTTCCACTGACCGAACTAAAAGCCTTTCTCTCTTTCTCTGGTGTCCTTCAATGACCTCTTGTGTTTTACGAAAACATTTATCAGAATCCACTTATGGAAAAGGTGCTAAGTAAACAACCTAGATGCGTCAAGGCTTTGGATATGCATTGCATATAAAGGAAGCAATAGAATACAATAGAAGAAAGGCTGATTAAAACGGGATTATAAAGTGGAGCCAAAGCATCGCAGACTATTATATAGCATTGCCATAAACCAAATCGAAGGGGTCCTCACTGAGGACATGTTTGATTTTTGGATGATTTCCGGTAATGCCATAAATACTATGTATAGAAGAACTGTAAAAGGAAGAGACGGTATTGGATAATCGACCCATAAGTGAATGTATGTATACACTGGACTATATCCTATTTTGGCCTAGTTGAGCTGCGGCATCCCAATCTCCTTTAGTTGATGACTTGAGAAAGGCATGACGCGGCGATACTGGAATATCATGGGTGTCCGGTTTAGTGTATTTAACCACCTTTGTATAAATGTAGAATAGGTATTCTTGTGATCCATGTGTATTCTGTTATGTTCTAATATATACCACTCCCACTGTTTATTTCTATATATTTGTCGTGTAATTTCGTATCTGAGTATATGGTCAATAAACATTACATTACATTACATTACATTGCCATAAGCCATTCTCGTCCTTCCTATTTGTGCATGGATATTGCCATGGGAACTAAATTCTTCATAATTTGTGTTACTGAAATAAGCTAAGAAGGATGACGAGAATGTAACACATAGCTAAGGTAGTTGATGCAGAGGGGTATCACTCATTAAAATCACTGCAGGGGTTGAAAGGTTTGAACATTCTAAACCAACCAACCACACTGGAGATTGATAGGACATAGAAAATAACAAACAATTGCTTCAAACAGAGTGCACGAATATTGTTCACATATCTATTACTCCTTTTTAATATGGCTATAATTGTAATTTGTACTGTTTTGGTGGACAACAAAATATCGAAAACGCTTTTGATTATTTCACACACGCTTAAAGTAAGTACCATTAGATGCTGATAGAGGGAACCGAACACAATCACCCTGACAGTACCAGTGACGAACAATGAGCCATGGCAACCTCATTACGTGCCTCGGAGTACTGGCATGCTACAGAAGGAATTTCGCTTTCGTCACGTTTTCTTCCACATTGCGACAACGTCAAGGCACTTTCCAGTTGTAAGTGGCGGCGGAAACTGAAATACCTGGCGGAAACCACCACCCATCTCCGTGCTAGTGGAAAATTTCTCGCACGCCTTGACTGGGATACGAATACGGCAGTGATGAGAGGCAGTCAGTGGCAAAGAGTTAGACCGCTCAGTTTGGGGGCAGCACCTGCTACCCAAAGCGCCTCCTCCTATAGCACATGAGGGTATGTCGCCCGGGAAAGATACACGTTGGTATTCGAGCGAGAAGCTATGTGTGGTCACCATTTATTCCATGTGACATTTGCAAGCAGACACGTGGTGTCTAGGGGCGAGGGCAGTCCTGCGGTATGTAATTTTTACCATGAGGGTTAATCTGTGTGGCATGTCGACCACCGTAAGTCTTCATCACATTCCACTTTCTCCTACTCGCAAGGTTTTTGCAAGCGTTCGTTTCCATTTACCTTGTAATTTGGTTGAGCAC
>OZ012689.1:15028473-15048473 GCA_963942565.1 Maea johnstoni | reverse complement strand
CAAAATCTTTGACTTTGGGACACAAAATATACTAAAGTTGGTTACTTTTCGAGTTAAAGTATATTTTGTGTCCCAAAGTCGAAAATTTTGAAAAATTCCAGACATCTTTGAAGTGCTGAAACTTGGTGTGTGTTAGTCTCCTTGGAGGGTCAACAAGTCTGCCAAATTTCACCAAAATCGGAGATGGGTCGGGAAAAAGGTGAGTGAGTTGGCATGGAATGACCCACGTATCAAACGCACACACACACACCGATAACTGTCATACATTTAATCGCAACCGATAGGACGATACCATTAGGCCCCGTATTGTGCATGTAGGAATTTCTATTTTACTTTGCTGTTTTTGATTCGCCTGCTCGACACAGAGATGGCCAGTCTTATGTTACGACTCTTCAGGCTTTCTGTATCGAGTGGTAAGCAATGTTGTGAGCACTCCGAGCCTATCAACCGGGGCATGTGAGGACATTGCCAGTGACCTGAGATTACGCTGTGCTTTTCTCCGGGTAGACCGGGTTTCCTCAGCCACTTTCAACTGGCTAGTGCCTTAATTTGGCCTCAATATGGCAGGAAAAGTGACGATAATTAAATTCCAATCCTATTGAACTAGACCACACACAATCAGATAGACCATCAAATATTCTATCTTAAGATAACGATACTAATCTGGCCAGAGAGCAGCTACAGAAAATGGAGGTTCCAGTCCTTTGCCAAGAAGACGTGGGTTCAATTATAATGAATAGTTCTAATATTTTTCTAAAGCACTATAGCAAAGCACAGCGTAATTGTTTTGAATAGGTCTAGCATCCAATACATGTAGCTGTCCGTCTGCACAAAGGTCGACATCGTGACTGTGTATTTAGTAAATGTCTGCATATGAAATATACGAACAACTAGTCTTTATCTGTCTATATATATATAAATACATATTATGTTACCGAGTCTAATGAGCGATATTTGGATTCGTATATTCATATTTCACTGTAAAACATACACTTTATTTGTCTTTCGTCTTCTTTCATATCATATTTCATTTGGCTTACATCTTTAATTTTCTCTATTATGATTTTATCTACCTGCGATGTATTCATATACATTTGCACAATGTATTCTACAGCCAATGCAATGGAAGGTAAGGCATGTACCTACCTATACAACTTGAACCATAGCCTCCCATATCAAAGGTGAGCATCAGAAATAGTCATGACTAGTAACACGATAGGGAACATTCTAGGAATATGTGTTTCCTCGAACGGTCTTACGAAATATGATACATTAGGTATGACAAACGTCCCCTCCCAGCAGTATGTAAGATTTCAAGGGTAAATAACCTAAGTAATGCGTAACTTCCGAACAGAGACCTTCACATTTCACAAATGTGGAGGGAAGATTCATCCAAAGGCAAGTGTATTATACTTTTCCTTACATTTTACTTCGGCCAAACACGGTAACCACTTCCTTAGGACTTTTTTGTTGAAAATGAGAAAAAGTGCATTTACCGAACCTTCAGGTTGGACATTTGATACCAAAATGCATGTTTGAAACGATCGTATTTTGGTAAAATTTAATATAGAGAAAAGGTTCAACAATCGTTCTTGCTTATGTGCAAGCATGTGTGAGGTTCTGTAATAGTTGTGGCTTTCTCTGCTCAAGGATGGCCTAGACATTTACAATTGTTTTGATGACGAGTAAAAGGCTGTATGATTTAACACATGTAAACATATCAAAATAACCCTATATTTACAAATTACTCCCATAAACCACATTAAAAGTTCAATATCACCCATATCTTACATTTCCTAAAGATCTCGGGATTCGAGTATGCTAGATCACCATTTACTGATCAGGGTCGGTTGCTATATACATGTGTGGCGCTGTCTAGTGCCGACTTTGGTGGTTTTTTTTTTTAGCTAAAAGAGCCCTTGCTACATGTAGTTACTCTCCCTAAAGAGAAGGGAATCTCATTATCTATTTCGTTATCTTACGATATAAATGATTTTATTCCGAACAACCATGGGTTACTATTTTTTACAAATGAGTCGCGGAAGGTAGCGCATTGATACCATTTGCTGATATGGAGCGGTTTATTGTATGTGATAACGCAAAGAGGGGATGGTCTGCGGCTAGTGGCAGTGCTGATTGGGACGAGCGATGCAATCTGCACACGCTAGGGCGCGCTGACAGACAGGTGGGAGATTTACCTCACACAGGATTGCGCATTGTTTACTTTATCAAATTCCTGATTAGTCTGTGGCGACACGCACCGCCCTGATGAAGTGAGCACGCAGGATCTCCGATCATGATTTCAGCACCCGTTGACGGTAATTTAGACGAAATTGTCGATAAAATGGGATAAACTGATTTGTTTACCTCAGGACGGAGTCGTGATGAAGTCAAGAACACCTTACGTGAGAACATCTCGGGAGCGGAGGGGCAGAAATTACGTGTTGGGTGCCATTCACAGCCTGCACACATGCTGCCGCTCTACAGCCCGCATTCCTGCGTTCAGTTAGCCCATCTGTCCACACACAAACCTCATCACTGTGTTTGCTTGCAGTGGCCTCGAAAGCCACGAGGTCTGGAACGGGTTCGTTGCAGTCTCCCCTGAATCCTCATTATCCTCGTAATGCAAGGTCCATTTTACCATGACTTGATGTTACATATATATATATGATAGTATAACTGCCTTAACCCTTATGCTGCTGGTGGCCAATTTGGCCAATAACAATTTATGCAAAGAAAAAGAACTGAAGATGACTCAAACCCTGGCATATGGGAACTCTTCTGAGAGTACTCGGCGAGAGCTGTCCAATGAATACCAGCATGACAGGGTTTAGATGGTCTTCAAATATCTTTGTGGCCTTGTGCTTTGGATGAAAGTGACCTCAGCATTGGAAGAGTTAAAGGGGAAATTCCCTTGAAGTTTAAGGGAGAACCAGGTATGGCATTTGGATGGCTGATGGGCTGTAGTATAGAGAGGTAGGTGCATCAGTCCTACGGAATATATGGATGATATCAGGAACAGCAGCTTCCAAAATGTATTACAAAGCCATCCAAAATAGGGATGGAATTGGTTAATGCTCCTATTTTGGCAGTTAAGATAAAAGTGTTTGACATGGATTACGCCCTATGTTGTTTCAATATCATTACTATGTTTGTTTTCTTACGTTAGGCCACTCCAATTTATTTACTTGTCTTACTCAGGAGGTAGGAAATGAGCCATTTTGGAATAAAAAAAAAGTTGAAAAACGTTACTTTTTTATTTTTTAATTTTTTTTAGAGTCTGCCGACTAGGACTGGTAGCGATATGTTTCTAACAGCATATTCTCAACTATATAAATATATTTTTTTGGAGACTGACAGAAAATTTCAAAACCACTTTCGTCCGTAAGACACCAAAGGTGACTTTTTTTTTCTTTTTTTTTGGAGTCCAAAAAAGCTCGTAAGACAAGTAATTAAATTGGAGTGGCCTTATGTATATGTGTATGTACCTTTTATACATCGAAATATGGTCAATAAAGGTACATACATTAGCGGTTTGGCCCGTTCGATGTACACACGTGCTACGTTTTGATGGGGTGTCTAGGGCGCCTTCACAAACGAAATACCCTTTAGGGTTATTCTTTAAAAGAAGGACATTTCTTTCCGATGTGAGGTGTCTGCCACGGAGCGATATGACCTACATGAACGTGGCTGAAAATGACGTAAATCTTACTAAATCTAAATAGAACTAATAAAGCCAACTGCTGGCTGCCTCTCATCACTGTCATGGTCGGGCGTCTGACGCCCCTTTCCACTCCTACCAATGAGATTATAATATATGTTTGAGGTTCAAGTATTATCTTTAATACAAAAGCAATTGGAAGTTTTAATGAGCTGTTGACAGGAGAAAATGCTCTAAACGGACATATCAACTAATAGATAAACGACTAAATTATCATTCATCAAGATACGCTGAATTAGGTCAAGGGGAGCCGAAAGCGCCGTTGGAGTACTTTACGTATAAATGATTTAACGTTGTTATACACTGCCTCACAAACCCATTGCGTTTTCTTTTACACGTGAAGTAAACATAAAAGTACATTTTCATCAATTTACTCAAGCACTGGTACAGTAACTGTTAAATAAAAGTATATATTCTGCCACTATATCAGATCATTGTGTCGTCACAGGCGTTAAGTACTGTAAAGCACTTAAGTATAGCGGGAACAATAAGATAGCGATAATAGCGCTCTGTCCATATGCGCTATTATAAAAATCCCCGTCTTTATTAAATTCTTAATTGAACTTGCTGCTGCTGTTCCCGTTCACCGCTATACTTAGATCACGCTATCCAGGGCAGTACCGTAATTGCGCTATATAATGTTCACGCCATATTTAAGTGATTTACAGTATATGGGTCATTCCATGCTAACTCACTCGGCCCATCTCCAATGGCATACGCGTGGCCCCTTTAGAGAGATTTACACATGTCGATTTCATCTCATTATCCTCATTATTAATGAAGCTACAGCACTTCAAAAAGTCTGGAATTTTTCTATTTTTTTTACCCTAAGACAGAAAATATAGGTTTACTCGAGAAGTAACCAAATATTTGTATAAATCTTTATTGACTGTAACATACAGTCAAACCTGCCTGAGCGACCACCTCTGTTAAGAGACCACATTTTCATTACCCCTGGCATAACATTATAGTTTAAATGGCCCCTTATTAAGAGACCACCTGTCTTAACAGACCATATTTTGGTCTTCCCTTGTGTGGTCTCACAAATGATAATAGAAAATATACACAAGACATGTATTTTGGGGTTAGTGACAAAAAGAGGTATACTTGAGGATAAAATTATCGATAAAGGGACAGTTGACCTTTCAAAGAAAATTGTGTGACATTGACCTTTGACCTAAATTTTCGGAGGGTAGACCATATCGTGTAATATATCATAGGAAAAGAAATCATCTCCTTTTTCCAACAATACCAAGATTCTACGAAATAGTAGGTTACCTTTTCAGTTAACCTGTACGTTGCGTCTCAGAGTCAGATAAGATTTAAAAATTCAGAAATGTTTGAAGTGCTTAAGCCAAATTCTTATTAAAATTGGAGTTTAGCCGGGTAAAAAGGTGGTGAGTTGGCATGGAATGACCCGTATGTACCTCTTTGTTGACGTATGTACTGTTAATTCCACTGTACAACACTCATCTATCCATCGAGCCTTTTGATCTTGATAAGAGTTTATGGCATGCTTATAAGGAAAATGGACATGTCTATATATATATATATATATATATATATATATATATATATATATATATATATATATACTTAGTATATATATATATATATATATATATATATATATATATATATATATATATATATATATATATATGTGTGTGTGTGTTTGTAAACACACACATACATATATATATATATATATATATATATATATATATATATATATATATATATATATATATATATATATATATATATATATATATATATATATATATATATATAATATATATATACATACATGTACATACGTATATACACACATACATACATACATACATTCTACCAGTAGAAACATTGGTACGATAGGTTCCCTGTCGTAAGTAATGGGGCGGCCTGAGTGGGGTTGGCGGTACTGAGAAAACACTAGACTCATTGTACGCACGTTTTTCCTCACATCTAATATTCTAATGTAATGTACTTCAGGTTTTTAACTTACCTTTTCTCGTCCACCATCACCTGCGACCATGCAGCCCTTTCCTTATCCAGTGATCTTCGTTTTAATACGCACCTGAAAATGATTACTTGGTTAATACAGTTGTACAGTGAGTGGCATCTTCGAAGGTAACTACCACCCTCCGTAGCGCCTGTAACATGTACAGTTTGACATTACACGCGCTGTCATGCGCATAGTATCATCATAGCACCATATCAAAACTATTCTTACTGGGCCCATAATGTAGGCCAGTGCAGTGACGTAAACTTATCCAAAGGATTTTTCTTTGAATATTTTTAAACTTATATAGTTAGTGCATATTTCTGGCCATTTCAGTTAAAGATATCACTAAATTCGGAATATCAGAGTATACTTCGATAATCGGGAGGGTTAGATGTAATGCTTGTAACTTTTTTGAATATAATGTCAGATAATTGCAATATCAGCCAATACATCTACGTGGTAGGGGAGAATCGCTATTTCTTCGCTAGATTCATTTACCAAGCCAGTGCTTGATTAAATCGATAAAAATGTGGCATCATGTTTACATAACGTGTTAGAAAACGCGGCAGGTCTCTAAAGCATTGTATGACAACGCTAAATCATTCATACAGAAAGAATTTTAACAGTACTTCCTCTTCCGCTTGACCTACGGTATATATTTTTATATATTACCGCCATACTAAAGTTATTCATATTCACAATGGTATAACTAATGGTAAGTCAACTTTTTTCTAGGTAATGCATATATACTAAATGTCTCAAGTACTTATGTTTTATGCTTGTTCTTTTTTTATTAGAATCCATTCTCGGGATATTGAGTGCAACCATGCACCAGTGACAGAAATGCTATCTAACTTTAATGCCAGTCGACCAGTTGACTGTGGTCATGAAGACAAACAGTTGTTCTTGTTAAAGAGTTGAAGTATTTGCTATGATTTTGTGCCTTCCCGCAGGTCAATAAACACACAAAACAATATAATGCAAGTGAGCATCACACATGTAAAGCGAGTGGTTCCTATACCATCTTGACATATCAGCCCTATTTGTGTTTTTCATAAAAGTGTTTAATACTGTGCAGAAGTGTTTCGAAACGTTCCTCAAGCCTTTGCCATGCCTACTCATGCTATATAAATGTAGTGCCGGTATTTGATCCCTGCACTTAATGCCTGGGCACCACGGGCATAAAACACGACTGCACGACTGATTGCAACTCAGTTTTCTTGTCATGGATGCGACCGCAGGTCCCTGATCTCAGAACTGGACGTAGATTTGATTCGCAAACTACGTTGGTCATTGGTGTGATTGGCATATTTTAGACATTATCCAGGGATGTCTGTACAATCAGGCACTGGCAGCCGTCAGTTCGACTGTCGCAGGAATTAAATGACTCTACTGCAGCGCTTCTGACCAATACCTAATCGCCTATGATAGAGCCTTCTCATGAAAACTAGTGAACAACAGTTATCACGAAATTTAGCTACATGTATACCAGCATAAAACCCTACCAATGTATCACAATCATCAATGTACCGTTTAAACAATTAGCATTAAATAGATAAACCTGCATAAAACATTTCAACCTATATCTCAATTCTCCTCATACTATAATAATCTTCTAAATAATGGTACAGGATGTGAATGCGAGGATTTCATGTATATTCTATAAACCTAGTAATTCCATACACGTTGTTTTTCGTGGTTTAGTACTGTAAATAATGATAACCATGTGTAAATAGTATATTCATGAGTCGAACTCAATCAATCTAACAATCCAATGTTTCTACTACTACTACTACTACTACTGCTACTACTACTACTACTTCTACTACTTTTACTACTACTACTACCACTACTACTACTACTACTACTACTACTACTACTACTACTACTTCTACTACTTTTACTACTACTACTACTACTACTACTACTACTACTACTACTACTACTACTACGACGACGACGACGACGACGACGACGACGACGACGACAACGACGACTACTACTACTACTCCTACTACTTCTACTACTACTACTACTACTACTACTACTACTACTACTACTACTTCTACTTCTTCTACTACTACTACTACTACTACTACTACTACTACTACTACTACTACTACTACTACGACGACGACGACGACAACGGCGACGACCACGACCACGACGAAATTGAGTACATGTAGTTACCTCAGTTGCAATTCTAACGCACTGGGACACATACTAAAATGAACACAATCTCCCCAGTATTTTAGTGCAATGTAAAAGCAATGTGGCCAAGCGTAGTAACTTAGTACCCGAATTAAACCTAATCGATCTAATAATAAAATACTTCTAGTACTGCGAAACATTTTCCAATGTGGCAATTCTAACAAACTGGGACATATACTGATATTACCAAAAGCCATCCATCTTAGTACCTCTCCCGATGCAGTGGGGTTGAAAAAGGGCCTTATTACTGGGAGAGTCGTTATTTATCGTGTTTATAGAGCAGAAGAAGGATTTGGAGAGCACAATCAATCATTGTGACTGGCCTTATACGCATTTAACTGACTTAACGATATTTCCCATTAACAAAATAGCTTCTAGGGTATTGGCGTAAAATATATGTGGCCTAGACTACAAAGCGGATCACCTGATGGATAGCACCGGACTGGATGGATAGAACGGGTGTTGTTTTACTATGAAACGGGCGTAAATACGGTATTATGCTATATCACAGTATTATATGGAAATATATAATTATAAAATCGGGGTAGCCATGTGTCAATGACCTGGCCTACCATTGTGCAGTATTGTTAGTGTCATTTTGTATAGCTCCCGCTTTTACATTTTTTTTACATCAAGTCATTTGTTCATACACTTGATAAAGCAATAGCTATCATTTTACATATGGTTTACTTTCCTGTCTTCAAAAAGGACCCGTCGTTGCATTTTTGCCATGAACGTTTATTTGAGAGTTTCCATTCGTTGTACAGTACTATATATGTTAAAACATATCAAACGAGTGTTGCAATTAATCATATTGATAACCAATGTAAGAACACTGACGTGATTAACCCTTAAGCTGCTTGCTATTTTGGCCAATACAAAATGTTGCAAAAAAGCTGAAGAATGACTGAAATCCTGGCACATGGGTACTCATCCGAGAGTATTCAGTGAGAGCTATCTAATGAATACAAACATAGCATGGTTAATATATGGTTATCAAAAATCTTTCCATTCTTGTGCTTTGGACATATGTAGCCATAGCATTGGAAGGGTTAAGATGCGTTACGTGTGAAACGAATTGATGGCCAACTTTTAAGGGATCATTGTCTTTAAAAGGGACTAACTGATAAACGTGTCACGTCTCTATTGTTCAAGAGGATAGAATTGCTCGCTTAGACATGAATGGGAACATCAAAGCCGAGGATACTTCACCCATCTCGCATTGTTAATAGACAGCGATCCAGTGCCGACATCAAAGTCCTCTAGACTTGTAGGAAAATAGCCATCCACTGCCTGTCCGGATGCGCATGGATTATCTGCTACTTGAGCCATTACATGACAATATTCGTTTCATCTTTTTCAGATACAATTATTCACTAGAGTTCTTTGTTTTGTTTGCAAGCGATTCTGTTGACTTGCACAAAGAAACTATTGTTTTGCAAACATGCTACCTGCCATTGATATGTTAGGAGTCATTAAAATGACAAAGGCAAGTCTAAATCTCGCCAAGATAGTCAGTTGTACCAGCGTATTAAAGAGCTATGATTCCGGACCTGAAGGGCTTCCTCCAAGTAATAGTGATTTATGTGCATTAAAAGATATTAGACATGTTCCAATGTAGTGCCCTATGCCCTGTAAAGGCATAGCAGGGTAGTCACATGGTGATAGGCATATGGAATTTAAAGTGCATTTTAAAAATATCGCAGAGTTAAAAATCCATTAAACTTTGCATCAGCTATCATTGTCAGATCCCCTTTGAATATCCAAATCCATATAGGTGGCGCCAAAGTATTTATCACTATGGTGCAATCTGTATGGGCGGCATGACTGGAGAATCAGCTTTTTATTTCAGGTATTCAAAGGGGACCTGACAATAACAGCTAAGGCAAGGTTTGATGAAATTCAAACTGTGTGATATTTTAATGGACTTTAAGTTTTAGATGTCACTGTCACCTTGTCGAATTCCCTACTATTCCTTTAAGTACCTTAGCATACACAGAGAGAGAGATAGAGAGCTAATAAGTTTAATAGGTTATGAAGCTTATATCCCATTGTTGAAAATATATTTGCAGAAGAACCTAATATGGTATTGTACGGAGTCACTTAGATTTAAGGTCTTTTATTCTTGCGATGCTATGGTTGTTAGTTCTTGATATGGCTTGTATCACATTAAAAAAATCACCCTGAAATATGATTATTCTTAGACGACTCGATTTCTTTTATTTCATGTATATTAAAAAACTTAATCTTTAGAACCTGTATTTGTCGGTTTCCTCGTAATGCTGTTCTGTGGGGTTTTTCACCTTGAGTTCGACGTATCTGGTTATTGATTATCAGTATATTGTATTTGTATATTTCATTTTGTAACGACATTGTAACAATTCAATCTTAAATACTATAAATTCTCTCGGAATCAACAAGACAGATGTAAAAAATAGCACCTGTTGTTGAAACACGTAGTCCCTTGATTCATACTTTCACAATAATTATTCATAATTTATTTCGAGAGAGAAAGTAAATTAGGACGTGTATATGTTACAGATAACAATGGACAGTTCATGTAGAACTAGCATACACACACACACACACACTAATACAATACAATACATTATATAACACTTATTGAGGTACACACTGTCAACTGTATCCTCGTAGTACTGTACTTAAAGTATTGAATGTGGTTGTTTCACCTGTAGGTTTCATATTTTATAATAGAAAGGATCACAATAATCTGACTTGTCTTCTCCAACCAAGAGTTTTCACCGCTTACATCCAGCCCTGGCTAGTCATGACTGCAGTGCCGACATTTAATTCCTGCACTAAATGCGTGGGCAGCCCGGGCATACTACACGACCGCACGCCCGATTGGCACCCAGTTTCATGGACATGGATGCATGGATTACTTCAAAATTGAACGTAGATATTATTAGGGTCATTGATGTGATTGGGTTATTTTTTGACAGGTTATCCATGGGGTTCTATACAACCAGGCACTGGCAGACGTCCGGTCGACTGGTGCAGGAATTAGATGTCTGTACTGTATGCTGCAATATTGCCCATAGAATGACAATGAAATGAAAAGTCCCAAAGATATTTTGAGGCTTGATCGTGTCTAGCCAGTTGTAAACTATTGAAGAAACCGGAGTATCATTTGAAAATATCCGCTTTACCAAAGTCGCTGGCAACTTTCTTACATGCTTGTAGTCGCTTCCGTCGACAGGGCCAGTGAGTGGCGATGGGCGTTGACACGAATTTGAAGAATTATTCGTATTTTTCTTATTTCCAACTGTGCCAACTTGTGTGATGATTACTTTGCGCTTTTGATATCGGACGCACAATATAAATATCCGCAATATAAACGCAATCGAGAAAGATTGGTCAACTGGAGAATGAGTAATCTCAAAAATATTTCCGAAACCAAATCATTAAGCGGGTGCCGAGAGAAAATACAGGACAACACGTCGGCATAATAGATAGACGAAATGAACCAGGGAGTTATGTTTTCAAAGAGACGGTACAATAGTGCATGATTATGATACTATCAAGGAAAACAGTATACTGCCATTGTTGAGATATGAGATACGAGTTCCGATTCTCTTGCATAACGTTATCATACGCTTTAGCAGAGGAAATCTGTCTGATGAAAGGATGACAAACAAACACTTAAGGAAATGTTTGATAGACTGTCACAAAGGTCTTAAATATCAGTCACCAGCTATCTATGCATTATGCCTCATAGACCACTAGCTTTCCCACAATAACCATCGTACCATTGCCAGGCTGAGCCAAATGGAAAGTATCAAAACACGCAGTGATTTCCGTCCTGTCTGTCATTGAATGCCTCGCACACTAGCTCATTGTATCCTCCTAAAAACCCAGGTGTTCTACCTCCCCTGTCTTCAATGAACTCCGATTAAATATTCCGCTCGTCAGAAATGCCAAACAGCAATTAATTATATCCTGGCATTTGCCGGTATTGTTGGCCATAATGGATGCGCCAACAAGGAGTTCGTTCATTTGGGTAGAGATTTGCTCTGACTCGCAGGCAATCAGGGCGCAGACACGGAGTATTATAGAGGACGCATTTGATGAAGGCTGCACAATGTATTCCACCAAGTCATGGATGGGATGGTGATAGGAGAAATATAATGGTAAAATTCCAATGAATAATAATCATCATTATCCTTTAAGAACGTCGTTTCGGATATTTCATTTTAAACACCGCTTTCTACGCACGCAATCAGTTTATCAATTTATCACTCGCGATATGGTATCAGGCAAATAGCAAAACTTAAATCATCTGATCAAGCATATTCAAAATATAGCTGGATACAATTGTGAAAGATAGTAAAAGTAAAGAGTGAACGACTGTCTCCGTACATACAAACTATTTCTTCCCTGTATATATATATATATATATATATATATATATATATATATATATATATATATATATATATATATATATATATATATATATATATATATATATATATATATATATATATATATATATATATATATATATATATATATATATATCATCATCATCATCATCAGCTTCACTCTGATTCAAGCGGCTGATTGGTCAATTTCTTTATTGCGTTAGGCTTATAACATTGCTTTCAACAAATGTCAATATTAGGAGCTCAATAATAGTCCTGTATTGGCATCCTAGCAATGCTTTTCACAACGCTTATTGTTAGGACCCCAGGATGATGAAACCACTTCTGGACTAGTAGCATGGCAACCATTGTTGAGCATACCATAGAAGCAGGGAGATTGAAAAATGGTGGCCACTGCTTTTTGCAGCGCAGCTAGAAACTGTTTATGTCGTGTAAACACTTTTTGCGCAACGTGATATGATTATAAATACACACACATACATATATATATATATATATATATATATATATATATATATATATATATATATATATATATATATATATATATATATATATATATATATATAAATATATATATATATATACACACACACATATATATATATATATATATATATATATATATATATATATATATATATATATATATATAATTTTTTATATGTATATATATATATATATATATATGTATATATATATATATATATATATATATATATATATATATATATGTATATATATATATATATATATGTATATATATATATATATGTATATATATATATATATATATATATATATATATATATATATATATATATATATATATATATATATGTATATATATATATATATACATGTATATATATATATATATATATATATATATATATATATATATATATATATATATATATATATATATATATATATATACTGATATGCTCATGTGTGTATATACACACGTTTAAACGATAGGGTCAACACTCAGACATACTTAGGTTGATTCAACGCTCTTGTGTGCGTAGATATTCGACAAATATTGATAAGTGAACACAGTCTACGCGCGTGCTTGGCCAAAAAACAGCAGTCTGTCAAGGACGGCAACGTCACACCTGCACCGCCTCGAAAATAAGGCAATTAGGCCGGATGAATACTGGGGCTATTTGTTTCCCAGATTAGTCTCAAGTGCCTTAATGTTACCCACACGATATGTATCACCAACACGTTTGTAATGTAGGAGAGTCATTAGCGTTTCCCTAAAGATACGGCTGAGCCTCTCATGAAAAAGCCGGCGATTATGGTATATTTCCAATTTTGTAGTCTATATTTCTTCGTTTTTCTCGTTGGTTAATGCATTTTTCTCCTAGTGGAATTGATAATGAGTTTCGGCTATCTGTATATGGAAACCTTTGTCAAAGTAATTCAAAACCCCTTTTTTCAGCTACTAGTACAAAAAAGGGCTTTATCTTCCAAAAGTCGTCACGTAAGTAATAAGATACGGGATTTGTCGCATGGCCAAATGATCTTTTTTTCCATATCAAGTCCAAGCCGTAACTAGCCACTTTGAAATGATGAAAGAAACTTGATTGTACGGAGAGAACCACCGACTAACCTGTTCTCATTGGCAATGTCTGCCTTTTTATAGCAACATTTGCTACATATTTGGGGATTGATAAGCATCAGTAAAAATCTCAAGACATCATATTCCTTACAATTTGAAAGTATGTGTTTTTCTAGATAGATATTTACCACCATCTAATAATAAATCGATGCTATGCCTATTGGGAGTAAGGATTTGGAATTTCATGCATCATCACATATTTGCCACGTTAAGGTGAAATTATGACTACGCACCACCTCTCCCCGAGTCACTGGTAACTTTGGCATATATGTCATATGCCTAAAGTCGTTTGCAAGGGTAATAGGCAGCGAACGACCTGTTCACAACGCCTTAGACCACCCGAGACTCGGGTAGGGACATACAGGGCGGGGGATCAACAGTTTTTGGTGGAAGTCACTTTCTATACCAAGGAATAGTACTGATATCCCGGGAATAATCAAATCACGTGCCCAATTAAAACTGTCGCTCAATCATTGTTGTAGCTCATCTAACTAGTACTTATGAGAGGAGAGAGGAAGATGCCAATTTTAAACTTGCTGATCATTTTAATCGAAATTAATCTATAGAGGGCAGTATAAAAGATAATCAAACCAGGTTTATGTTCAAAAATACATATACGCTTAACAAGTGCAAGCTGTTTCAAAGTGAATGGTTTACAGTTTAGAATCATGAAAAAGAAACCATTTTTTTTGAGAATGCATCCAAAACAGTATGAAAACTGACACCAGATAGTTTTTTAATCAATATGAAATATAAGATCTTACACAAAAGAGTAGCAACAAATGATATCGGAATGAAAATGAGTATTAAGACACACGAAGTATGGAATAATTATGTAATACACTAAATATGCCAATACACACGCACACACACACATATATACGTACATATATACAGTATATATATATATATATATATATATATATATATATATATATATATATATATATATATATATATATATATATATATATATATATATATACTGTATATATATATATATATATATATATATACTGTAGAACACGAAATTTCCGCGTGTGTTTATATATAGCGTACTTAGCGTGTGGTTCCGCTTCGCTATATATAAAAACGCTGTACTTTTTTATTACTGTCCTGGCGCTGTCAGCGGCGGCTATCTTCGCTAACATAAAGATACGTTATGATGCAAAACTCCCCAATTCGCTATACTTCCCGTACGAAAACGTCGCTAGTGATTTTTCACTAGTGAAACACTAGTGACAGTCGTGAAAAACCACGAGTCCACTAGTGGAAATTCATCTCTCTCTTTTTCGCTAGTGGTTTTCCACTAGTGAGTTGGTTTTTCACTAGCGATTTTCCATGAACCGTCGCTAAGGAGATTCTGGGCAAAGCCTAGTCGTGAATGAGGGGCCAATTTTGTTCCCATAGCGAAATAAAGAGGGCGCTTCTTGTCACTTCCTAAGCTAGATAAGGGACGTGCATTGTACAGGGGCGGGGCTTATTGTGTCACATGGTTTTGACATCACTTCCTTTGGAAAGTGGCGCCAAATTCACTTCGCGCCAGGCACGACCAAGCCGTATCTATGTGATATAACTTGTGTTTGTTGCAAATTTGAAATTAAAATAATAAATAATATTAAACGTACAAATATGACAATCACCTTGAGAGTTTATTTAGAAATATAAATATTAGTAAGTCATTTTCTAATATGTATAAATCACTTTCTAATATTTATGAATTACTGCATTTACAAATATTAGAAAATGAATTATGAATACCAGAAAATGATTTATAAATATTAGAAAATCACATATAAATACTACTAATAATACTAATACTAATAATGATAATAATAGTAATGATAAAAAAGTAATAATAAAAATAATGACAATAATGATATTAATTATAATACCCAAATTGCCTAGAGAAAAATTCCGCGTGTCATAAGCAAGTGTCACACTCATAGAGATGTTTGAGTGAGATGTTTTGAGTACACAATAAACCTACTTCCACTATTGACTCCATCGCTTTACCACTACACTTATAAGTACTACTTGTGCTTGTTCATCTAAGGTACTATTTCGTTACTGTCATTATGATATCGTCATAATAATAATAATCGTATTTCCCCCTTTTTACAACTACTACTACTAATACTACTACTGCTACTACTACTACTACTACTACTACTACTACTACTACTACTACTACTGATACTACTACTACTACTACTACTACTACTACTACTATTACTACTACTACTACTACTACTACTGCTGCTGCTATACCTACTACCGTACCACTACTACTACTAGGTAGGTAGGTAGGTAGATAGGTAGGTAGATAGATAGATGGATAGATAGATATGTATAGGCCAGGGACTTTGCTGTAGGTTATTCTAAACAAGGAGGTAAATTTACCTCATACTTAGAAGACGACCCACTTTAGTCTTATAGTGGATTCTAGCGGACACATGCATGTCCCACTACATCCGCCCAAGATAACAATGACACCCCTTGGGACCAACCGACCTGAAAGACGGCCAGTGTCATAAGTGAACCCTAGGATAAATGTGTTCAGCTGTTGTCCGGCACAGAAAGCTGAATTTGCGGCTCAACCTATTTTTTTCAATTGATTCTGGATGCCAAGGGTACCCACTTTAAGAATATACTGTGAACCTGGCACCCTTTGACAATTTGAGATACAGACAAATTGGGCTTATTTCTTTTTTTGGTTCATTCATATAGTGCTACAAGAACAAAAACTAAGTTATTACTACAATAACAACTACTACTATAACTACTACTCTACTACTTGTGCTATTACTACTACTACTACTACTACTACTACTACTACTACTACTACTAGAAGTAAGAAGTAGAAGAAGTAGTAGTAGTAGTAGTAGTAGTAGTAGTAGTAATAGCACAAGTAGTAGTAGAGTAGTGCATATTTTGGGGGGTAAAAAATGAAAAAGAAAAACTTGCACAACTTTAAACGGATATCTATCCACAATGATAGACTGACATATGGCCTCATATATTGTAGCTGTAGTGCGAGGTTTGTACAGCAACTAAAAACTCACTAATGAAATACTACTACTACTACTACTACTGCTACTACTACGACTGCTACTACTACTACTACTACTACTACTACTACTACTACTACTACTACTACTACTTAATGCGACACGATGCATTGGAAGGACCATTGACTCTAACAAGAAGCCAAGAAGTAGTTGTACCAGAGAGGTATATTTATAAATTGTCCCTGGTTGTACTGAGTAGAAAGGCGGACTGCACATGTGGTGCCACCTTGTAATGGGGAAAGTACCGCCTGGAGTAGACTACATTAGTATGATATAACATTTGAAATGTATAGAAAGATAGCTTCTAGTGTTCATCTCATGTATTCAGCCCTAGTTAAGGCTAGGGAGGGTGTTGGTTTGGCTGTCCTTTTAATATATAGCCCAACCCCTGGGTAAATTTTCTGCCCGTATATCATTACAAATATATGTCTGATGTTAATATATGGGCAACCCTCTTACACAAGGTGCGTCAGCTTTGAGGCGGCTGCCGCTATGTCATATTCATTATATCGATGTACTTCTATTGAACTTCTACATTTTCGAGAACAGCCACCCATGCACGTTGAATCTGCAGATGTGGTTTGTCCTCTTATGGGTAAGGGTTTTGGCGAAACCCTATAGCTACCATGCTTATATGAGTAAGATTTCAAACGCACGCGTCTACCGGTGCAGAAATTGCCTAGTCTAGCGACTTAACGCTCCATATTTCGATCTTTAGCCAGGAAAACGACCCCTGTATGAGCATGGCAGATAAAATAGAGTAGAGAATATTTTATGGAGAGCGGGCAGCGCTCGAATATATTTCCTAATTTTGTTAAATCTTATCATATTTATTGACTTTTTCATTTTTCTGTTATTTATTGTATATAACAACCTTTTGTATTTTGAATATGCTGTTGTAATTCAAACCACAGTCAATAAACATACAAACATTTACCCTCCCCCATAGACGGTCTTGAAAATGCCGGGGGGGGGGGGGGGGGGCTGTCAGGTACAGACCTCCGAAGATCCGCGATTTGTAAATATTTGATTAGATCCAAATGAACAAATCGACTTCAAATATTTTGTGTCCGTGTGTCCTAATTCCGAGTTATTTCAAAAGGACTTTGGGGTGCAGACGAGAATTTGAATACCTGTAGTTGCTTGCTAAGAGTATGCCTACTAGTGATATGAATCAATGACAGTTTGTTAATTCATTTTAAAAAGTATCATAGGTACCGATGAGAATTACGAAAAATAGTTGATGGAGAAATCATCATCAGATCCATATGAGCAGTTCTCCATCAAATATTTCTATGTTCATGTCTTGATTCTGAATTATTTTCAAAAATTCTTTGGGGTGCAGACGACACTTTGACTACTGGTAGTGTCTGGCTGCTGGGGTCTGCCTGCTGCAGCTTGCTTTCGTAGTAGTTGTCTATATTAAGTATATTGTGAGGGGATTTGACTATAATTATAGGATTATTAAAGCATACTTTCACACCATCGGTGTTCACAGACAGTGTAAAGTTGATACACAGAAATACAGACATAGGTGTTACATGCAGATACAAAGCAGAGAGACATTATCATTAACAAAAAAGGGAAATTACTATCCCTCTGTTTTTGGTCTCTCTCTCTCTCTCTCTCTCTCTCTCTCTCTCTCTCTCTCTCTCTCTCTCTCTTTACACACACCTGAGAGTAGTAGGTGAGGGGAGAGGGGATGTATTTCTCTGCACACACACACATGTCACATTTCACGGTCCCAAAGGGGTTTCAGCTGGGTTGGCAACTTGATCAACATCCTGTAAGCTCTCTCCCCCCCCTCTAGCGCCACCAGAAGGATGGGTAATGCAGCGTGGGGTCCCGACACTTAGAGTTGCTCAGGAGGGGTGGGGGCTCACAGGATGTTGATCATGTTGCTAACCCAGCTGAAGCTCCTCTGGGACAGTGACATCATGTGTATGTGTGTGTGTTTGTAAAGAGAGAGAGAGAGAGAGAGAGAGAGAGAGAGAGAGAGAGAGAGAGAGAGAGAGAATGCTACGAATCGTAGTTATTCATGTTGTTAAAAACGATGTAACAAGTGTACGTGTTATCTTTTTATATGTCATGGAGTGTTCGAGATATCGTAAAAGGTACGGTTAACTCGCAACTACATACCTATGGAGCGCCGTTTGTAACATCTATAATTCTGTAGATGTCTTACAATTCTGTCGACATAATCGTAAGAAATCAACAGAATTATAGATGTTACAAACGGCGCCCCATACATATCAGAGACTATTCTCGCTCACTGTAAAGTGAGCAGACACGTAGCTATACATGTACACGTCCCGAGGCCACCCCAGGAGGTTTATTAAATGCGACAGAGCAGCTTAACTCTTTTATGCCATCGATACCTCAAGTGTCATCTTAATTCTTGATATTTGTTAAACTACTTGAACACATTTGAACGTGATGTGTTGGTTAGCTTCTAATGAACACTTCTCCTTCAAACATTTCATAATGGAAGCTTTGGTCAAAAGTATATCATCAACTGAAAAGATTCAATAGGTTTTAGTTGAACTGAGGCCGCCTCAGCTAGTACTACTACTACTTCTACTACTTTGATTCCTTCTCCTCCTCCTCCTCCTACTACTACCACTGCTGCTGCTGCTATTATCATTCCTTCTCCTCCTCGATCCTCCTTCGTGCGTCGGCAAACCAGCGGCCACTAGCTCACCTTTTGGACCAACGGATCTTTACTAATGTGTGATTTTCTACTCGACCTGCGGCCTTTAGCGCCCTGCCGACAACACTTGCCCTCCCACTTCTCAATATCTGTACTATCCTCCCAGTACCTCTACCAACTGATCACTTGATGCTGTATGTTAAAAACTTTAAAACGTGTATTTAACGGTGACCCTAGGTTCAGGGGCACGAAATCTAAGCGACGACGCTCATCAATGTACCGCATTTCCCAATGTTTAGGCTATCA
>OZ012689.1:15005973-15020973 GCA_963942565.1 Maea johnstoni | reverse complement strand
TCTTTCTTTACTAAATTTATCCTTTCAGAGATACTGACACTACCTTAAATACTGTTCTGCCTTGTTGAAATTATTTTACTGCTGTTATATAGGAATTATTGGGCAAAATCAAGGAATTCGAGAAACAAGTTTTAAACCAAAAATTGATATTTTTTGTTTACGCAATCTACACAATGCTCTTGATAAGAAGACAAAGAAAATGATAGATCGTCATTTTTGTTTTCAAACCACGATGGTCAAAGTTTGATAAATAGGACTTTTTGGGGGCAAATTTTCAAGAAAAAGTTAGAAAAGAGTTACTCAATTGTTACCGTTTATGCCCATGGATCCTTATATAAGATATTGTTTAGCAAGGGAACCCCATTTTATGCACAGGAATTATCACACTTTATTTCTGAATTCCTGTCAAAACATCAAATCCAATTAAAGGCGGGTGACCAAATTTCAGACCCCCCGTGCCGTAACGTTATGACCCTATGCTTCTGTTGCTCTGACGGGCCTTCCCACGGGCACGGCAAACGGTACGGACAGCCTACGGGGGCAAGTCTCCTGCCTGGTCTAGCCAAATCCCTAAAAGGGCTCTAGAAATATATTTGATGGCGTTTTTCGTTACAATTCGTCATCCATGCTTATTAATCTCTTCATAGGGTGGAAATTAACACTTTTTACCGAACATTCTGACTGCAAAAATATACTTATTTTATTTTTATTTCTTGGGGACAAGAACCAAAGAGACACAATTTTCGGTGAATAACGTTTAACTCACAGCTATTTACCGAGATGTTCGGTAAATAGTGTTTAATTCAACGCTTTTTACCGAACATGTCGGTAAATAGGCAAAGATTCACCCTTATTTACTAAGATACCTCTCGGTAAATAAGAGATTATTCAATCTTATTTACCAAAATGTTCGGTAAATAACGTTGAATTCACAGCTATTTACCAAGATGTTCGGTAAATAGTGCTGAATTTTACACTATTTACCGAGATGTTCGGTAAATAAGGCAGAAAATTTTCTTATTTACCGAGATGTTCGGTAAATAAGGCTGAAAAGTTTCTTATTTACCGAGATGTTCGGTAAATAG
The DNA here is from genome assembly GCA_963942565.1 of Maea johnstoni. Lineage (NCBI taxonomy): Eukaryota > Metazoa > Annelida > Polychaeta > Spionida > Magelonidae > Maea > Maea johnstoni. The sequence continues at coordinate 15,019,888 of OZ012689.1, read as the reverse complement.
CCTCAGCCTATATATATATATATATATATATATATATATACATATATATATATATATATATATATATATATATATATATATATATATATATATATATATATATATATATATATATATATATACATATATATATATATATATATATATATATATATATATATATATATATATATATATATATATATAGGGCATTTTGGCTGGAAAAAGAGAACTGGATTTCAAATAATGAAATAGTAGGATACGCAGAGATCAAATACAAAACATCATTGTTGTATTTTTTTTCTTATCATCGTAGCAGCTAGAAGCAATTTACAATTGTCTGTAAAAAGATAAAAAGCCGTGCTGCGACATGACAAGAAGTAACGCAAAGCAGTATTAAAATTGCCTTAGATATAATTCGAAAACGACACAAATAGGAAAAAGCTGGTAAAATTTGAGGAAAGATAGGTAAATACATGGAAAAGTTTTGAAAATCCAACATGTTAGTCACCTGGAGACGACACATACTGTTATGCATATGGTATATCTTGTGTTGTATTTTCCATTTTCCTTTCTGATACTGTTAGATGATCTACCCGGCTTTATAAGGGTACATAACAATAACGAATGATGCAAGATTCTAGGGTTCTGAATATTTCCTGATTTAAAAACATAGCTCTGTAAATGTCTTCGTACTTTTTAGTTACCATCAAAAGTGGCTTTCTAACTATACGTGAAGCAGTGCATCCCTGGCCGCCCATTACCTAATCTAATGTAACTCAAGAAGCACGATCAGTGCAAACTGTTTCTCCTTGTTGCCTACAATTCAATTCAACCGAAATTGGTTACAAATATAAAAATACATATTGTTATTATGAACCGTACATCATCTAGGTAGAGAAGCGTACAAATTAAATTGATATTTGCCACCTGATAGTCGTAACTATCAAAGTCACACTAGAATCATTAAGTAATTAGGCGTTACATACTCATAATTGCCTTTTAATTGCTCAATAAATGTAGACTGTGTCATATATCAAACGGAATTTATTACAATGATAATCTATATGAGGTTAATCTTTTTAAAAGTATTGTTAGTTTACGGAAAGAGCCTGACCTGCATGTAACATACCTGAAGCCTTGATGGTATACTACTGCGTTATCATTTGACAATGTACGTAAGAGATGATTCGTATATATGCTTGATAAATATCATAAATAACTCCACGATATAAATCGCAACTGGGAAGATAAGGGCTAGGAAATTTTGAAACTGTGATTAGTTATCAAGAGAACAGCTGTTGAGCCTCAATAAGGCCAAACTGCACATAAAACACATCATTACATCATCGCCAGTTCCTGCACAATGGGGAAACTCTGGGACGTATTTCTACTGGGGAAGGTGTGATGAATACGGCCTAGCTATTCTGATTGCATGAGTAAGCGAAGGGGCACTTAAGTCAGGCGCCTGTCAGTAACACAGGCTACTAGTAGAGGCTTATTGCTGTGCACTTACCTATGACTAACACACGATGAACTCTCAAGGTTAATTAGAAATGACACTCAGCTTGAACCCCAACTTTGCTGAGAAGCAGTGCACAAACAAATCATTTTAGCAGTCCATAAAGTATACACGGCAGTGCAAAAAGAAGGAACACGAATACTTAACATCCTTGCTGTTTTGCAGCGTGCTCAACATAAATATTGTAGGATTATTTTGAGATCATACGATATTGCCATTTCGATTTCATTTATATAACATACATATTCTGATAAATTCGTTTTACGAAGGATTAAATTAGTCCAACATTAAATTGTGCATATTTATAACATATTAATAGCTTCTTTTTTGTGTGTGTGTGTGTGGCAGCAGAATAGCAGCTTACATGTACATAAAACAAATAGAAAGTCACCAACAGACGTGTAAATAGTACGGAAATTCCGCAAAATCGGAAAATGAATAATGTTCTTTCAATGCATGTATGTATGTATGTTTTATTGACCATAAATTGCATTTATGAAATCACAATACAAATAATGATAAAATTCTATACTAAGAAATAAAACTCTATCCTAAGGCATTAACATAGTGAATAGTAAACGGAAAAAGTGAGAAAAGAAATTATAACATTACTATCTAAAACTAAGCAGAAGCAGCTTAAGCAGAGATACGCTTATAAGAATAAGCCAACCCAAACGAAAATTATGCTGGGTGATAACATATATTACCATATAGACGGACTCTCTATAGTAATCAGTTAAGTTTTATATGAACACGAACACTTTCAAATGACTGTAAAAAGTTAAAAGCCAGTCAACTACCAAGCAGTCTAATGCTTTGTAGTATAGTTACATGTACATATTGCATTATTGCAAAGACAATATTAATGTCGTGCGCTTTCATTGACTGCGTGCTTCTCTCACAATGTTCTCAACTTCTTTACAGGTCGGGGTGCGTAGGAAAACGCCAATAGATCATTATACAAATATGACATCCATGTGGGGTCTCCACCAGGAATAACTTCCCCGAGAAAAGATTGTCGCTCGAGGGCGTATCCCAAGGGCGACACTCCTCTCGAGGTAGAAACCCCACGCGGATGTCATATCTGTTTTTATTATACCGAACAAATACAGAACACAAAAGAGGGGGGGGGGAAATTACAAACACCAGAGATTTTTGATAAATAATCCTCGTCTGCCTTTTTGAACTAGTTTCAGTGGTAGGTCACTCGGCAAACTCTGTGGATGTTTGGGCTAGCGATCATTATTCAACTAATTCATGGCTGTTGCCGTGAATTATTCAACTCTTTCATGAGCTGTTAAGGACAACAGCCTGTCACTAAGGAGTGAGGAAATCATGACGATTAACCTATGGCCCTTGACAAACCAGAATCAAGAATCTTCACATGAGGTATAATAATCGGAATTGATTAGGGTTTGAAGGAGGTGTTAGCCGTTTACTCCGTAACCTGATGCACCACCGGCCTACCACAACATCCTACTATGTGGCAGAGAAGAGCAAGCAATGGTGCGAGTTAGTATATGAAAATTCGTGTAGAATGCATATTTCTTGAGACTTATATTCAAGCAAAAGATGCTTATAAGGTTATCTCTGTGGTTTCTGTACTACTCTACCCCCAGTAAGACTCTTGATTATAAAACGATAATCAAATGATACTGAATTACCAAAATAAATGAAGAGTATCTTTCACCAGGATGAGCCAGACTAGGACGAATGCAAATGTCAGACGTTATGTCGTACATTCACTTCGAAAATTACGGTTATTGCCAAACGAAATTATTTTTGACAACAACTGTTTACATTTAGTTAAGAGTGATATCACAAACGTACCCCCCACCCACCCACCCCCCCCCCCCCCACCCCCTGCATCATCTTTTCATTGCAGTGGGTTAAATAACCCATCCAATATCTTGTTTATTGATATAGTTTCCTGTTGCAATTGAATGGAATAAACAAAAAAAGATTTTAGACATATCCACATAATTAGCAATGTCTCGACTTTTTGTTAAGTACCAATTGATAAATTTCAAAGAAATAAGATATTGCTCATCTTATAAAATCACCGGCAAATGACAAGCCCGAACCAAGGCTAACTAATATTCATAATCAGCCCCATATGGAATTCGGCAAAATCGTAAAAAGACTTTCAAGTCATATATTTTAGATTACAATACAGTAACGGCCTCTGAATAAATTTGGGAGGATTTGGAAAAGTAAATGTGATTTAGGCATAACCATAACATTATCAGCAGAAGGTGTGCCTATCTACCTCCCACAAACACCGCAGGCGTAGACCTAGACAAATTGCAAATCTGGCTCAGTTAGCACTGATTACCCTATATCCTGCAGTGTGTATGTATGCACATTTATCAACCATGGCTCTCGCCATAAAAGCGTACATTACTACTAATATCAGTAATTGAAAATAATAAAAATACACAAAAAATCCATAGGAAAATAGAAACAAAAGAAAGAATGAATAAAGCACCTCGTAGGACAAACTAGTAACTAGCTGATTATTAAGCTACATGATTTAAAGAGATGAGGTTGCTGTGTACCGAACATCCTAAGATATATGGCCCTGATAAGACTTCCGCTTCATATCCGTAGAAGGAAACATGATCTTAGGTACATGTATATCCCTCATAACAGTTTTACTGCCAGCAGCCTCACCGCAGGACTTGCGTCAGAAGTAGAAAGACCATTTATATAGGTTTGAATCCAGCTGCCTGGATAAAAGGGGCAAATCATTTTTTTATATAACCTAACCGTCCTCCAGAAGATTATGAAAGGAGAAGAAGTAGAGAAGAAATACCGTTTTTTTAAAGGATAATGGGATATCAACAATATATTAAGTGGTGTCAGAATTAATGAGGGAATCAATATAACTTGATACAATCAGTTAAATGGCCATTTACAGCTTTTGTTCTTAAACTTCAAAATACCCAACAGAACATAATGATATGTGCAACAGGCTGGCCGGTATTCTTTTTTCAAATCGTTATGTACTGTTATCCATTACTGTAAAGGATTCAATATCTATTAATGTATTTTACTCCTATCATAATGTAAAGAAAAGGTTTAGGTTAGATTAAGAAACCAGTTGCCCGTGGCAGCCATTCTTATGATATTTGAAGCTACATGTAGGTTATTGCTTTCTTTTATTCCAACAAGCCCTGCGGGGAGTCTGCTGGCAGTTAAAATGCATTCAGAGGATAGAGTTCTATTGAATGGAAAATATGAAATATTAATATCACTGATTCTTCAGGGGCAGGACAACACTAGAAAAACGATGCGAAACTAATTATCTTTAATCATTGGTTAATGTGGGTTAACAATCAACGATGATATCTGAACCCATTCCCTTCTCCAGAGGTTACTTTGTTCTGCTCTGGAGATGTTAAAGCTTTCACAATAGTCACGCAAAGGCCCTACCATTCAGGTACATGTAATGTCTGTCTTATAAAGGCATACGTTGGGCTAATTTCAAATGGTGGAAATGAAAAAACAAAAAAAAACTATTGATTCACGAAAGTATCCGCCCTGCGAACAGTAACCATAACATTTTTCATATTGGCAAAAAAGATATTCGAGTGCCATATCACTCATGATTAATTCCAGTTCTATCTTCTCAATCCTTATTTTTTGTTTGGCAATTCTTTTAATGAAAAAAATATGAGAGCACACATATATCTCTGTGAGCACACACTTAGGGTTACCCAACCTATGTATCAATAGTTCAGAAGGCTTGGCTAACACAGATATGAAATTTATAAATAAGATATTAAACCAGCTATCATTAGCATAATACTATGTCATTTGCACTCGCCCTGGTTATTCTCCACAAACTTTGGTCATTCAGTAAAATTTACATATTTCTTCGTAATTTCTTAATGCTACTAATACATGTACGAGCGTTTAAAGGTATACATGTAGATACAGGTAACACACATTGTGCATTTGCGAATTCATTCCTCACCCACTTGTTTATTAGACGGCTAAGCACTAAACCAGAAACACGTTGTCCATTCGGGTAAAAGTATGGAAGTAAGTTGGGCAGCGCTAATGGAACATGCGTTTGATTGGCAATAGGATGTTTACGTGACACCCGGTAACACCTAACCACCCTCTCCCTCTCCCCTAAATTTCCCCTCAATTGTAATCTCGCTGTTTAAATCTCGACTGGTGGAAAAGCCAAGACATATTAAGTCGTTCCCTTGCTGTCTGGCATTGCGATGCCTAGCAACGAGCGGCCAGGCAGCCTGTACAACTGATTACTGCCTGGGTCGGGGGTTTGGAACGGGAATGGTTTCTGTTTTGAGATTGAACAGTAATTACAGTAACGACAGAAGCCATTTCAACAATTGATCGCTCAGCCATTAAGGTGAACATTCTCCTTGGCACCTGCCACAATCAAATGGAAGGCCAGGAAAACTACCTCCTCAGGTTGTTGTGGACACACTCCTAAATTGTTTGTATTGAATTCGAAGTTAAATGTGGGCGAATACGAGGGCACCTGCAGGCCATTGGCCTAGGCCAGAAAGTGACCGGGTGCCCCTACTGGGGAAAGAACACAATGCAATATGTTTTATTTAAAGGATGAATTTGTCTAGTGAAGGGAAATCATAGTTCTCGCAAATATGGTCTGTATACCAGAGGAGAAAACAAAATTCATGTATTTTCCCCGGAAAATCATGAGATAATAAATATTTTTCCATATCCTTTAAAACATATATACCATTTCTTAATTTGCTCTGTAGGAGTCAGTGACAATAGTTTTTTATTTGTATTTCATCATCATAACAGAAAACGTAGCACCAGAAAGTAGCTTTTTTGGTCTCTCGAGCGCACACCAATTTTTCAGCTGTACAGATACATGTATACATATATAATGTCTATCATTAAATAGCAAAAGCGAATTTCTACTCCTCTATATCTATATTGACACCAAAGCTAAAACTGTGCACTGTAACCTTTCTCAAAGAATATTTCTTTACCCCCACACCAAAGTTTATCTAAAAATAAAACTTTCATCATTGGATAATATAGAGTAACAATAGCATCATGGCATATGAGAAAGAGAACTTACATATATTGAATAATGTTTGTACCGTGGCCCCAAATTCCCATGTACTGTTACTGCAACAAATTATTTTAAAGCAGTTTGAAAAAGTCAAAATAGCAATTGGCATACATTATAAAAACCCTTTTTACCCTCTATATTAAAACACCTTTTCAGGAGAAGTCAGTGGTTCCCTGCTGACTCTTCCTACGTGGCCTGCTCTGATGGCCGTGTAGTCTGAGGCGTTGCCACTGACTGCTAGCTGTCTCTCACCACTGCCTGGGTTTGTATCCCGGCTGGGGCATGAGCAAATGATGCCAGTGACGTAGGGTTAAGCCGTGGATTTCTCCGGTTCCCCCACCAGTTGCAACTGCCTAGACACGGCCTAGACGCAATTTGGCAGAAAAACTGAGAAAAAATGATAATTCCAAATTCTGGTCTCAACGTGTTCCTGAGCGGCAGCGCGGGCAGGGTCTACGAACTACAAAATCGAAGTTCGTGTAGAATGCGGTACCTTCACTACAATACCCTCGAGAATACTCATTATATAACATGGGTGCCCACATGTATCTTATTAGATTCCTCAAAAACTCTCTCTCTCTCTCTCTCTGCGGCATGTGAGAAACTTGCCAGTGACTTGGTATTAGGCGATGGCGTACACCTGGTCCTCTGGTTGTCTTATGAATTATATATATATATATATATATATATATATATATATATATATATATATATATATATATATATATATATATATATATATATACGTATATATATGATATACTCATTAGTTTGCTTTCTCTTACCAAAGATAAGCTGTGCAAGCCAACACCCTGTTCAGTTCAATTTTCATCAATCTCCAATATGCGAAATAAAATGCAGATGAAAATATGAGAATGTTGGACCTTTTACAATAACGAGGTACATGTACATTTGGTGAATAAGAAAAGAAATTAGTTAACCTGTTGAAAATCTATAATTTTCCTGAAAAAGTTGAGTTCAGTGGGACGTACGGATTTCCTTGTTGTGAGTAAAGTTCCAGAATATAGAATACCAAAAAATTAGAAATACAAATAGTAAATCTTGTATGTTGCATATAATAGGCTTTGGAAAACATGACGCATGTAGGGAAACGGATAGTGTAGAGTCACCTCCATGTAAGATATCCATTTACTAAGTCAAGGTCGGCGTCGTAGCAATACGTTAGAAAGAGTGTTAAAATCTCATTTCTATCCCAAGAAACGATTGATGACCACAATTTGCCTTCAGTTACTGATCCATAGCTCTGTATGTTTATTGCATGTCAAATATGGCCTATATCATACGGTGGAAAATCGAGAGGGATTTCTTTCATATAGCAACTCCTTACGTGTACAAAGTCAAGGTTCATATAATAAATCGCAGCTAAAATGCCACCCTTCAAGACTAAAATCGATGCCTGCCAGCATGGATTGTGTGTTAATTCGATCAGTATTAGGACTTTGTTGTAGGGCGAGACCGACTCCTCGCAAGTGTTCACACTGTGCGTCATATAATTGAAGGCAAGGGGCGTCTATGCTTCAAGACCCAACTTGAAGCATGGAAAATCTGGCAACAAAAGTTGAACGACCAGTACGTGTAAGATGTCAGGACCTATATGGTATTGGGTCTCAGCTTATCCAATTCAGCATGGATAATGGGCTTGCAGAAGTAGAGGTACACATACCCATATAAACAATTTCATACAATATTACCTACATATACATGCATACATAAATACATACATATATGCATACATACATACATATATGCATACATACATGTACATACATACATTCATACATACATACATACACGTACATACATGTACGTACATACATATATACATACATACATATATACATACATACATACATACATACTGGCGTCGTTCTACACAAAGGAGAGAATTAGATTTGGTTACGTCTAATGAAGATTTTGCAATACTTGAGAAGTGTTTGAATTCTATCCTCTGCTAATGGAACAAGGAAAAGCTATTACAGCTAGATTCAGTTAACACGCCTTAATGTAGTTAACGCTTCAAGTAAAATAGCTATCTGCGTCATCATGTCGAGCCTGTACTCTGGCTATGCATTCTCTTCAAAGAATACCTTCGGGAGACGACGGGTGCAAAGCAATAAGAACCGTTTTGCAAATTGGTCTTTGCTACATATCACCAAACCAACCATTAATGCGAATGACTCAAAGGTCAACTGAAGTTCCTGTTTACCATGGTTTATTAGTGGTAATTCAAAGTGAGAAAAGGTTAAACAAAGTATTCTATGTGATAGAGAACGAAAATATATATTGTCATACACAGTTTTAGTCCTATCGTAATTTTAGTGATAACCACATATGAGAAAGCATTTAATAGAAGGTGATATAGCATCTTGGACTTTTCATCATTCATGAATATTAACGGGGACGTTCAGTATACATTTGTGCTGGGACCAGATTAGCTTTAAAAATTCTTAAACCTCTCTATTGATATAATTTCAATTGAGGTGTACTTTTCATCAGTAAGATCGTTCTTAAGAAGATAATTTTGGGCTTTGATTCGATTTATTATGTTCATCCATCCTAGACAGGCATAACTAATTTAACTAGTGATATTAAATGAACTGAAGTGGATTATTGTAGCCTCCTTGCAGCATATCTCTAAAAGGTGTTTCGTAAATCAATGTCTTAAATGCTAAATCACCCACATATGCACCCATAGAGTAAAGGTGACAACTGTACAGTAGATCAAGTTACAGTCTCTTATTTTAGGTCACTTCTTCGAATACCTTTATTGGTGGACATATTCCGCACCACATCCATGGCTTTCAACATCTTTCCTGACGTGACCATTTGCTTTAACACATGATATAACACCTGCATGATAATAATATAAGCGATCCCGTACTCTATTTCCTCCTAGAGTGAACACTGTCCTTTGTGCCAATACGTTTCTTACTATCTGATTCCCCTTAAACAAAGACCACATTTTTTGAGGCATTAAAAGAATACCTCTATTAACATCCGTGCTGATGGACTTTAGACATAGCACAACCCAATAGCCAATTGCACTATGAGGGTACTAGATAGGCTAGTGGTTGTTCGATGAAACGTCTTATCAACGTAGGGATCAGTCAAGGCTGAGAGCCAATTACATGTTAGTGATGCTTAATTAAGGACATGGACACTTACATAATTGACCTTGACTGACGCTAATGCCTGCAGTTCCGCACGGGGAATGACTTCTCACGCTAACATATATCATTGTATGCAAGTCATGATAAATGTGAACTTACAGACCCTAGTGAATCCATGAAAAAATGGGTTTACTAATGAGAGTTTAAATGTAGTGAGTTCATTATTAGAAAGTTCCGTGACCAGTGTAATGCATGTCTAATAGCCCCGATAGCCACCTCTTATATTATTAGTTATCCGTGCTGTGTAAATGGTATATACAGTATATATCTGAGAGAAGCTCTTCCACATAATTCTTTAATTACGATAAGCACAACAAGTTCTTAGTTCAAGGTACTTGCAGCAGACATTCGAGAAAACTCGTCAGACCTGACTCACGTCGAACGAACGGCAAGGATTTCTCACTTGAACTCGAGGGTTATATACATTAGCAAAATCCATCTTAGTCATTTTTGCCATCTTATTTCCCAGATATATAGCATGTTTACAGATTATAATGTGCAAATAGGGTTTAAAACATCAAAAACAATTTCTAGCGGAGGTGCGATCAGCAGTGGCCGCCATTTTGAATTCATTAATGTACATCAATTGCGGCATTACCCCTATGCATTGTTTTCTTTTAGTCTGTTGTATTATCACTGCAAAAGGCCGGACTTAAACTTCAGTTCAGGTATGTGACAAATAACTCTTATTTCTTTGATCAGTCAAGGTTTTGTTCAGGTACTATGGTTTCCTCTTCTGCAATCCACACTGATTAGTAACGAACTAGACGCACATGTACCATTGTGGAAATAGTTGATTCACGCATTATCACAATCTTCTCTCGTAATGCTCTATTCACTACTATTTGGTATTTAGAAAAAAAGTATTTAGTTCTTTTTAAGGCGTTTGAGAAATTGGATAACATTCACAAACTTTGACATCTCGGTAGTCTGGTTTGAAACGAACGACTGAAGTTCCTGATGCACCAGTTACACCAATAGGAAAGGCACATTTGAAAAGGAACTCTATTTTATCTCTCCTACAATAGTGAGGTAATGAGTTGATGTAAGAAGCTGGGGACTTGAGGAGAGCTGGCGGGGCGTAGCTAAGGCGATGGAAGGTGCTATTCTCACCTACAGGATTGGCAATTTAGGTGGTGCGTGCGCTGTATTGTAAAAGAGATCCCTCCATTATGTGACGTTGAGCGAGTTGTGCGGTGCCACGTTATGTTTTCAGCACTGCGCCTAGGATCCCTACTCGGCCGGCCAATGTTTATTGATGGATTTTCTATTGACATAGTTTTCCCACTCCACAGGGGCTTACCAACGATGAATCTAGAATTTCGATGTATAACCGTTCCGTAAATCTTTCGTGCACATATTATAGAAATATAAGCTGAACCTCTAGCAATATGGGCCGAGTGCTTGTTAGTTATGCAGCAGCATTCAGAACGATTCTATTCGTTGATAATTTTTATGTATTTATTCATTTCTATTTATATCTATCTATCTATCTTTCTAACTATATTAATATATATATATATATATATATATATATATATATATATATATATATATATATATATATATATATATATATATATATATATATATATATATATATATATATATATATATAGGCGTGTGTGAGTATTTCCCTTTTGTTTTGTGACCTGGATTTTGTTGGTGGTTTTCCAGATACCTCGGTTTGGTTTGCCACTATTTTACAATGTATCCTTGATATGACGTAAAGGTGACGATTAACTTAATTCCAGCCTTTACAGTGATCGTTTGCTGTACATTCTAATATGTTCGAAACTTTACGAGCAAATGGCACTTTTGTGTCACCCTAATTACTTAAGGCAGTTAGTTAACAGTGTAGAAAACCCTATTTTGGTCTTGCAGTATATTCAGCAGCCATTGTATTCCAAGAGGAATCCTACTTAAAAGACGCATGTATTGCATTGACGTTACTTTGGTCTAGAATTCCCAGATCAATCTCGTAGCACGCGGAAAACTCTTTATAAAAGCAAAGCAGGCTTACCTTTTGAACTTTGTATGGCTTTCATTCTATCTCAGTGAAAGTTAAGATAAGCGCTTGTAAATCAAAGTCCAATGAAGGCAGCATTGAGATTGCTGAAAAGCCGATGGCGTGACGTCAAAGCTGCGTCTCTTCCCATCTACCTGGCTTGAATTTGAGGAGCGTGCCGATGGCTATAACTGTTTGCAGGTTCTTTATTTGCACTTCCAGAGCCTATCGGGGGGTAAATGGAATAGGATCATATTGGGAATTAGCTTTGAGTACCTGCCAACAATCGGCCATTTCCGGTCTGGGATATTCACGACATCCATGGTGGCAATGATTCTATGGGGTGTCAGTGACAGCATTGAGCTGTGTTGAACTGCCCTCCACCAGGGACGTGAGACTACCATTGTTAGCGCGTGCTCAACGCCAGCTACGTGTTTACCTAGCTTGGAAAATCGTTATGACCGAGTATTCATGGATCTGGTAGATCATCATCGTGATGTAACATATCCAAAGAGGCTGGGTACTCCTTGTACCTTTGTGTCTCTAAGATGATCGTGTAGATTAACCTATTCGCCCATAGAAGTGCCTTTTATTATCGTTGCTTTGTTTTGCACGCATACAATGTAGATAAATAACTTTGAACATAACACATCAACTAAGGGAATCATTTGAAAATTGAGGAAAGGTATTCTTGAACCTAACAAAACAACATTTTTCGGTCAGAATAATATCAGGACCAGCCATTAACATCCTCCCATTCAAGACACCTACCGCTAGAGTAAGCTGTGATACTAGGTGGCTTTAATAAATAAGGGTTTAAAGGCACATCGGTACACAAAACTGATCCTTTGTCATTGTTGAAAAACAATGGCAAAGCTTGTCAATTCTATCTGAAAATAGAAAAAGAGTAAGAGAAAGAGCAGAGCCTTGAAATCCAAAGAGAATCAAGGGATCTTTTAGATGCATGGTTTCCATGAATAGATCCACACATCCCCTTCTTTTATTAGGCGGGCAGGCTGCCACACCAGCCTAAGGTTCCCCGGGGGGGGGGGGGGGGGGGGTACGTGCCAGCTCCTAGTGCACAGCACTACTGTTTAGTGATCCATATTTTCATATTGTCGTCTTCGTACTGAAGTTATTATATGCTTTTCACCAAAACTTCACGTCTATTGATGTAATGCCTAAAAATATATTGTTGTCTCCGTACTGTCATGACGCTTCAAATACTTTGTATACTAAAGGTTAATATGTTCTGTCAGAAAAAAACAGTACATGCAACTCCAGATATTGCTTTAGTGGATATTATGTAAACGCAATATATCTTTCTTGTGTTTCAGTATCTTTTTGATTATCTAACCGTACAAAACAGAAGAACGGTGCGATAAAAGGTAGAAATTCTTTTTGCCATTTCTAGGGGATTATACTTGAAGCCCAATAATGGCTTACTGGTCCCATGTCAACAATGTTCTCACGCACAGAACCCTTATAACAGAAGCTTTGTTGACAAGGAATACGTGCCTTGAAGCCATACGACTTCTGGTGTCAAGCCTTCCCCAATCCTTCTTAGCCTAGTTCCATGTTCTTTTTAAAAATGATGATGAGAGTGAATTGCAATACAATGTTAAAGGATCGTATATTATTCTATTAAATTGTATTGCAAGATGGTGTACATTATGTAATGTTACAGTAATACAATATGTGATCTCCGGCTCGTAAGAGTAAGGCATGTTGATTTCATGGATACAATAAAACAATAAAATACTATTTAAGAACTGTGATTTTTTTGGATGCAATAGATTTGATATACAAATATGACATCCTATAGTGGGAGTAACATGAAGGAATGAATCATCGAGGGGGGGGGGGGGATTTTACCTCCGGATTCGCTCCCAGGGAACCAACCTCCCGAGGGGATCCATTCTATCATGTTACCCCCACTCGGATGTCACATTTGATTTATTACACCGAACACTTATATATATAATACGGTTACCACGTGTGCTGCATTTGGTTATCTTGGATAGGACGCATGAGTGATGGGGATGCTTTTTACCAAAGCTTCACGTCTGTTGATTTAATACATAAAAGACTAGGTTAGTTTATGAATTAATTAATACGTTATATTCACACTT
>OZ012689.1:14985776-15003273 GCA_963942565.1 Maea johnstoni | reverse complement strand
TCCATCACAGGCTACTCATCTATATATCTCCATTGATAGCACCCAGGTACTTTTATACAGACGTGGCAATTATTGTTAACAATTATAAGACAGCAATACCTGAAATATGTAGTTGAACATATTTTGGATTTTCTTCAGTAAGTACTATTCTGTTGTTGTTCACCACCACGTGCTAAATTCCTTTGGAATTTGGTGACGTGCAAAAATACGATGCAGCAGTTGTTGTTTGTCACAGTCGTAGGCAGGGAAAGTAACCATCACTTTTGGAATTTCAGATGACTATGAACAAAAAAGCAGTAGGAACTACGTACAATGAACACTCATGGGGATTCAAAATGTCTTCAATGTATGCATAAGTGCATTTCATTGCACGGAGGTTCTATTCCTAGAAATCAAGGTGGCGGGAAATGAGAAATATTCAGTGTACAAAGTTGTTCAATCTACTGAGGTCTTCAATTGAGCAGGGTTCAAACTACTTCAATCGTAATTAATTGAATAAACTTCTTTCGGGGTTGGTTGATCTACTTTGGTCAATAACAGTTACGAGTTGTTTCATTATAACTTAAACACCTGTGATTCATTAATGATGTGGCCTATTCGGGACATTGTGCGAAGGTGTCCAATGTACTGAAGTGATCAATTGGGCAAGATTCACAGTATTTCATGGTTTAGTTAATTCGACACACTTCCTTCGGGACTCGTCGAATTAACTTTGATCATCAACAGTTCCGAGTTCTTTCTGTACAACTGAAATCACTTGTGAATCACCAATGATATCACTATTCGGGACAGTTCCGGGAAGGTAACACCAGCTATTTTTATTTGCGGTAATGAGAGAAAAAACTGTTCTTGTAGAGAATATTTCGTGTTGATGTTGTGGCATGTGACAGAAGAGAGGGAATAAGGCCAGCGCCTGCCCTGGGCAGGGGCAAAGTGGCGCAGCGGAACATGCCGCAATTAGCGCAATGAGGACATCTCGCTAAGGCTACGTCATGGTGCGGTTTTTGTTACTGTATCGTTCATATGCCAATTCGTAATATAGAATTTTGTAAATGGCATATTCCGTTCATCGTTAGTTTTTTCTGGCATGTTTAAGGACTTAAAACTTTTGAAACTTTCAATTTTGCTGCCATTTACAAGCTACAGCGCCGACATTTAATTCCTGCACTGAATGCGTGGGCATCCCGGGCATAATACACGAACGCTCGCCCCCAACTTCCATCCAGTTCCTGGCCATGGTTGGCATCGTGTCTTAACATAGCTATGATTTTCAAACTACATGGGCCATTGATATGCTTGGCTTATCTTCTGACATGTTATCCATGGGTGTTTGCACAACCATGCATTGTCTGGTCGACTGGTGCAGGAACTAAATGTAAGTCGCGAGTAGGTAGAGTATACCGCCAAATCCAGCGCCTAGGACCAAGATACTGGCAACTTTCTCACCTGCCCTAAGCCGGTTTTGACTCGCACAGTATGTATGTATGTACAGTATGTACTAGTTGTACAAAATCATGCGTATACAAAACTATAATAAATCAAAAGAAAACATCAAAATACAAAAGATAATACACAAAATATACTATGCGAAAAGGTAAATAACAAAGCGCACACTCTCATGGAGGGACCACTTGTTGTTTTATATGTTGCTATAGGTACTTATTATATCATTATCTATATACAATATTTAGAAGGTAGTACCGTACACCATGGGAAAATTGGACTCCAGGTGTAAGCATATTCAAAAATATACCACTAGGTGGTCACATTACCAGTTATATGTTCTACTCTTCCACACGATTGCAGACATGGAATCGTATAAATATATACATAAAAGGGGAGTTTTTAGGTCTCCTTACGATTAGATTACACTATACAAAAATGTGAGGGGAATGAAATGATCAACGCCTTAAACCACTCAGCAATTATAATAGGTGATCTAGGAGGACGGAGGACATCTATAACTAAGTGGCAACGACAATCATTACTGGAGAAAAGTATGATTAAAGAGGAAGTAGACATTCTGAGAGCATATTATGAAGAAACTCCTGCTGAGTAAGAGATTTTGAAACATGAACCTCAGCAGAATCTTAAGAGAAAAAAATATAAGAGTTGTTTTATTATGTCTAGAGACCTGCTAGTAAAAGAGGGTAATAAGTCAGATTTTCTTTGAATTTAGAAAATGAAAAACTATGTGTCTAAAGGTATTGAAGAACTGAAAATGAATGAGCATAAAACTAACTAACCTTAAAGGAGGTAAAGAGTTTGTAGTCGCAGTCCAGGTAAATCTCCAAACATGGGTATCATTACATGTGTTCTAAAGTGAAACGGACTAAGAAAAAAACTTGAAAGGTGGAGGCTCCGGAAAAGGTTGTTTTCAACCAATCTTTCTTAGAAGTTGGCCACTCCCCAATAGTAAGACAAAGAGACATTTTTGCAAAATACTAAGGAAAATTTCTGAGAGGCTACTAATACTTAGAAAGGAAGGTCAGAATACTTCCCTATTACTAGCGGTAGTAGGAAATAAAAAAGGTTGTTCGTGTATCTATAAAAGATTTATGTCGAAAAACAGGCTGGGATACATTAAGTAAGTGTGAAAAAAATGTTCTGGACGAGATATCGAAGTTAATATATTGAATACATTTAAGAAAAAATATAAAGATTTTGATTGTACTTTTTTGAGACATTTACAGCATTAGATTATTGCATATATGATCTTTTACAAGTGAACTTTATACCGAATGAAAGTTGTCAATGGTGCAGAAATTGCCATTAAAACATTTGGAAAAAAAATGCATTTTGCACAAATTTTAAAAAGCTGTGGCAACAGCGCCTGGCGATTTCTGATTTCAGTTACGCTACATATACATCTTTAAAGAAGTTGTAACAGGACCAGTTGAGTTGATGTCTTTGCAACCCTACGACTCAGCAGATTATCCTTAAGACGAGCTAATGTCTCTTCGGCATGAGAGAGAGAGAGAGAGAGAAAGAGAGAGAGAGTATACAGCAGCATAACTTCTTTCTGTAGATATATTTGAATTTCCTCGAGTCGGTATGTATACAATCAACAAGATACATGAATTCATATGCATGTATCAATAATCTATATCTATACGCTTTGCAGCTTCCCCATTTGTTCTAATCTGCAGAGGCATTTCCCTAATCTGTATTGAAGAAGATACTGGCCGAAAGAGGGCATATTCAGGATCCGTAATTGGTCCAATTTCTGCTGCTGCAATTGAAACAATTAGCAGAGACATATATAGTCACTTCATCACCACAATAACAGATTGCAGACTGAGAATCTCTTTTTTTACGGCTTCCTGAATTGTTAATTGCGGAAGACGATTTATTTGCTTTCGAGGAAGGATAAAATAAGAAATCGTTTTACGTAACCCCACACAAAGAGCGAGGCGGAGACAGATAGCAATTAAACTCGCTGGCAAAACCTGCTCGTGACCAATGTTTCGTGCTAATCTCGTGAAGACGATGTCTACGAGTTTGTATCTTAACAACATCAATACTGCAACCGTAAATAGTTGAGGTTTGTAGAAAGTTACCGAAAATAATCTGTTTTTATGCTGGGTGTATCTTGTAATACATGTTTGTAAACATGAATTTACAACAAATTAAGATACTACAAATGTACTACAGTGCCGACATGTAATTCCTGCACCAGGTGCCTACGCAGCTCGGACAAAATAAATGACCGCACGCCCGATTGCCACCCTGTTTCCTGGGCATGTATGCATGGATAACCTTGCAACTGAACGTAGCTTAGATTTGCAAGCTACATTGGTCTTTGATGTAATTGGTTTATTTTTTGACATGTTATCCACTGGTGTTGTACAACCAGTCAATGACAGACGTCCGGTCGACTGACGCCGGAATTAAATGTCTGTACTGACTACTACTACAACTACTACTACTACTACTACTACTACTACTACTACTACTACTACTACTACTACTACTAGTCTGCGGCTGCTGCTATTACTACTACTACCACTACTACGGCTGATACTACTACTACTACTACTACTACTACTACTACTACTACTACTACTACTACTACTACTACTACTACTGACCAACTGATTTTGTCCTTGGGATTCAGCGTTCCTTTTCTCTATACATGTATGTATATCACCACTGAAGGTTTCCAGCAAGAGTTATTGTGGTTTGGCGAAACAGGTTAAGCATATATTAGCATGAGGCGGACACAGCCAGGTGAGCTTTGGAGCAAATGGTTTGTTTATTACATGGTACTCGCCTAGACAAACGCTGCTCGCTTCTGACCTGAATAGAAATAGCCTCATATATAACACAAACACATAACATTCTTCTCAGGCGCTGGAAGAAACAATGGGTTCCTTTGAATATCCCCACACAAGGCTTACGCGGCCAAGGAACATTCTCTAGGTGGCTGAACTATATTGGACGTAACACATTTACTGAGTGGCAGTGGAATGCAGCGAATAACATCACATATTGCATACAATAATCTTAAATGTGCGTTTTACTGTTATACTTAGATAGCCCTTTGCAATAGGTACATGTAATTATATGCCGGCTGGTAACATGATAATATTGCATAATGTATCATAGGTATCTATCTTATTTCAAATACAATAACATTTTGGGGTTTGAGTTATTTTTTATATACAGGAATTTAGAGTATGGCCCTGAAGTACAGTTCTGGTCTGCCTATTCGCAGATGTTATTTCAGGTTGTATCCGAAGGTGTGTTTGTGATGTATGCGAATTCTTTTTTTTTACCAACTGTCAGAAGATCTTATTTTCAGTCGTGGTTTAAGGTACTCCATTCTTTCAGCATATAAATATTGCATGTGAGCTTACCCTTCCTGCGTTCAGTGACACATTGTCTTTGTGGAACGTAGGTTGCAAGGTATCGCAATTCTCTTGTGGATGCTTTTTCTAGCATCTTCTGACGCAATGGCAAGGATTCGTGTTGCGGAAAAAATGCTATAAAACTGCATGGTGCAGTTGGGGACTGTTTCGCATACTATCATCCGTCATACGTCCCTGGGGTAGCTTAGATGGTTCCTCCGGGATGCCTTGTAGGGTAACACAATTACAGAGCGTTGGTGATGGAGTTTTACGAAGACAACATCTAACTGTTGTTCCCCTGGTATTAGAAAACGCATACGACCTCCGACTGGCGTCCTCCTTTCTCCTTTACAGAAAACCAACAGTAGTGTCCAGTAGTACAACACGTACGAGAGGTTCCATGCATGAAAATATCGTGGCATGAAGATTTCATGCATGAAAATAAAATTTCAAAGCATCAAAAGTGTTCATGGTTGAGAATTCCATGAATGAAAGTGTGTACAGTTTGATTACCCATGAAAATTTCTCGGGCGAAAAAATCATCCCGGGGTCAAAATTGTCATTTTCATGCAAGGAAATATCATTTTGATGCATGAAAATGTCATTTTTATGCATAGAAATTTCATATTTTGATTCACGACAATAGAATGTTCATGCTTAAAATTTACATGCCACGATTTCTCCTGCATGAAACTTTTCCTACGGGAAACCACAAAACGAAATGGATAACTGATATAAGTAGGTTTATCTTCTGACAGTCTGCCCACTACATGTTGCAGACTACTTAGCGCAATGAGTTTTCTACATTGAGAGAGGACGCATAACTATGATTTTCTTAAAATATATCCTGTGTGTGGTGCATTCCTCCTAATATAGGCTGTGTATGATGTCAGAACGAAACTTTAATAAGCGGGAAGTTTAAAGAGTACGTGCATCCGTAAAATATGCCTTCAACACTTTGATTCATTTTTTAACATGTGTACCAATTCATTTTTGTTTTTGAATTTTGAATTTGAGTTCTTAGTAGCATGTTTGAATAAGTATGTTTAGCACTGAAATAATTTGCGTATCCTACGTTTCAATTTCACAGATATATAGATGAATTACAAACGATCTGAACGATCTACATTGCTTTCCCATTGAAGCCCACATTGGGAAGAATAAAGGCAGAATTGAACGGTGGTCAGAGCAATACATTAATGGAAAGATGAGTTTAAACGCCTCCCTATAATTTCTGTAATTATCTTTCTCGCTGGGAAAAAAACTTTTACTAAAACCAGTTTTTACGTTATCAAAAACGTGAAAATGACATTTGCCTATAGAGTGAGTATCCTAAATGTCCCCGTGTTGTCTTTAAATGTCGTCGTGTTTTAAGAACCACGCTGGGTCTTACCTATGCTAAGGAGCGGCGAGACGCTGGCTTTCCAGAGTAACGTCGTTATAGTGTACATGCGAACAAATTGAATCAGGGACTTATCTACGAAATGGCAAAGGCAACTTCCCCGGTAATTACAATTAACACACTGGCCATCTTGAGTGGCCATCCGAATGGACTTGGACAGGTTTTATGGGATGACATCTAGCTAGTAATTGCCAAACCTTTCCCTTCATTTGTAACATTAGATTAAATCAATGAAGTGGTGGAGGTGATGGCTTGTTTGTGTCTGTCCTGTGAGGGTGACTTACCGCGCTGCTAGACGCGTCTCACAGCAATGCGAAAGCAGACTTAAACCCCAATAACTATACAATAATGTGCACTTTCTAGCGGCAAAGTACATAATTATATCAACACAATATATCTGGCTGATAAAATAGACATGGTGATAATACCAAAGACGACAGACGTCATTCAAGTACCTTTTATGTCATGCCACTAAGAAATATTCATGGTTCCTTTACTATTTTAAATGCCCGGCTTCCTCCGTGAAATATCCATTAATCAAAATAGCTGAAGAAGAATGGTCAATTAGAGCTTAGCCAAAAATTCCCTCATGATTATTCTGCGAATATATGCTATTTGCTTATTTGATTTTTGAATGAAGAAGCAGAAAACACTTTGGAAAATACCTTTAAAAGGCAAACAGGAAACATGCTGAGCATTACAAGCTTGTGTGACAAATTGATACAATACAGATAGTTGTCCGAGTGAGAGATATGTTCATAGAATATAGACTAGTGCCTATTTTGATGCATTGTGTTACGGTTGCCATATCATTTCGTACCTAGTGGCTTTGTCATGAACTACTGAATATTCGCGATATAACATCTCGACTCAATATCCTTGGGGTAGAGAGGAAAGACTAGAATAATGATATGATACATTCGCGTATCGTAGTTACCACACGCCTCCATGAAAGTCATGCAGCTATTATTGCGATATAGCACCTGTTAATGGTCGACTAGAGAAAGACAACATTGCACTGTTGTTCAACGAGGTCAAAACGAAATGCACTAATTTAGTTTCTCTTTAGACTACATGTATATCGTAACAGATCATAAACCCTTTTCAGAGTAAAATGTAAAACAAAATTGATAATTATATTCTTTATTACCTGTTTTTACGTTGGAGCATTAACAAATAGAATGCAACTTCATAGATAAACACCTTACTTTTGGAGAAAGTGCTCACAATAAAAGAACTAATATATGAGAACCAAATAGGAGGGAATTCTGCTCACAATATGAATTATCCTTACATGGAATGTGTTACAATTAAGGTATTAACTGTGCAAAGGTATAGGTAAAGGTATTCGGTTTATTAAGCTTTGTATCCAACGAAATGTCCTCACGACCTTCATTGCCTAGCAGGTCTGTACACACGTAAACCATTTCAATCCCCCGGGGATATTCCGGAGGAGCTGGTAGCATATAGTGCACAAGCTCTAAGCACTACCTTATTAATGCTAGGGAGTCATTTTGCATCTGGGTAGACGGAGGCAATATGGAATAAACTGTCTTGCCAAAGGACAGACCAAAGTGCCCCCACCCCCCCCCCCCCCCTCAACCATTTCCTCATTTAAGATATTAAATTTAGCACGACACGAAGCCTGCTCGGAAGGCCGTGTGGTCTAAGGCGCGTCGCTGACTGCACGCTCGCTCTCACCACTGTCCGGGTTTGAATCCTGGCTTGGGCATGTGTGAAAGTTGCCTGTGACTTGGGGTTAGCCTGTTGCTTTCGCGGCTACTGCGGTTTCCCCCACTACCTACAACTGGCTAGGCACGAATAAGTCACAATATGCAATACATCATGGCATAAATGTGACGAAAAACGAAATTCCAAACTGTTAACACGACATACTTCTCCAATACATGACATATGCCAAAGTAGCTCAGTTGGTTGGGTGTCGGACTAGTAATCAGAGGGTCGCTGGTTCGATTCCCGGTCACTCCGGGCACTTTGGTCGTTCTTGGGCAAGACAGTTTATTCCATATTGCTTCAGTCTACCCAGCTGCAAAATGGGTACCTAGCATAAATAAGGCAGTGCTTAGAGTGTGTGCGCTATATGCTGCCAGTTGCTCTGGAATATCCCCCGGGGGATTGAAATGGTTTCTGTATGTACAGTGCCTGCTAGGGGAGGAAGGTCGTGTGAGCACTTCGGTGGATACAAGACTTTAAACCGAATACCTTTACCTTTACCTTTATATGCCAGCAGTAGTCTATTAATGCGCAACATGGGATGATACAGTAGCAGTAACCGGAGCCACAATCTCTTATCTCTGATGACGTATATTCTAGTACATAAACACCTTTTTTCTGCCACATTGTTTCTAGGTCCAGACTAGCAAGTTGGTTATGGTTTGATATCCGTGGTGAAAGACAAATGGGAAAATCACATCACCGAAGTCACTTCCAAATTTTAACAGTCGATTCGAGAACGCGGCCTATAACACTACCCACTAGATTGTGAGCAGAATATTTGCAATTTTATAAATATTCGTCTATCAATGGAGCACTAGTTTGTGCTAATAATACACTTATCTCCTGTGACAAGCCCTTGCCTAGACTAAGCATTTTTCACCTTTTTCAATAATTACCCTTTGAATCACTTTGGTTTAGTTCTTCGTTTGCTCACCAGGTGGCCACAATGAATTAGAGATAAGAACAGAAAAGGCCGGATTTCATTATTCCATTGACTAGGAACTACATTTCCCCCATACCCCCTCCAAACACACAGGTTAATGCCCAGAATCAGCAATCACTGGGCACCAGTGGCGGTACGGACTGGGAGCACGTGGACTTGCTATCGGAAATTATCCTCTGAATCAAATCCAATTACCGGATCCTCCTTAAATCGCCGGTATCATTCACAATGGCAGCGCCATATGTTTCCGCCCATCTATTATGAAGGCAATATTCCTAATGCCCCCTTTGAGTATATGGCGGTCTCATTAGGCACAATCTATCTTGCAGTAGTCTATTTGTCCTGAATGGCTCCTGTATCTTGTTCAGCTTAGAACATATGGCAGTTTGCCTGATAGTCACTCGTAAGTGCGGACTGCACTATAAACTAGGATATAGCACTTGGTGATTACAATGTGGACCCCCACATCACAATTACGGCAAGCTCGGAGTGAAAGCCGTGCCCTCTAAATACAAACTCACGGATAATAATCCACGCTTTTTGTGTTCCAACGGATTCTTCATTAAAAGGTTTTACAATGCTATAGTTTGGATGGTATTAATGTACCGTATGTTGATTGAATGAACTTTATAATGCACTCATATTTGGTTATTTGGTGAAAGATGCATCAGTGTCCGCTACATACAAATATGTAACGGAGATACGAAGTTAATGCGAACATGAATGCTTTGGATATTCAGTTTAACAAAAGTTAGTTTTTATATTCTAAATGAATTAGTGGATGAATAAATGAAAGAATGGATTAGTCAATGAAAGACCAAATGAATGAACAAATAGGTAAGTAGATAAATACAAATAAATGAATAAATGAATGAATGAATGAATGAAAAAATACATAAATAAATACATAAATATTTTGATACCTTAATACCTTTATCACTTCATTCTCAACTTGAAATGAAATACATGAAAAATAAAACGATATCAGTAAGTATCTTTCGGAGTTCATATCAATAAGAATAACTATATGAAAATATACATCCGTTAGATATCGACCCCTATGTCATATCACTATATCCATAGAGTTGCTATCATTTTCATCTTCATGAGTACAGATCCAAGACATTGAAGATTATAAATTTGCATTTCTCAGACAGACTAGATTGACAACTATAACTATTAATGCGTTCAGATTGTGGAATATATCATTTATATCACGCTGCTCGATATGGCCCCGACGTTTCACGATTATGGCTTAGCTTTATGTCTGAAGTGCTGAGTCTAAATCAACGGTACCTCTATCGGCTGCTATTACTAGCGGCAACTGCTATTTCCTAAACGATCCTTAACCCTATGACTATAAAAAAGAATAAACCTGACTAAGCTCTGCTCTGGATATGTGATATATATCACGAAGCAACTCGGCTTCGCCTCGTAACACCTCGGTTTTAATGCATACACCACAGCTTTCTTGTCGTTTATCTACCACGTGGTGCAGAGGTGATGTCTGGAGGACCCTGTCTGAGTATGGCCCAGCATTATGGAGACAGGAGAGTAACCCTGCTGTGTATAAGCCACTGACACTACTGTACCCTATCTTGGCCAACCGGTAGGGGAATGTGACTTGGTGGGGTCAGTAGGGCTGATTATATGCAAAAGCTTTAACATTTGTAAAAATCTCAAAATGACCCTATTTTCACAACTTAACCCTATAAGCCCCCTTAAACCAAGAAGACATGCGTCTAAAAGTTAGTCAAACAGTCAAATATAGCGCACAACCTGTCACACTTCCAGATCACCACATAATAGGTTGTGCATAATAATAGCCAACAACCAATTACATTAACAGCCCCGCGTCCCCAGAAATTGTCAGAAGTCGTCTGCATCAACTCCAATTGGCCTCAACGCTTCAACCTTTATCTTTATTGTCATCCACTCTTTCCACTATATTTATTAAGCAATTTCCCTTTGAAAGATGGAAGTATGACCTAGTTAAAAAACAAATTCTAGGACCACATGAAAAGTGGCCAACTTAAATGTCAAGTCATTTCCCGTGTATGATTTCTGAAATCCTATCAACCGTAATCAAGGCCGTCCAAAATAAAAATGCAAAATCTTTTTACGCATTTTAGGGGGAAAGTAGCTGTCAAAAGCCTAAAATCCACGGTCAAAAAGCCTAAATCGCTTGTCAACAATAAAAACCCTCAACAAAAGTATAGATTGTGCGATCATTTTATTCAAATGTAAGTTCAAACTGCATAAGTAGCAGTGGAAAATGTTGATGTATCAACAAACTCAACCTCAAGCTTCACCAAATAAGAGAGTGTTGATGTATCAACAAATCCTAAAGCAACATCAAGAAAGGCACTGTAAACATGTTGATGTATCAACAAAATCAATATCAAGCTTGATCCAAATCGAGAATGTTGATGTATCAACAAACACCTGAAGCAAAATCAAGAACGCCAGTGGAAAATGTTGATGTATCAACAAAATCAGCTTTAGGCTTTATACCAAAGATGACTTTGTTGATACATCAACAATTTTCCACTGGCGTTCCTGGTGTTGTTCCAGGTTTATGATGATAAATTAACACAGTCTAAACTTCAAGTAGAGTTTGTTGATACATCAACATTTTTCTCTGACTTTCTTGATGTTACTTCAGGTTGTTGTTGATGCATCAACATTCTCTATATTTGTAAAGCTTGAACTTGATTTTGTTGATACATCAACATTTTCCACTGGCTTTCTTCCTGTTGCCTCAGGTTTTTGTTGATACATCAACACTCCCTATTTTGGTGGAGCTTGAACTTGATTTTGTTGATACATCAACATTTTCCACTGGCTTTCTTCCTGTTGCCTCAGGTTTTTGTTGATACATCAACACTCCCTATTTTGGTGGAGCTTGAACTTGATTTTGTTGATACATCAACATTTTCCACTGGCTTTCTTCCTGTTGCCTCAGGTTTTTGTTGATACATCAACACTCCCTATTTTGGTGGAGCTTGAACTTGATTTTGTTGATACATCAACATTTTCCACTGGCTTTCTTCCTGTTGCCTCAGGTTTTTGTTGATACATCAACACTCCCTATTTAGGTGGAGCTTGAACTTGATTTTGTTGATACATCAACATTTTCCACTGGCTTTCTTCCTGTTGCCTCAGGTTTTTGTTGATACATCAACACTCCCTATGTTGGTGGAGCTTGAAGTTGACCTTAGTGATACATTAACATTTTTCCACAGAATTTCCTGATGTTGCTTCTGATTTTTGTTGAAATAAAAAGGCAATATACGTGTTTCAATATATATCATCATGAAAAGGTGAAATTGCACCTTTTTTGAACAGATTTTCTTGAAAATATATCTTCGAGGATGATGTCCAAGATAAAGAGGGAGAATAATTTCCAATGCCACTTTAGTAGGGGGCAACAACTTTGTGCAAATGTCAGATATGATGGTAATCAGGAGTTCGAGGTCATTTCAAAGTTATTAGAGGTTTTGACAACAGTGTTTGAAATTTTCTATTTTCTAAGGTCTTTGGTGGCTAAATGTCAGAAAGTAGTGGTCATGTACTCCAAAGATACAATTCCAACTCCGAATTTGGCTCTTTCTGCCCCAAAGTGTTTATATATAAACATATACTGTAAAACTGGTAATGATTGCGTGATTCTAATTATTGCGTTTTTATGCGAATGCATGAGGACGCAATAATTAAAACACGCATAAATCTGTCCCTTCTGTTTCAGATATCTGACGTCTGGTGGCGTTGTGATCGTTAAGTAATTCAAGTAGCATTCGTTGAGGAAAGATTTGAAGACGAAATATTCTGAAATTAAAGAAAATACTTACATCGAAAGATTCAGCAGGTCTTTAACTATATACCCAATGTTTTTGGGTAAGAAATTCTATCTATATTTTCGATCTCAGCCATAAATCTGCACTACTACGAATGAGCTGGCTGTTGTTGAGATCGATAAACAACATGGCGGACGAGATGTGCTGTGATCGTAATCATAGTCACTCATACCCATTTTTCATTAAATCAGTTCTACCCTTTATGATTCTTGTTTTTAAATGACATTTAAACCGGAGCTAGATGAAATACTCAAGAAAATGAATATATATTTAGATTTTAGTCTTATGATGTTTGTGGCCTGAAAAAGGAAGAAATTTAACATGGGATCAGTACTTTCCACCGAATCATTTATCATCTCATTTATTTCTATTTTATCTTCAAGTTCAAGTAATTCTGATAAATCCAGATGTAGTGGTCTTGTTCCCTGGCCGTGTTTAGTTTATTGTTTTACCGTTAGATGGCGCTGTTTATTGGTGGAGATTCGCATTAATTAAAACACGCATAAAAGAGAAAATAAAAAAACGCAATATTTACTACACGCAAACATTACCAGTTTTACAGTATATATATATATATATATATATATATATATATATATATATATATATATATATATATATATATATATATATATATATATATATATATAGCTTTTGACTACTACTACTACTACTACTACTACTACTACTACTACTACTACTACTACTGATATCAGTCATTTCAGGCACGGCAGGCCTATCCATTTTAAGACACTAGTGATTTACATATAACATGTCTATCTTTCATGCTTTTAGTTAAAAATAACATGCATAATGGCATTAACTCAGGCACTGCAGGCATAACTATGCATGTGGTAACCTGACACCCCATTTCACTCGCAGCTTGTCAAATGGGTTGGGTCTAAGAAAACCTGCATTGCATCCACAGCCGTGTGTACTGCTGAGAACACCAGCAGATCTACAACCAGGAAAGTAATGACTATAGCATCACGTTATATTATCTTTGGTAATCATAAGGGCACTCAAATCCTCCTTTTCCTCTTAGTACTACTACTACTACTACTAACATCACTACTATACTACTACTACTACTACTACTACTACTACTATTACTACTACTACCACTTCTACTGCTAACATTACTACTACTACGACTACTACTACTACTACTACTAACATCACTACTATACTACTACTACTACTACTACTATTACTACTACTACCACTTCTACTGGTAACATTACTACTTCTACTACTACTACTACTACTAATAAAAATAATACTAATTATAATAACATTATTATGACTACTACTTGTCCTGCATCTGCTACTAGTTTGGCATCTCCTACTTCGACTACTACTACTACTACTACTACTACTACGTCTACTACTACTACTACTACTACTACTACTACTACTACTAGTGCTTCTGCTGCTCTTACCACATACTTTTTTCCCAAATAACCTAGATCTACCATACTCTACCATGCTTGGTAGATGATCTTCATTCATGTCCATTTCCCTGAGCGTATTTTCCCATGGTCCTGCCTAGAGTGGATCATTTCACCACAATGGACAGAATGGCAGGGTGAATCTGTGCTCTAATTGCTGGTGGACGGTTCCATTAAGACACAGGAAAGGGTTAATTATCAATAGAGACTGACACCCCACCCTGAAACTGGAGACAGCTTTTGTTTGGCCTATTTGCATACTACGTCCATCTGTGCAGCACTCGAATTGAGGAAATGACTGGGTGGTCTACTTCATGGATGTAGATTCTAGACAAGCAATTGTGCTTTACCACCCCGCCGAATAGATACACATGGGTAGACCCATGTAAGTACATCATGTCAAACTTAGTATGTTATATCAAAGGGAAAATGAAACAGATATGCGGGGAGTGTACAAACTACTTACATTACGAAAAAAGGATGGGCTTCTCAGAATAAATATTACTCTAGGCACTGCTTTGAAAATATATTACTATTTCGTCTACTAATATATAGTTGATGCGTCTATGCTATTACTACTACTACTACTACTACTACTACTACTACTACTACTACTACTTCTTCTACTACTACTACTACTACTACTACTACTACTACTACTACTACTACTACTACTACTACTACTACTACTATCAGCACTAGTATTACTTCTACAAACAGCAGTAGTAGTAGTAGTAGTAGTAGTAGTAGTAGTAGTAGTAGTAGTAGTAGTAGTAGTAGTAGTAGAAGTATACATTAGAAATTAATATCTATCATGTTAACTAAGAAAAGAGAGAAGTTTCTTTCTCATTAACAAGAAATATGTCATGGTCCCACATTGATTGAACTTTGACTAATACCTACAGGACAAAGCCCTACTGCTTCGAAAATTGCTGCGTGTGTCAGTGTGTCCAGTTCTTAGCTGTGACCTGCATAACCCAGATGCTAATGCGATACTACTACTACTACTACTACTACTACTACTTCTTCTTCTACTACTACTACTACTACTACTACTACTACTACTATCAGCACTAGTATTACTTCTACAAACAGCAGTAGTAGTAGTAGTAGTAGTAGTAGTAGTAGTAGTAGTAGTAGTAGTAGTAGTAGAAGTATACATTAGAAATTAATATCAATCATATTAACTAAGAAAAGAGAGAAATTTCTTTCTCATTAACAAGAAATATGTCATGGTCCCACATTGATTGAACTTTGACTAATACCTACAGGACAAAGCCCTGCTGCTTCGAAAGTTGCTGCATGTGTCAGTGTGTCCAGTTCTTAGCCGTGACCTGCATAACCCAGATGCTAATGCGATACTACTACTACTACTACTACTACTACTACTACTACTACTACTACTAATACTACTACTACTACTACTACTACTACTACTACTACTACTACTAATACTACTACTACCACTACTACTACTACTACTACTACTACTACTACTACTACTACGACTACTTCTACTACTACTACTACTACTACTACTACTACTACTACTACTACTACTACCACTACTACTACTACTACTACTACTACTACTACTACTACTACTACGACTACTTCTACTACTACTACTACTACTACTACTACTACTACTACTACTACTACTACTAATACTAATACTACTACTACCACTACTACTACTAATACTACTACTATGATAACTACTACTATGATAACTACTACTACTTCCACTACCACTACTTCACTACTTCTACTACTACTACTACTACTACTACTACTACTACTACTACTACTACTACTACTACTACTACTACCAGGTGCGGAACCTGGAATCCTAATGTGTGCAGGGTATCTTTTTTGATAATACTTAGTTATGTATTTGGGGTCAGTCACAAAGGTTAAAACTGCTGCATGAAATGCTAGTAAATTTGGCAGTTGCCCATATCAAAGTGCGCACGTTGAACCCTCCCCCCCCCCCCCCCCCCCCCCCCCACACACACACTATTGATTCGAAACTGACCAGGTCACTAAATCAAGCCAGTCAAAGCCAACAGTTGTGTCTTATGTTCTCAAACTTTGCTCAGGGTGTCCCTGTATGCCTATCTATCTATCTATCTATCTCACGCACACACACAGGGCAAGCAAGTAAATGAAAATGAATAACCTCCCTCTATATAGCGAGGGTTAATAAAAGTGTATTTTTAACCGACCACTCTAGAGGGAGGTTTTATAAAATCTAATACTAGTATATAATCCTACTATAGGAGTAAGGTAAATATATCTCAAGCAATGACTGGTTGATTGGCTCGTTCTCCTGGCAGATGGAACTCTCATTACTCAGAGTCGCAACATAAACCATATGTGAATCCCTCTTTATATCATGAATATCATAGCACGAAAATCATCTTTATTTCTATCTTTTGAAGTGTTTTAAATGTCTGATGTTGAATCTGATACCTTGCTTGTAAGTCATAACTTATATGAAATTTTGGAATAATTATGAAGCATTCGCTTCCTAATAGTACTAAAGAAAAAGAACTGTTTGTTTGAGAAAAATGTAAATACTGATTGTGGGACCTCTGCAGACGTGAGTTCTTGGTGGCCCATTTCTACCCAGAATCCCTTGCTTATCTGACAATGAGGTTAGGCGGTGAGTTTTCGCTAGGTACTCCGGCTTCCGCTACTACTTGCAACTGGCCAGTCACAACTCATACGCAATAGAGCATAAAAAGTTTGAAAAAAATAAAATTCCAAATTCCTACGGACCTGACACACCTAGTGAAAATAAGGAGAATTTCAAGAATTTTTTGAATGAGAATTTTGTCTTTTATCATGGGGAAAAGCACATTTCCCGTCAAATTCAATTCTCAAGTGTTAGTCTGTTGCTCAGACGATATTGAAAAAGTCATCATCCCTCCTTAGCGACGGGAGCTTGAAAATGTTAAACTTTGTAGTTAAATTCATCTTGCAATGATAAGATGAACTGATAGCAGTAAAGCAATGGGGCGAAACGCGAATGGGTGGTTGGTAGAGTACCTGACCTGGCAGTTTCCTCTGCATGATATCAGCATCCTAGTAAATACTTCTATTGAACTATTTATTATAAGTAACCTTTGATACTATAGATTTAAGGTAGAGGGGTGAACTTCTTTTTCGGGTGTGTTTCTCATTTTGGATGCATCATATAGCATGAATATCACACACACACACACCTTATAAAAGGATGCAGGAGTGGTAAT
>OZ012689.1:14970776-14980776 GCA_963942565.1 Maea johnstoni | reverse complement strand
CTCTACACACCAACTCTCTTCGAAAGTTGCATAACAACTTTGTATGAGTATCAAACAGGTAAAAGGTAAAATTATGAGCAGCAATTGGCTGTACAAAAAGACAGGGTGGTAGAGTTATTTTTCATATATTTCATGTTGGTAAATTCAGACAAAAACAGTGGCTAGCAGTCACTGAAACTTGTAAATCTACCTGTCTCGAAGTATGCAGTTCTATGTTCAGACCACTTCCCTGATGCGTATTATGTAAGGAATCACAAACTACAGTCATGATTATTTATAAAAGGGGACTTGGTGGACAGCAAATCATAAGGTTATTTGAATATTCATGAACATAGCTCAACATCTGTCATATGCAAATACATTGGATACCTGTGTGACTATAAAGTAAGGGTTGAATAAAAACAATACTAGAATGTACATCACCAATCACCAAGATTTTCAGTATTTGATTTTACTTGAAGCTAGCTGTTCTACAAAAACTGTTTTCTTTCATGTAACCTACACAAACACTAAAGGAAATGATTGATGTTCCAAGTACTGATAGCTATTTCCTGCGTTGACTAACTTCTATGTCCTGGGATCTAGATGTGTAATGTCACACGGTTATAATTAACCCTTTGTTTATCATTTTCCTTTAAGGAGTTGTTACTTCCTTTTGTTGTTGCCAAAGGGACCTAGATATTAAACAAAACCCAAGTTGTAAGACAACCAACACAATCCTTAAGTCTATTTTCAATTGTACAGATTAATGATGACCATGTTTAGGTACCTAGAATTGTATGCTAATAAACTTAACTGTTTAACAACAGGAAATATATGAAATATAATTCTACTACACTGTCTTTTTGTACAGCCAATTGCTGCTCATGATTTTACCTTTTACCTGTTTGATACTCATACAAGTTGTTATGCAACTTTCGAAGAGATTTGGTGTGTAGAGCACTTATACAGTATATGATACACTGCTCAGAGCTAGGGGACATGAAGTGGGCTGCCACCCACTTGAGTCACAGCTGATAGCAGTTGAAAAACATGGCGGCTACCAGGGGCTGCTAGGGGCTGGCTGAGGCTGCTTTCAATACACGAAATTCTCCCCTAAGGGGATCACTAAGAGAAAAAGGAGGACAGCATCCTATTCTTGAAGTGTATTACTTTCAAATAAGCTAATATGCATGTGAGCCTTTAGTTCCCCTTTAAAGATAATGTGAGTTAAAATGTTATTAATAATAATAATAATAATAATAATAATAATAATAATAATAATAATAATAATAATAATAATGATGATAATAGTAATTATAACAACAACAACAGTAATAATAATAATGATAATAATAGTAATAATAATGATAATAAAAAAATAACAACAACAACAACAATAATAATAATGATAATTATAGTGATAATAATGATAATAAAAAAATAATGATAATTATTATAAGAATGATACAAATGAAAATACTATTGAATACTTTTACTATTGCTGCTGCTGCTGTTGATGCTACTACTACTACTTCATTTAGCCATCACTTATCAGAAGAAAAGAGTCGTCATAATAATAATAACAATAATAATAATAATAATAATAATAATAATAATAATAATAATAATAATAATAATAATAGTAATAATAATAATAATAATAATGATAATTATGATAGTTATAATAATAATGATAATGATATCGATTACTATGATGATACAAATGAAAGTAATTATGAATACTATTAGTAGTAGTAGGTGTAGCAGTAGTAGTAGTAGTAGTAGTAGTGCTACTACTACTACTACTATGATACAAATGAAAATACTATTGAATACTTTTACTATTGCTGCTGCTGCTGTTGATGCTACTACTACTACTTCATTTAGCCATCACTAATTAGAAGAAAAGAGTCGTCATAATAATAATAACAATAATAATAATAATAATAATAATAATAATAATAATAATAATAATAATAATAATAGTAATAATAATAATGATAATACTAATAAAAGTAATAATGATAATAATAATAATAATAATAATAATAATAATAATAATAATAATAACAATAATAATAATGATAATTATGATAGTTATAATAATAATAATAATGATAATGATATCGATTACTATGATGATACAAATGAAAGTAATAATGAATACTAGTAGTAGTAGTAGTAGTAGGTGTAGCAGTAGTAGTAGTAGTAGTGCTACTACTACTACTACTACTACTACTACTGCTGCTGCTGCTGCTGCTGCTGCTGCTGCTGCTGCTGCTGCTGCAGCTGCTGCTGCTGCTACTACTACCATTAGCTGTCAGTTCTTAAAAGAAAAGTGTTGCAGTAGTAGTAGGAGGAGGCGGAGCAGGAGCAGTAGTCGTAGTATTGGCACTGGTACTAGTAGCAGTAGTAGTAATAGTCGTAGTTGTACTGTAGCTGGAGTAGTAATACCAATCACTGTGGTTGTAGTTAGATGAATATGAAGAGCTGGGGATAGTCTAGGTTAAAGGTAAACTCAAACTCTCTTCATCAACTATATCCCTTTTTATAACTCTATAAAGCATTATATCGCAAAGAATAAAAAAAATGGATGACAATAAAACATAGGGTCTGTTAATCCGGTTTTATTGGCTAGGCCCTACAATTGAAGTACCCATATACTCTGAAAACTGAACATACGGCATCAAGTCGAGGAATATTTCAAATGGAGTTGATGGGGGATTGGTAAGCTGAAAGGCATAGTACAGTATTGGACAAAGTGAAAGTGGCATCTAAAAGTCCATTTAAAAAAATACCCCACATCAAAAAATCCACGAAACCTTGTATAAGCTATCATTGACAGATCCCCTTACGTTTCCGATTTACATCATCGTTTCCCCGACCACTCTAGAAGGAGGGTAAATACAATTGTAATTATTCTCCCTCGACGGAAGGAAGGTAAATACATTTAAAGCAATGACTGGTTTACTGCTAATTTGCGAGGGTCGCAACAACGACCGCGTGCATGTCCTTCAGAATATAATAGAGTAGTATTAGTACAACAAATAACACGACTTTATCAATAATGGAACTTGTATTTATTTATATGTGTATCTATCAATATATATCTGTCTACCCATCTGTACTGTCTATCTGTATTTCCATCTATCTATCTATCTCTCTATCGACCTACCTACCTATCTATCTTATATCTATCTTTTTATCTATCTATCTATCTATCGATCTGTCTATCTATCTATGAGCGCACTTGTATATAGATAAGTATTTATGTATGTCTCCGTGTGTGTGTGTGTGTGTGTGTGTGTGTGTGCGTGCGTACGTGTTCACAGAAAGATAAATAGATAGATAGACGGATAGTTATAGTTAAAAGTCATATTTTCGGTGCCAGACCATATGGACGACAATGGATTTTGTGACGTTTAGGATTAAGACGTCTGAGCAGTAAACACGCAGACCTTCATTTATTTAATACTCACTCATCTATACTCAGACCGGGACCATATGCAGCACCGATAGAACATAATATATATTTTATCGTATCACAATTCTCATTGTCTTATCCATTCCTATCCTTTATTGAAGTATAGTTAG
The DNA here is from genome assembly GCA_963942565.1 of Maea johnstoni. Taxonomy (NCBI): domain Eukaryota; kingdom Metazoa; phylum Annelida; class Polychaeta; order Spionida; family Magelonidae; genus Maea; species Maea johnstoni. The sequence goes on along the minus strand of OZ012689.1, from coordinate 14,977,200 downwards.
ATATCACATTATTTGTTATACAGATATAACCGATACTCCCATATTGAAACCATGAGTATTATAGAGTCCCTGGTTTATCAGAATGATACGCACCTAGATATAATAATAATAATAATAATAATAATAATAATAATAATAATAATAATAATAATAATAATAATATTTGATATTTGATATAGCGCCCTTTCCACCTATAATGTTCAAAAGCGCTTTAAAGAAAAGAAAAAAGAAATGAATTAATTGCTCTGCTGAAACTTCAGGAAATGTAAGTGCATCCATCGCATGAAAATATCATAAGCTCTTCAACATTAACCTATTATTATAATTAGAATTCGCATTCCATCTCTTTTCGTCGATGTGTAAAGATATACAATTAAAGTAAAAGTAAGGAAGAGGGTGAGAATATTAACTGACCACATGTCACCTATAAACTGTCAAATTTGGTTTCAAGTAACGCGCCAGCATATATCTCACATTTTGATATTTAATACAAGCTGAGTGAAAAGGGTTTGTTTGACAAATTAGTACTCGCGCACCTTCTTTGGAGAAACATCGAGTTTGGTCTTCTCGGGCGGTACAAAACTATGTCGAGGCTTATAGAAGGGCGTTTCCTATAAATGATAGTAGTGTGAGCCTGTGAGGTGCAATGGAAAAAAGCAAATAAAAACCTTATGATTTTTGGGGAACGAAAATAAAACTTTATCTTTTACTGACCACTGAGTTAAGGGAGGATTAATTAAACGTTTTACCCTTCCTCTGACGAGAAAGGGTTAATAAAACTTTGTTTAAGCTCCCTCTACGGTCAGGGAGACTAAATAAGACTTCGTTTTCCCCGACCACTCCAGAGGGAGAGGGGGTAAGTAAATACAACTGTATGCATACTCCTTCTACAGAAAGAAGGTAAATACGTTTCAATCAATGACTCGTTGCTCAGCTCATCCTGTCAAAGTGAACCTATTTACTTGCGACAGTCTTGTGCGACAGTTGTGTAGGTGCGTTGTGAAATCGATCTCACAATGCTTTTACAAATATATTTATTGTTTTCAGTTTGATTATGGTTAGGGTTAGGGTTAGGTTAGGGTAATATCAGCTAAATATAAGGCCAAATAGAAAAGAAAAAGCTAGGTTTATTATAAACGGGAAAGATAGGGAATGATATCACAAATCAGAATATCAATATCAATATCTAACATCTATATGCCTGTCCGTTCGTGTTTGTATATACCTATCTCTTTATTATCTATCTAATATATATCTATGTATGTATGAGCTTACACGCACGCACACACGCACACACACACACACATGGATAGATAGAAATAGATGCATTGATAGATAGTTGATGCAGTTCCTAGATAGAAAGAAATACAGACTAGCAGAAAGACATGTAGATAGTTGTTAGATATTGAAAGAGATACATGTAAACAAATAAATTTAACTGACGCAAATTGATTGGTTTCCTTTGTCCCTCTGTCTGGGGTGGTGGGGTAAAACTAAGATTTTATTTACTATCGCCAAAAGAGGGTCGTGAAAATAATTTCCACTCCTGCATCCTTTTATAAGGTGTGTGTGTGCGATATTCATGCTATATGATGCATCAAAATGAGAAACACACCCGAAAAAGAAGTTCACCCCTCTACCTTAAATCTATAGTATCAAAAGTTACTTATAATAAATAGTTCAATAGCAGTATTTACTAGGATGCTGATATCATGCAGAGGAAACTGCCAGGTCAGGTACTCTACCAACCACCCATTCGCGTTTCGCCCCATCGCTTTACTGCTATCAGTTCATCTTATCATTGCAAGATGAATTTAACTACAAAGTTTAACATTTCAAGCTCCCGTCGCTAAGGAGGGATGATGACTTTTTCAATATCGTCTGAGCACAGCTAACTCTTGAGAATTAAATTTGACGGGAAATGTGCTTTTCCCCATGACAAAAGACACAATTCTCATTCAAAAAATTCTTGAAATTCTCCTTATTTTCACTAGGTGTGTCAGGTCCGTAGGAATTTTGAATTTTAATTTTTTCACTTTTTATGCTCTATTGCGTATGAGTTGTGACTGGCCAGTTGCAAGTAGTAGCGAAAGCCGGAGTACCTAGCGAAAACCACCGCCTAACCTCCTTGTCAGATAAGCAAGGGATTTTGGGTAGAAATGGGCCACCAAGAACTCGCGTCTGCAGAGGTCCCACAATCAGTATTTACATTTTTCTCAAACAAACAGTCCTTTTTCTTTAGTACTATTAGGAAGCGAATGCTTTATAATTATTCCTAAATTTCATATACGTTATGACTTACAAGCAAGGTATCAGATTCAACATCAGACATTTAAAACACTTCAAGAGATAGAAATAAAGATGATTTTCGTACTATGATATTCATGATATAAAGAGGGATTCACATATGGTTTATGTTGTGACTCTGAGTAATGAGAGTTCCATCTGCCAGGAGAACGAGCCAATCAACCAGTCACAGTTTTATTAACCCTCGCTATATAGAGGGAGGTTATTCATTTTTATTTACTTGCTTGCCCTGTGTGTGTGCGTGAGATAGATAGATAGATAGATAGGCATACAGGGACACCCTGAGCAAAGTTTGAGAACATACGACACAACTGTTGGCTTTGACGGACTTGAATTAGTGACATGTTCAGTTTCGAATCAATAGTGTGTGTGTGGGGGGGGGGGGGGGGGGGGGGGGGTTCAACGTGCGCACTTTGATATGTGCAACTGCCAAATTTACTAGCATTTCATGCAGCAGTTTTAACCTTTATGACTGACCCCAAATGCATAACTAAGTATTATCTAAAAAAGATACCCTGCGCACATTAGGATTCCAGGTTCCGCACCTGGTAGTAGTAGTAGTAGTAGTAGTAGTAGTAGTAGTAGTAGTAGTAGTAGTAGTAGTAGTAGAAGTAGTGAAGTAGTGGTAGTGGAAGTAGTAGTAGTTATCATAGTAGTAGTTATCATAGTATTAGTATTAGTAGTAGTAGTGGTAGTAGTAGTAGTAGTAGTAGTAGTAGTAGTAGTAGTAGTAGTAGTATCGCATTAGCATCTGGGTTATGCAGGCCACAGCTAAGAACTGGACACACTGACACATGCAGCAACTTTCGAAGCAGCAGGGCTTTTTCTTGTAGGTAGTATTCAAAATTCAATCAATGTGGGACCATGACATATTTCTTGTTATTGAGAAATTTCTCTCTTTTCTTAGTTAACATGATTGATATTAATTTATTATGTATACTTCTTCTACTACTTCTACTACTACTACTACTATATACTACTACTACTACTACTACTACTACTACTACTACTACTACTACTGCTGCTGTTTGTAGAAGTAATACTAGTGCTGATAGTAGTAGTAGTAGTAGTAGTAGTAGTAGTAGTAGTAGTAGTAGTAGTAGTAGTAGTAGAAGTAGTAATAGCATAGACGCATCAACTATATATTAGTAGACGAAATAGTAATATATTTTCAAAGCAGTGCCTAGAGTAATATTTATTTTGAGAAGCCCATCCTTATTTCGTAATGTAAGTAGTTTGTACACTCCCCGCATGTCTGTTTCATTTTCCCTTTGATATAACATACTAAGTTTGACATGATGTACTTACATGGGTCTACCCATGTGTATCTATTTGGCGGGGTGGTAAAGCACAATTGCTTGTCTAGAATCTACATCCATGAAGCAGACCACCCGGTCATTTCCTCAATTCGAGTTCTGCACAGATGGACGTATTATGCAAATAGGCCAAACAAAAGCTGTCTCCAGTTTCAAGGTGGGGTGTCAGTCCCTATTGATAATTAACCCTTTCCTGTGTCTTAATGGAACCGTCCACCAGCAATTAGAGCACAGATTCACCCTGCCATTCTGTCCATTGTGGTGAAATGATCCACTCTAGGCAGGACCATGGGAAAATACGCTCAGGGAAATGGACATGAATGAAGATCATCTACCAAGCATGGTAGAGTATGGTAGATCTAGGTTATTTGGGAAAAAGGTATGTGGTAAGAGCAGCAGAAGCAGCAGTAGTAGTAGTAGTAGTAGTAGTAGTAGTAGTAGTAGTCGAAGTAGGAGATGCCAAACTAGTAGCAGATGCAGGAAAAGTAGTAGTCATATTATTATTATTATTATTTTTAGTAGTAGTAGTAGTAGTAGTAATGTTAGCAGTAGAAGTGGTAGTAGTAGTAGTAGTAGTAGTAGTAGTAGTAGTAGTAGTAGTAGTAGTAGTATAGTAGTGATGTTAGTAGTAGTAGTAGAATTAGTAGTAGTATAAGTCGTAGTCATAGTAGTAGTAATGTTAGCAGTAGAAGTGGTAGTAGTAATAATGATAATAATAATAATAATAATAATAATAATAATAATAATAATTGATATTTGATATAGCGCCCTTTCCACCTATAATGTTCAAAAGCGCTGTAGAGTCATTGGACAGTTGTCATGGTCCATAAAGTCAATTAAACTCCTTTCGAAAAAGCAATGTTTTCAGCTGTTTTGCACACTATCAGCAGCCTTGATGTTGTCAGGGAGCTCATTCCAAAGGCGTGGTGCATAGGCACAGAATGCTCTGTCACCGAACCTTTTCAGATTAGTGGGTGGTATCTGTAATAAGTTCCTAGTGTTTGATCTAGTAGTAATAGTAGTAGTAGTAGTAGTAGTAGTAGTAGTATAGTAGTGATGTTAGTAGTAGTAGTAGTAGTAGTAGTAGTAGTAGTAGTAGTAGTAGTAGTAGTACTAAGAGGAAGAGGAGGAGGTGAGTGCCCTGATGATTACCAAAGATTATATAACTTGATGCTATAGTCATTACTTTCCTATGCTGTTGTAGATCTGCTGGTGTTCTCAGCAGTACACACGGCTGTGGGTGCAATGCAGGTTTTCTTAAACCCAACCCATTTGACAAGCTGCGAGTGAAATGGGGTGTCAGGTTACCACATGCATAGTTATGCCTGCAGTGCCTGAGTTAATGCTATTATGCATGTTATTTTTAACTAAAAGCATGAAAGATAGACATGTTATATGTAACTCACTATTGTCTTAACATGGATAGGCCTGTCGTGCCTGAAATGACTGATATCAGTAGTAGTAGTGGTAGTAGTAGTAGTAGTCAAAAGCTATATATATATATATATATATATATATATATATATATATATATATATATATATATATATATATATATATATATATATATATATATGTATATATATATATGTATATATATATGTATATATATATATATATATATATATATGTATATATATATATTTATATATATATATATATATATATATATATATATATATATATATATATATATATATATATATATATATATATATATATATATATATATATATATATATATATATATATTTATATAAACACTTTGGGGCAGAAAGAGCCAAATTCGGAGTTGGAATTGTATCTTTGGAGTACATGACCACTACTTTCTGACATTTACCCACCAAAGACCTTAGAAAATAGAAAATATCAAACACTGTTGTCAAAACCTCTAATGACTTTGAAATGACCTCAAACTCCTGATTACCATCATATCTGACATTTGCACAAAGTTGTTGCCCCCTACTAAAGTGGCATTGGAAATTATTCTCCCTCTTTATCTTGGACATCATCCTCGAAGATAAATTTTCAAGAAAATCTGTTCAAAAATGGTGCAATTTCACCTTTTCATGATGATATATATTGAAACACATATATTGCCTTTTTATTTCAACAAAAATCAGAAGCAACATCAAGAAATTCTGTGGAAAAATGTTAATGTATCACTAAGATCAACTTCAAGCTCCACCAAAATAGGGAGTGTTGATGTATCAACAAAATCAAGTTCAAGCTCCACCAAGATAGGGAGTGTTGATGTATCAACAAAAACATGAGGCAACAGGAAGAAAGCCAGTGGAAAATGTTGATGTATCAACAAAATCAAGTTCAAGCTCCACCAAAATAGGGAGTGTTGATGTATCAACAAAAACCTGAGGCAATAGGAAGAAAGCCAGTGGAAAATGTTGATGTATCAACAAAATCAAGTTCAAGCTCCACCAAAATAGGGAGTGTTGATGTATCAACAAAAACCTGAGGCAACAGGAAGAAGCCAGTGGAAAATGTTGATGTATCAACAAAATCAAGTTCAAGCTCCACCAAAATAGGGAGTGTTGATGTATCAACAGAAACCTGAGGCAACATGAAGAAAGCCAGTGGAAAATGTTGATGTATTAACAAAATCAAGTTCAAGCTCCACCAAAATAGGGAGTGTTGATGTATCAACAAAAACCTGAGGCAACAGGAAGAAAGCCAGCGGAAAATATTGATGTATCAACAAAATCAAGTTCAAGCTCCACCAAAATACGGAGTGTTGATGTATCAACAAAAACCTGAGGCAACAGGAAGAAAGCCAGTGGAAAATG
>OZ012689.1:14908276-14965776 GCA_963942565.1 Maea johnstoni | reverse complement strand
TATACCCATACGTGCATCGTACATGCTATGTTCTTGGAAATTGGCGAGTGCAACTGAGCGTGGCGTGCTGAACTGCGGCATGAATAATAAAAGTGAACTGTCTGCACCTGGTGCACGCCACCTTTGTACGAGCCCTGTGTGGGCGAGGCAGACAGTAGTACCTTGTAATAAACAGCGTGGATCCCTTTAATCATCGACCACTAACGAGACTAACATCCATTATGCAATCTCTACAAGGAAATGGCTCTTTTTGATCGAATCTTATAAAGGGTTGCCAATTCGTCAAAAGAAATCCAATAAAACCCAATGCGCTTTTTTCAGAAATAAAATATTTTATACAGAGTTAGTTCGAACGATGACAAATTATTCGCTCACTAATATTCTGTTTCATCAATTAACACGAGCCTAAAGAAATCGTATATAGCAGAACGACGTATATGGTAGTGTATGTTGTATTTGTAGACAGTTTTAATTCAATTGTTTCTACAACAAAGCACTGCATATTATAATACAAGGCGAACATATCATCATGCTGAAGTTCTTTGGTCCGGGGACCTCACACGTATTACTCTTTAATTATTTGTATGTTAAGGTGATTGTGTAGCATTCTGAACCGTCACCGGGTTGTGACGACTTTGAACATCGAACGCTTTGTGTTTTAATTATCTAGATGTAAGGATCTCATTTAGTGCCTGTTATGTTGTAGCTGTGACTATATTGTCTGTTACTCCTATTTTAAGAAAGAGCTTTCCTTCTAATCACTTCAAAACAAACCTTGAATATATTGAATAGTATTCAAACCAAACGCCACAATTGTCTGAATTGCCAGCTTACTCCCAAGCCATAGTGGTGACTAGATATCAGACGTATGTAAGATATGTTCAGAGGAACTTCACTCCGTTTCTGTCATTGAAAATTATTGCTATCTATCAAAGTGATACATTTTGGTTGGATGGTTAAGGTGGTTTCAAGACTAGGGCTGATCTCGCGACGGGACAGAAGCGCTTATAGAAGGAAACCACCCCTCCCATTTGCGAAGATTGGTTTAAAGAGACCTAAAGATTCATTTTAATTGAATTTCAAATACACATTCACTACCACTTGGCAACAACGAACGTTTATAAAGCGAGCGAGCCAATACTCAATCTTTGTTGGAAGGTGCTACTTCTATCAGTTTTTTTAGCCTATTCAAATTCGATCGTTCTCGGGGTTTGCCAAATACAAAAATGTCGTAATACCTACATGAAAGTAATATTCTGAGACATGTTTGACAAAAAACGTTCAGAATAGAATGTTTGAATTATTTTTGTCATATACTACTCTTTTTTGAAAAGGGTAATGATCATTGTTGTCGTTTCGGTTAAAACAATGTAGAGTTAGTTCGGTAAATAAAGGTATTACTTTAATGGCACAGGTGTATACTTGCAATGCTGAATGCTGGGAGGCGTGAGGCCCAGACTCCAATCCCACCCCCGTGGCGGTTATATTCCTCTTTAAACTGGGAATGTAGAATCTCGTTTTTCGTTACTTTTTCTGCCATATTGCGACTGAGTCTGTGAGAGGCAACGCCTTAAAGTACACACGGTCATCAGGACAGGCCCCTCTCTTAAAACTGAGCCAGGGGCAACCGCGTAAACATTCATTTTTAACTCCTTGTCGCCAGTCACCCACTAGTAAGGATAATTCACTTCGAAGAGTGGCATGTTTATTTCATATCTTGCTCATGCTATCTGTGTCATCCTTCCTACATTACTGATACCACGTAAAATAAGACGGCGACAAAAAGGTAAGATGTCCTGATGCCTAGTCTCCAGTAGTTCTCTGGGCTATGGGGAATTCGGGTCAGTGAGGACATTAGATGGGCAAGGTAATTTATCACTTGTAAGGCACCTTACGAAGGTCGCCTAAATCAGGCCTTAAACACTGATAACCGGTAATGGATAGCATTGCGCCCAGTAAGAAATCAGCGGATAAATCTGAAGCGACTTCTCAGAGCTTGATACATGCTTTCGCTAGCCTATCCTCCCAGGGGTGGGAATAGTTAATGGTGCTGGTTAGTAAGATGCATCTGTGTTGAAATTGGACAAGCTTGCCTTCACCACTGGCCCCACAGTGTAAGCAGTCTGGCTCTTCACACAGCAACTGTATCTACAGGTATCTGGGAAATTCCTGACCTCGGAATGAAGATGTCTCGCTGTAGTACTGAGCAAGTTTGTTACATAATCATGGCGGCAAAAGTGGCAATACACTCAAACAGAAATCAAAATTGTATTTAAAGACCTGTTTCGCATTGAGAAATGTTGAGCCGAAACAAATGATAGACTCCCAATGTTTTAGGTGTATGGCATCCATTATAAAACGAACTAATCAATTTATAACATGATGGTATAAACGATTCTCATTTGTACCGATACATGGTACATACATCAAAGACAATTGTACAACTGTATTCCTTACCATGTGCCCAGCTGTACTTTTGTGACAATAAAAACTATTTTAAACTTTAAAAATAGCTTGTTACATTTTCTTAGGTTAATTTTCACAAGTGCTTCAAAGGATGAAAAATATAGAGAACTCATGATCGAAAGACAAGGAAATATCTCAATAACAACATATCATCTCGAGAAATATAAGCATGGACATTGTTATTAAGGTTGGCTCCCTACATGATGTACATTCAAGTATGTATTTTTCAGAATGACTAGAGGAATAAGAATGTGTAATTTTCGGCCGGACGTCCGGCAGTGCCTGGTTGTACTAACACACATTGAAAACATGTCAAAGTATACGCCAGGCACATCGATGAAGCTACTTTCAGTCGTGAGGTCATTCATGCATATTTGCCCAGAAAACTGGGCGGCAATCGGGTGTGCGGTCGTGTATTATGCCCCGGCTGCTCACGCATTTAGTGCAGAATTAAATGTCTGAACCGTACCTCTCGTGCTATATGCTGCTCATACACTGCAGAGGAAAATGGGTCGAAGAACGAGTTGAATAAGGCCTGCGACGACAGCAGAGTGGTTTAAGGCGTTTCCAATGACCACTAGGGCAATCTCTTACCATTACCTAGGTTCGAATTCGAGAAAGTTTGCTGTGACTTGTGGTGTGATCAGAAATCTGGTTTCATCCAACCATCGATAACTGGATGACAGAAGTATATCATAAAAATTTGGCCAGAGCCCGGTGCAGGACAAAACGACTAGAGGGTAATGTGCCATTGCATTCTCAGTGCGTTAAACCCTTGACAGTTATTTGAAAATAAAGGACAACTACATGTACTTCCTGGTGATGTATAGGTGCTTATCTTATTGTCTCCTTCCTTCAGATAATCTAAAAGGGGTCATTTTCAGGAGCAAGCCGTTAGTAATATACATGTACGATGAAAATCGACCGGACCGAGATATTGCTATTGCACCATGAAAACGACCGGAATTCGGTGCAGGAAAATATATCATTAGTGTACTGTGTGTCAGCAGGCGTACACGGTACTACTGGCATCGCCTGTCTGGCACAATTATCTTCAGCAAAGCCTTATAATATAATAAAGCTGGTGCTTTACTGACTGTCGTTCTCGTGGGCCAGGGGCTTGCTCTTACAGGGCATTAACAGTAACTCGAAGACATTATTCTAAGTGTCTCACCTCGGCTTCTATAAACTATGGTATTCATAACCAATTGCACACAATACGCATGTGTTTCACGGTCGTATTATACCGCGTGCATTTGTTAAGGATGAGATAACGTATTAGTGTGTGCCCCTGTTATTGATGTCGGGGACCATTCTACACACTGAGTGGCAATAACCACACTAGGATCACACTCTACTTGCATCAAAATCACGTATACACTAGCGATTCGTTATGTAAGACCTGGGAATACATCTCATCGTGGCTGCAGAAATGACATAAAAGTTGCATAGATGCAATAAAAAATGACAGCTCATAACCGTGAGGAATACTTGAAGAGCTATTTATTAATTCAGTGAAACAAGTATTATGTATTTATAGCAATGTCTGTTAAGAGAGATTGACCGTAATGCATGGGGCAATAAAGGAAAATCCATGCGGAGTATTAACGATGCAGTAACCCTTGGTTTGGGTGGGTAGCATTCTATGGCATAGTTCAAATATTTTCCGCAGAGCGTCAGCACTGTTTAATGCAGGCCCTAGTCTATGATACATTACTCATGATAGTTTAGTTCATCGGTAATAGGTCTTGCAAAATGAAATTCTCTTGAAACATTTTTAATTCGGAATTTCGTTTTTCGTCACTTTTTTCAGCCACGTTGTGGCTAAGTCGTGACTTGCCAGTTGCAACTGGTGGATCGAGGAAACCGGAGTACCCGGCGAAAACCACCGTCTAAACCCAAGTCACTGGCAACTCCTCACGTGTCCCAGGTGGGATTCCAACCCGGACACTGGTAAGATACAGCTACCTGTCAGTGGCAACGCCATAGACCACACGGCCATCAGGGCAGAGCATCACGGGTGGTAACATCAGACAAGTTGTAGGATGAACACCTAGTCATATATAGGTTTAATTTAGTTGCAAATATCAATACGTATTGTATTGGAAATACTATTTTGTAAGAGAGTAAATCGTAATTATGAAAGCCTGTCCTGATAGTCGAGTAGTAGAGGCCGCTGACAAAGACTGCTTCCTGTCTCTTTCCACTCCCATTTGGAATCCTGGCTGGGTCATGTGAGAAAAATGCTGTGACATGACGTTAGGCGGTAGTTTTCGCCAGATACTCCGGTTTCCTTGACCACAAGTGGATATGAAACCAGCCGGGCAACCTATACAACCAGGCTGTGGCGAATAGCCCAAAAAGTTACGTTCTGTACATGTTGGTGCGCAGCTTTCGTTATAATGTAAACTATACGATAGCCCTTATGTGTGTCTGTCTCCTACTGACGTCACACTAAGGCCAGATCCGAGACTTTTGGGATCATAAGCCAGGTCTTCACTCTAGTGAATATAGTAATTGGTCTCTCGCTACATATCTATTGTTTTATTCATCTAAGTTATTGTCGCTGTAGAACGTTGTGACTCGGTAAGGAGCAAGGTTCAGCGATAACATTGAGCATGAATATATTTTACCAGTATCGAGCCAGATATAACTTTGATTAAAATGAACGACCTTTTCCTCCTTTCTATCATGTCGTTACAATCGGTAGGGATCGCATCGTCTTCTTTAGCAGAATATGATTATAAAAGTGGATTGAATAATGTCGATCATTCCTCTGTTCTAGCCCCTTTTAAAGGTGCGCAATAGCTCGCTTACTGCCAAATCAAGTTACTGGAAGAGGATTTACCTCTGCGTATACTCAGTCAGTCATAGTTCCAGGCTTAGAGTGCCCTATTATGAATAGCATTCTCAGTGCTTTGAACTTTTGACAGTTATTTGAAAATAAAGGACAACTACATGAACTTCCTGGTGATTTATAAGCTATTATCGTCTCCTTTTTTCAGATAATCTGAAAGGGGTCATTTCTTCAGAAAGATACCACTTAAGTAGTCTAGAGTTTAAGGACCACTTTGGGGGAAAATGGCTAAACTGCTACGTGTACTGGTTTTGACTGGTGAATATGAATAACGAATATCAAATGTAAAGCCTAATTATAATGTGAAATATTCATATTCATAATATCATACAATGAAGCATAGTGGTGTTGGTCATAACTTTGACAGTTTTAGACTTATGCGGGGATATCTTCATCAAGAAAGGGGGAGGGGGTTCCGTTACACTCATTACACTCATCTAGGCAGCCAGTAGTTCTATTGCGTCACTGTTGCTAAGGGAATTCTTACTTTCATACTATAATCGACATACTATACCGTGGAAAAACAGGGTCCTTGGAGAAAATGTTGCATCAATAATTTTTGACAAATCATGTTGGAATGAAGAATTGCGTCAATGCATTGGTCGGCGAAACATGTTTCTACGTAACTATAACCGTTCTCAAACTAATTACTTATTTTCAATTCAATACGAAGAATGTCATCCGGATGAAGAACTTTCTCCGCCATCGTCCCTCTACCTTAAGTACAAACATAAGAACTGTTATGCAGGCCATAAAAAAGCCATGGCATTGAAACTACCTATCTTATCTTGAATGTACGCTTTCTGCAAACTGTAATAAGCCTTAACTATTTTTGAAAAAATCTAAAAAAAACTTATCTATTATTCGCCAGCTAGCTATCTTTCACCACTGTCCGGGTTCGAATCCCACTCGAGGCATGTGAGGATGTTGCCAGTGACTTGGGGTTAGGCGATGGTTTCGCTGGCTACTCCGGTTTCCTGCACCAGTTAGTCAAATGGCTAGTCACGACCTAGCCGCAATATGACAAAAAAAGTGACAAAAAAACGAAATTACAGATTACAGATTACAGCCGGGATCTTTCTCATATCGAACTAGAATAAGCATCAGTCGAACTTGGCTGACGTGTTTCACAGTGTGCGCGAGTTATGCGAATTTTCCCATACACTCACAGTACCCTCCTTATATGGTGTCAGCCTTTTACTGGCCACTTATTCTGGCAATGGAATAAGATGCTGCCATAGATAGAGAATGGCGATACAGATAACATGGGATTAAAGGCATTCGCCAGAGATCTGGTGACAATAACGTTGATTGAAAAGCACTCGAGATGATTACTAGTACATCGATATTAAACACATAAATACATTGTCACACTGACATCAAATGTTTTATGTATAAAACGATTCACTAAAAGTATTTTGCTGATTTTCTCTCGACTAGAATGATTAGCAAATTTGAAAGAGGGTTGAAGACTTCCATAATGCTTAGGAATAGTGTTAGTCCTCTGTATTTACTAGTGGAATAGCCTTTTCACCCTATTGCAAGGGTACGATTTAGCGGATGACCAATAGCCACGTATTACGTACGCATGAAAATAAAACAAATGCCATATTTGTATTGGATTGATTTGTATGCAATAAACAAAAAAAAGGAAAAAAAATGTTTGGAGACTTCGTCTGATTTCGGGCTATCTTGGAAATGTACGTGCAGGGTGTGTGTGTGTGTGTGTGTGTGTGTCATCAAAGCGCAATGCTCGAACCACTAAATATCAGGACATCCCAATCTTTTTGATAATGTGCCTGGCAAAAGGCGGTTTTGTCGATGAATGAACCTAAGAACAAGAGCAGTTAGCAATGGGGGATTTAAGGACAAACGTTCTACATGTAGCATCAATGTTTAATGGGGATTATAGGAAAAGCTGTAAGTAGCTATGTCTTGAGATATTGCCAATGTCCTTCTTTGCGCCAGATCCTATCAGGCTGCATACTAGCTCTATGGTAACGAGGGGCAGGTCGTCTACCCTAGGGAGCAAGAAAAGGCGATTATGGTATACGAGTTATGGAGTGAATAAATAACAATGGTTCCCCTTATCCTGAGGAAGATACTTAACAAGACTAGCATAGTGAGGTGTATTAAGGTGGACGTACACATTTAAGGCAGCTGCCCTAGATATGGTGTTCATTTATTTTGGAAAGCTATACAACAAAAGAAATGTGATAGATATATTCATGGAAGATTTGGTATGTGTGATGAACCCAATGTGTTACAAGGCGGAGCCGAGTAACCCCATTGGATATCACATCGAGTGTACACCACTGATTCTCAAGGGTCTGTGTGACTTGAGTCTAATGTTATGTTTCTCCTACTTTGTATATGCGTTTTTCTATATGTACCTTTCATATACAATGGTGAGCCTCATTAAATAGATACATTGAACTGCTATTCACCAATCGCGGGCCGGAAAAAGCCAGGTGGGATACTGTACACAATATACTTCGTAACAACTTTGTGGTATAAGCAGCTTTATATAAGAGACCAAAGGCTCAACATGTGTGAGTTATGTCATATACTCCACACATTTCGAAATCTGCGATAGTTTGAAGGCGGCCAATTGTGATATGATATCTGAAAGAAGTACATACATTTCTTTCGGGTTATATGGTAGTATATGAGATGATTCAGCCAAATTGTTAAATTTATTTATATTCATTCTTCAAGCGTCCTTATAGTTGTATGTGTCATATAAATAGTTATTCATTTGCAGTCCTAAATATATCTAACAATATATATATATATATATATATATATATATATATATATATATATATATATATATATGTATATATATATATATATATATATATATATATATATATATATATATATATATGTAGCGCTGACGTGTATTCCTAGTACAAGTAAAAATGTATTAAAGTTTTACATTTCGAAATACATTAAAAGTTCTTACTGAGTTCCCATAATAGTGTCATTATTATTACTATGATAATAACATTTTCGCTAAACAAATATATTAGTCATGCCCAATATGCTAACTATGTATTGATGGTAGGTTTTATCAGAGTAATGTCATATTTCATATTTTTTTCTTTTTGATGATTTCGGCAAATTGAGGATACACAAGTCAGTGAACGCATTTGATTCGGGAGAGTACACGACCTAAAATGATTTAGCTATGAATCGACAGTGCACCGAAAATAGATAAACCTAACATAATGAACTGATATAAGTCTAGTGATTTGGTCAGAAAGCTAGCATTCAAAAACTGCAGCACTGTTTTATTTCTGCTATCATATGTGGAGGCCCGCAGTGCAGGAAGTAATACACTGTACTTGATTGCAGCGCATGGCTTCGTGTCCGCACAGATGGGTAATTTCTTTGATTTATTCCGGCTCTTATTCCTGTAACCACCACGTAAAGGCGTGACAGTAACATAATGCAGGCATTAAACAAAATTGGAAGACCATAAGCAGTGCATAAAACCCAGTCACTATGAAGAATTTGCCTAATTATTATTATGCTGTATCGGTATGGGGGTGTTGTACCGAAATGTGATGCGACGTTGGAATAATGAACGAGACTGCTTTCTCCTGTCATAGAATCACTGTACTATGCGAGGACACGGAGGATTCCCTCTATTTCCTTAATCCCTAATAGCATAACTGTCTACTCTTACGTGTACGCATACGATATATTGGTTCCAGGCAGGGATGTACGTATTGATGTATATTTATTGACTGTAATTTCCACTACAAAATATTACATACGAATAAAGAGCGGAAAAAGCTCTATAACAAAAACAAACGTTGAACATACCAGCGCCCGTAACATACATTGGTGAAATAACATCATTACATAACTGAGGATGGACTCAAAGGTTTGATTAACAAATTTACATGTGTGCATCTGTAGTACAGCTGACAAGGTGAGAGCCGCCTGGGTTTGAATCTCGGCTACCTGGCCCAAAGTTGCCAGTGACTTGGGGTTAGGTGGTTTTAGCCGGTTACTCTGGTTTCCGCCACTCCATGATACTTGCTAGGTAGGACTTGGCGCTATGAGTGTTGTTATGACCTCAAGTAGGAGGGTTAAAGATGTTAGTGCATATTCAAAGCGCTCGTGGTGTAGATCGCCGTTACTGAAACTCGATTTACCATCGAAATCCTTCTCTACTACTAAAAATAACGCGGTGATCGATGTAGCTATTCTGTCCTTTTAATAGTGATGTTCTTGCAAGTTATAAAATGTATGAGAAAGCTTGCTAGGTTCTAAACTGAATGGTGAGCTTCAGACTTTGCTATACATGTAAGTGTATCCAAAGTAATTCAGTCTAATATCTAGATATCGAAATACCCTTCTGGCACATAAACCACACATGTTCATGCCAGTAAAGATTCAAATTATCCATTTCCAGACGGTAATTTACAAAAAAGAAAACTGAATCTGGCATCACTTCACTCTAACTTTAGCATTAGGGACGTTCCTTTTAGAATTATCAAATTATTCCCAGATAAGACATCATAAAAGGATCCTTTAGACAAAAATAGCAAAATGCAGAGTCTTAAAAGCGAATGCATCATAAACGCAAAAAAGGTTTTACGTACTACATGGAGATTTAACCATTGTAATAAGACATAACACAGGAAGTGCCGATTGAACATTTATTAACTTATATGTACATACTTATCTAATGTCATGCAGGAAGCCTAACACGAGACCAAAGCCACCAATCACCTGTGTAAGAGAGATCGCAGTAGAGTGATTGTAGTGGCCGTGATCCCGAGCAGTAAACATGCAACAATGTAATTCATTTAAATAAGAACTTATTTACACTCTCAGTTTTTTATGAATGAGTTTCCACAAAGTGTTGACTGTGGAATGTATCATAACCACCAGATCTGCCTTTGGGTGTAGATTTGATTGCGTTTCTTTTGTAATAGTTAGAATTAACTTTAAAAGCGGATTTAGCGCTGTGAGTTAGAAAGTACCGCCATCGAGGGAAGGGCGGGTGGGTGTTTAAACGTTGAGAAAACCGATTGGCGGCATGGTGACTTGACCCGTGACGAGGTGAGCAGACGATCAAGTGTCCCCAAAATAACAAAGTTTTTGATTGGCCACCAACAGCTGCGCGTGCCGAGTGACGTCACAGTAGTAAACACACGTTCGGTGCATGTCAATGTGTCAACCGGCACATGTCCAATACAATGACATGCAATTATAAATTACACACCAATTGTTATTTGTTTCAGTTCTGCGTGGTTCTAAAAACGCTGACAAATAACGCAAATCCCCAAAAGTAAAACGGAAAGTAGTCGACGTACAGTACTGTATATACAACGATAAAAGTAGTAGCAGCGATTCGGAACTTGGAATTTCGATCATTATCACTCTCTCTGCCATATTACGGCGTGACTAGCCATTTGACATTAGTAGAGGAAACCGGAGTACACGGCGGAAATTACCGTGTACGTCCAAGTCACTGGTAACTTACTCACATGTCCCGGCGGGGATTCTATCCCCGGCAGCAGTTCGTTTAAGCCACGCAAAATCGTTATGAGCTGAGGCTAACTAAAGAACACTTACAACACTATTTTACCTTAAATGTTTTTTGTCCTGATGCTGTATTGACTTAACAGCTCAATCGAGGCTAGCCTTGCTAGTTTGATGTAAAACTGCCATCTTTTGAGCAGCATCGGAATCAAATAGATACACCGGGTATTGAGAGGAGGCAACTTAACTCTTATGCGGGTGGCGGCTAATCTGGCCAATACAAAATGATGCAAAAAGTCTAAAAAAAAAAAGACTGAAACCTTGGCACATGGGTACTCATCTGAGAGTACTCAGTGAGAGCTATTCAATAAAAATACCAACCTGACAGGGTTTAGATGGTTTTCAAAAATCTTTGCGTCCTTGCGAAGTAAGCTCAGCATTGGAAGTGTTAAGGTAGAGACCTTTCCCTATACCCAGGTCATTTAGGAAAACAGAATAGTTGAAAACTGAGCTACCAGAAGACAGCGGCACTTATGCCATTGCATAGATTAAATCTAATAGTTCTCGACTGATAGTAAACTTATGAAGGAGTATTATGGTAAGGTGTGGCACCGCTTAGATAGCATATATGCACGCGTTCTTTGGTTTCATGCATGAAAATGATATTTCCATGCATGAAAATCTAAATTTCGCCCCTGGCATGTTTTTTTTCGCCCCAGAAAATTTCATAGGTAGATGAGCTGTACACAATTGTATGCATGGCATTTTCACCCATGAAAACTTTTGGGCAAAATTATCATTTTTTCATGCATGAAAATGAATTTTCATGCATGAAACTTTTTATACGGGTGTACGGTTAGAGTTTTAAAAGGATTTTTGAATGTCCGTAAGCCTCAAAATTATTCATACACGCGTGATTAAAATAATCAATTTTGATTTATAGGTCCTGTCATAATTCAACGGACCTGTGACCTTGGACATCGAAGAGATTCATACCTGTCATATTCCATAACACTTGCATCAAATACAGAAAAATAAACCGACATTTAAGGTGTTCATAAACTATCCAATTAGACGACTCAAAACCGGTTATCAGTCAATAAGAGAAGTCAATGATTTACTTCGTTGAGTACACATACCTGTGTTATATGAGCAGGATTGTATTGTACTAGAACACATCTGTGTCCACCATAAATAAGCTAACCAGACTGACAATGCTCATCATTTCTATTGTATATGTAGGAGGCATTGACATATGCAGGTTTTTTTTATTTGTTATTCTATCCAAGGCCAATAATGTTTCAAATGATTAACCTTTGCAGATATACATGTGGAACATATTAGTATATACTAGTATTATAATGTCAATGCCCTCGAGAGTACATAAATCGTAATACTTTGAAGTAAAAAAGTACCAATTTTACCCACCTTCAAAACATTCAAAACACACTAAAATAAAATGTATTTATCTTACAAGCACATTAAGGCAAACCTATCTATCTATCGTATAATACTGAAGGGTTAAATAAAGAAACTTACTGGCTCTGTAAACATCACCTTGCCTGTTCTGTTTGGCCTTCTCAGATACGGCTTCACAAAAGCTAATTTTCCAGAACTCCCCACTACATCAAGCTAATTTTACTTAGAATGTGCAGATATAGACAAACAGATTAACACCCTCGACACAGCCTACATTGTTTATTCCTTCAACACAATCGACTAGACAAAGACATGCAGGCAACAATGCTGCAGCAATACAATGCTACACCCCACGTGGCCTGCTTGACTGCACGTAGTGGAAAGTGATAGATAGACCCCCAAGGAGGCTATGGTGTATGTGATATACCCGAGGTGTTACGGGGCGATGCCGAGTAACACCCGAGGGAATTCGAATATCACACACACCACAGCATCCGAGAGGTCTGCGCGGCTTGTACCATAGGTGGCTGTCCCTCACTAATCATGGGCCAAGAAAAGCTAGGCCGAGCCCCCAAAACCCTAGCTTTTCTGACAACATGCAAAATAGCCTGTTGTTTTATCATTATGCAAATAAGCCTGGGAGCACCTTAGTGGCAATATTTCACTTCATTCGAACACAATCTTATTATGATGGATGTCTCGTTTCGCAACAGTCAGTGCTCCCCCTACCTAGTTATGGTTGCTTAGTCGTAGTAAATCTTAAATACTCTTTCACGTGGAAATAAAAGAATTCGAGCATTTAAAAAACCCTTGGAGCACCTAAGAACTCAACCAAACATTAGCCTCTAGTATACATGGGAATACAGATAAGAATACCAACTGGGCAGTGGCAATATTCAAAGCGTGAAGACAGTGGAACAATTCTATAAAAATAAAAATCGATCCTCAGACCTGAGGCAGAAGGTTTGTGGAAAGTGGAATATCTATTTCTATAAATGCATTATTCTCCAATGATATATCTGTTGTAAAGAATATTTCTTCTTGTTATGTATGAAATATATTTTTATGTCCATGTGAAACTGCTTATCTGTGAGTAGCATGAACGCATTTCTCATCTCAATGTTTTGTGCTCTTAATGCATTTGGCATGACACATAATTAGTTAATTACTATGCATATCCTGATAACCGACTGGTCTAGGACCCTGCCACTGACTGCTAGCTATCCCTCATGACTTCCCAGGTTAGAGTCCCGGCCAGGGCGTGTAAGAAAGTTACAAGTGACTTGGGTAAGCGGTGATTACGCCGGGTAATATGTTTTCCTTCACCACTTACAACTAGCTAGCCACGAATAAGCCTAAACATGGCCCAAAAAGTGACGATAATCCAATTCCAAAATCAGAAAAAGGTATTTACGATGGCGCTAAAACTAACTCCATTGGCATGCTACAGTGCCGATATATAATTCCTGCACTAAATGCGTGGGCAGCCCAGGCATAATACACGACCGCACGTCGGATTGCCACCCAGTTTCCTGGGCATAGATGCATTGATGACCTCACAACTGAACGTAGCTTTGATTCGCAAGCTTCGTGGGTCATTGATGTGCTTGGCTTATTTCTGACATGTTATCCATGGGTGTTGGTAGAACCAGGCACTTGCAGACGTCCGGTCGACTGGTACAGGGATTAAATGTCTGTACTGTAGCAATGGCATGGGCTTCGATTTCGCGGTATCTTTTTACATGATCATTTGTATTTCTCTTCGTCCTTCTCTGAATGGACTTTTTGATATTAATTTGATATCATTTAAAAATATAGATAAATGCTTTTACATAACACAAATCGCACGAAACTGCTTGAAATGTTTCCATTTATTGACATCGTCAAACATACAACATATGGTGAGGGTATCAACTATCTGTACTACATCTGTGCCCAACACAAACAATGGGTGAAGAGGATCAACAATGCTCAGAATTATTCGAAATATCACTTCTCTGTGGGGAACCAAGGCTGGGTTCTGAATTAGCATCGAGGAAATCAATTATATGTCATGACTTGCTACACACATAAAAGGAATAAACCAATTCATTCACAGACAATCCAGATTATCAGATTACCAAGCCTTCTAGTGAGTGCAGTATGGTAAATGTTTATTTCAGGTTGAGCGCTGATAATAAACATGAGCATACACATGGGCGGTCATCTCCTATTACGTATTTTAGATTATTATTAGATTTTGAATTCTGAATTCCAAGAAATTTGAACATGCGGATGGTCGTTATTTCTTTTCTATAGCAAGTACTTTCATGTTCTGTTATCCAGACATGGGGTCGATTAATTCTGAAAGTAATGTATTACTATTACAATTACTTTGCATTGACCCTATTCAGTTACTAGTACAATTACTTTTGAAAGTCATTATTTATACAATTACTATTACTTTTGAAATGTAATATTTTAAATAACTTATTACTTTTCCTACCATGGTTGAAAGTCACCCTTTGTTAAATATTCCTAACTTTAGCTATACGCTTATCACAAATATAAAGCAGTTCCTTACCTTGAAAAGAGGACTAATCTCGATTTTTATAATCACACAAAGATAACTGGTAATGATGATTGTTTTGCCTACCATGATAGCAAATTACACCCGAGGTGGACACTGCTCTGTTTACATACCTCACACACAAGAAAATATGTCCAATTGTCAATCATCTTATAGAGGGTTCATTTCAATATGAGGTACTGATTAATGAAGACAAATAGGGGAGCCTTGGTATTTAAGTTCTGGAACAAAGGCAATCAGTATTTTAATGACAGAAATGTGACACATTGTTGAAAAATATGTAAAATAACATATGGGCTCCTTGAGTTCAGGGCATTCTCAAAACCCCTCATGTAGTCAATGTATGCACAGGTGAGGATTGACCGTATCTGGAATTCATAATTGCAATTGGGATTTCATTGACGTCATTGTTAAATGTGACGTCATTGTGACCATGCACAATGGATAGCATGACTCGAATATCAGTCAACAGGGGTCGCTTTTGAGAATTGCTGTCATCGTTCTGAAGATAATCACTGCTGATAGCTTGTATGCTATTAACTCTTCTTATTCCCCTTGGAAAGACATCTACACTCATCCTATGGCTGGAATTGAGAATAAGGGTGGGCAGCTAATCTCATCTAGCCTTCTTGTTCTCATTGGGTAATATACTATATTTAGTTTTATTATACATCTGATGGCAGCTATCTGGTCTCTCTTCACCATATTGCAATTTAATCATCTTCCCTTGGACTCTAATCGGATTGAAGTACCTAGACCTTGGTAGTAAAAGATCCAGTGAATGAGTTTTACTGCCCTTCAGATGATTCACCAAACCGCTTTGCAGACTTGTTACTTAAGGTCCTACGACACTTTTGGAAAATCTCAGTTTAATTTTCCTGAAACTTTGCACGAGGAAAGAACATGCACAGTGATCTTCAAAACAACTTAAAATCATAGGGTCATCGACCTTTCACAGATCTTTGAATAAATAATTCCATCGATGTCACAAACATCTCATTCTCCAAAAATGATTTCATTCTTTGCTAAATTTATCTGTTCAGAGATACTGACACTGCCTGAAATACTGTTCTGGCATGTTGAAATTATCGTTCTTCTGTTATGTAGGAATTATGAGGCAAATTCAAGAAATTCGAGAAGTTTTTAACCAAAAATTGGTATAAGTCAGAATTGGTGAGTTTAATTTCAGCAAATTTTATCTGAACTATCTACATAATGATTTTAAAAAAAAGACAAAAAGAAAAAATCACCGGTCATTGGGTTAGTTTTCGAACCTTGGTAGTAAAGTTTGTAAAGTAGGACTTTTTTGGCTGATTTTCATAAAAATGATGCAAAAGATTCAACTTATCGTTACTGTATTTGCCTTTTCTTATATAAGATGTTTAAGCAAGGAATCCTACTTTATACATAAATGAATGATCATACATATTTTCTTAAAATGTGTTAAATCATATTCAATGAATATGATAATCATAATGGTTCATATCTAATAAAACTCTATTTTTGAAACAATTTCTTCTCAAAATTGGCAGAGGCGTCAGGAAAATTGTAATGAATTATTTTTGTTTCTTCTATACTCAATAGGTGTCACCGGTGTAGAGTATCGTAAGACCTTAAACCAATCGTTCAAATACAAGCCAGCCAGCTAAGACAAGGAATTACAAAATGTCTCAAATGAGAAATGTGATTGTTGGTAACTGTACACTTGATTGTTTGGTCATAAATGGGGAAAGTAATAGAAAATCACTTATTACTTTTGGGGTCAGGCTATTACATTTATTTATTTTTTCATGATTTAGATCATATATTGCATCTATTGCATTACCTGGTATTATTTTGAAAAATGGCTTTTTATTTATTACTTATTACCCCATGCCTACAATTATCTGACCTATAAATCTTCTACATAATACGTTTATATACATGTGCATATGCTGTATTCTACCTAGATATCCCCCGTCCACAAATAGTATAGAACCTTTATAGAACACCACCTTAGCTTCACATATTTCTTAAAACCGTGCATATGTATTGGTTGCGTGACCTAGGAAAAAGAACTACGTTCAAAAGATGAGGTATCCATGCCTCGTATTACCCTAGACAATGAAGGTCCAAAAACCTGAGCGATTTCAATAAAATATGATATCAAATATTTATACTTTGTACTGATACCAATTATGTATATATATCCAAGACAAATTCAATTAAGGGAAAAGGGACAAAATACCTCCCTACTTGCAGACAATCCTTTGTCAGATTACGTAATTCTCATTGGTCTGTAACTCTGCTGATTAGAGACCTACACAATCACAGGAAGTCGTACTATGGGAAAGAGGGTGTAGGCTCTGATATATGCCCAAACCTCAAGAGGAAGCATTATTGACAAATAAAACCAGAACGCTCCTTAAATGGAGTTTGTAAATGCTACATTTCCTGGTACACATTTTAAAATGCTCTTCGAACAGATCAAGGACTGTCAATTGGGACACCCTTGTAAACGCTAATCCGACTGGGTCCCCAGAACATAATAGTCCTAGAAACCATAGCATTTTGTTTCATAAAATAGCCATACATTTAAGAATGTGAAAAAGATATATACGCCTAGGACATTCACTACATGAGACCATAGCTGACAAGAGCGTCTACACGTACATGTTGGCCTTCATTCAGTCTCGCTCCATTTTTGTAACGTGACACATCGCATTCTGACTATAAGCCTATTTTACTTGAATTACTTAACGTCTTTTCTTTACAACTTAAGTGTAAGATGCCAACTCCTGGTCAATATTGGATAAAGTCACTGGCTATTTAGGGATGGGTCTGGACAGCACGGAGATTCGTGGTCGTATAAATGTAGAGGCAGACTCCTATCACTGCCATCTGTAGAACTCCCATCAGATCAAATACGTGCTATTATCAGCAAACATGCAATGTTGAAAAAGGCATTCGATTCTTTGAGGCAGGTGACGTTTTTCGTGACCTTTCTCATGAGGCTGATGTCCTTATTTATTCCATTGGATGGTAATTGCACTATTCGATAGATTATTTGAGCTGCATATGTCGTGGCTATCATGATGGTAAGTGACTAAATCGGGGCTATATTTCATATACTATCGTATTTAGATTTCACGTATGTCATTCATATATTGAGATAAATAACTTTCCCACATAGTTCTGTAGTGATAGCTTTTAGGAATGCATCTATTATACCAAATATGTTTTTTCGTTTTCTATTGGCTGTCTTAAAAAATCTCGGAATAGGACTTCTTAGTCTAACTCTCATATCAGGTGAATGGTTAACGAGATGGATGGCATAAATATCCACCAGCATAACTACAGTGGTTATAGATAGCATTCTGATGCGCATCAATTCCAATCATTCGTATGACAATGTTAAACCTAATGTAATGACATTTGGGCAATTCTGAAATTAAACGCGTCCGGCAGTCCATGTTTAGCCTCATATGACATGAACAGTGAAATTCCAAATGCAAAACGACATATTTCTTTGATTTGCTTATATCAGTTATCGCTAGGATTTGTACACGTATGTATGTATGTATGTATGCATGTTTGTATGTATGTATGTATCTATCTATGTATGTGTTTGTATGTATGAATGTATGTATGTATTATATGTGTATGTATGTATTATGTACAGTGTGTGTTTCTTTGTTTGTAGAGAATCCTCCATGGCCTAGTGGTTACGATGCCTGGCTCCCAAGCGTGAGGAGGCAGGCTTGATTCTCCGCTTTATAAATGTGCGGCGTTGTGGAGGGTTGTCTATGGTACTTCTGCAACAGAAAGATCGGTTTCAACTACTCGTAAGAGTAGGGAATTTCTTCCGGTTCCGGGTTTCGATCTTGTCGCAATATCACATGAACTGTTGAAAGCGACGTTAAAACGAATTCCCTCTCTCTCTCTCTCGCACTGTGTATATGTATGCATATGTCCGTGTGTTTATATGCAGTTGAAAATTTCCTATAAATTCGAGAGAATCTCATAAGTGATAAAACACCAGACTTATCTCCATATTGCAGTATGGAGCATATTCCTGAGGAATTCAGAACACAGCACTCAGTTATTGGTGGATGTTATTTTATCTATTGGGCGTGTTGATTTGCCTTCTCGTCTGTCGCTGGCGTATCCGCGAGATGATATGAGATGGGTGTGGCGAGATTCTCTCACCAGGGGGACCCACGGGAGGTCACGCACTGAGGCTGCTGATTGCCCCTCAGATCTGCAACTCGAGAAAACAAAGGTTAAAGTTAATCTAGCTAACCATGATTCGCTTTCTAAACTATCTTGACCTTATGGCGGGGACTGATGGATGCTATGTTAAAAACTCAGTGTTTATTTCGAAAGATACTACACGTTTTCCACTAAAATAGTTGGAATTCAACACATCGCATTTACATCAGTCGGGAATGAATGTGCTTTTCACTATCATTGAATATTCTTTCTACTCAGGTGCCTAGAGTAAGAACAGAACCACATCTCCCATTGTTTTATGAAGAGGTCATATATATATATATATATATATATATATATATATATATATATATATATATATATATATATATATATATATATATATATATATATATATGTATATATATATATATATATATATATATATATATATATATACATATATAAATATATATACATATATATATATATATATATATATATATATATATATATATATATATATATATATATATATATATATATATTATACACATATATATATATATGTATATGTATATATATATATATATACATATATATATATATAAATATATATATATATATATATATATATGTGTGTGTGTGTGTGGATGTATGGATGTATGTATGTATGTTTGGACCATCTTAAGGATGAGCTCGAAAAAATACTAGTTTAAGGTTATATGTATAACTATTAACACGATTGGATACAGCATGGAATAGGCATGTGTTCGACGCTACGTAGTCGTAGTTCTTGGGTTCGGGAAGTACAAGGTATGCCGTGTACACAACAACCTGCTTCCTCCATCCTACCTAGTCTAGACAGGTAATTTCAAACATGACACCAGGCTATGAGATAATTACCACCGCATACTAAAAGGATAAACATGTCTGTAGGTATTTTCCTACCCGTAGCATTGTCGCAGTAAAACGAACTCACACCGAGGAAGGTAACAAAAAAATGGGATCTTTATACAACAAAAAGAAAATATATTGTACAATTGTTTTTGAATGACATGTCTATGGAGAATAAATGTATAAAAAAACTCACACCCAGGATGAGGGTTGTCTTTAGAAGATGAGGACCAGGTGTTGCTAAAGCATATTCCCCTCTGCATGGACACAGGTGCTGTACTGAGTTATCAATGGCGAAGGAAGCCGACCAAGCCCCAATCTTTTCCACTCAACATATATTTAAGACGAACACGTGTACCGGTTGAACAAATTTTCCTTGCAAGTTTGTGTTTCTTACACAGGTCCCGATTTCATTGTTTGTGTTATCACATTAAAAGGAAATGGAGTCTTTAACCCCCAGATCATGCAAATAATTATCACACTAAAGGTTGAATGTTGATCATAGTCGTCGTCATAGTGTGTTTAGTAGGATGTACAGTACTGTATAAATGTAGCTGTTCTGCATAGTTGTCTCCTCTCCCTCTATGACATATTACGTATGTATGTATGTATATTTATTGGCCATGCTCAATTGCATGAAATACGATACAAATATTACAAATATGTGAAAAGTAACAAAGATGGTACTATTATTCCCATAACGCTAAGGTTATAATAGCAGGAACATAATTACAAAATGACCAAAACGGATATACAGGTCAATGAATTAAACAAAATAGGAAAACGAAATAAGAATATTCATACAAAATTAACGCGTATGGGTGCTGTACCCCGACGTATTGGTAAGCGTAGGTCCTTTATATGCTCTGTTCGATACCAGCTAATATCTATCCGCAATAGACAGATACACACTATCCTATACCCTCCTAATACAAATCTAAATATGACGAAAGAAATGTACAAGTCTACCGTAGTGTAGTTTTGCATTATATGCCCTCCACTCGCTGTACAACCCTTTTATACAAGTATAATATATATTGACATCTGCAACGTCTTTGTTTTCCACAATATATTCATATTTCCTACTACGCTACAATATGCAATAATACCGCTGGCGCGGGGACCATCTCGATATATCATACATCTATTTATATGCAATTGAATAAACAAAACAAATTCAAAAATGAAAATAAAAGTTTACCTTACCCGTTCTTGTCGACAGGGAACAAAGTATATAGACCACCAAGGTTAGATATCCATTGCTTGTGGTGCCATAAACCGTGCGAGCCCATGACGGGTCTAGTATGGCGTATCTTCATGCAATACTACTAATACAAAGGAGGGGACTCTTCCTCAGTCTGTTTATACGGGGTGCCCCTCAAATGATCTAGAAGGATGTGGATTAATGGTAGAAAACTATAGAATCGAAAGTTTCTCGTTTTAATGACAAACATATATTCATGAATTAAGAATAGGCGCCTTTGCTTGTGTGGCCGTTACCCGCTAGGTACATGGGTTCTCTTTCTGTCACATTGCCTACATGTAAGTATATGTACATTTAATTATATGTTTAAGACAACATTCTATGATGTTAACCAAAGTCAAAATATCCTAATTTACTACGATGCATGGTAAATATAGATGGTGCACATACTGCTATGCTTTATACGTATAAACAATAAACCAGGATTCGAAATGAAACTACTTTATATCATTGTCACTGTTTTTATTGTATTATTTATCGATATCTTTATGTTGTTGTTTTTTTGTTTTGATAATATAATTCATGCAATATTACACCAAACTTTTATAGCAGTGCATCTACCAACTAAGCATACATATCAATTCTATGTTTGTAATAAAGACACAGACATTTCCCTGCAGTTTGAAGGCCAAGTAAGACGTTTCATGGCTAAAATGGGTCCTGGCTTTGGCGGATATATCAACATGGGTGGCTTAGCAACTACCGAGTATGAAAACCTCACAAAAGAAAATATGCGAAGCACGAAGCACTCTATAAGAAGATATGGACATATATAAAAACATATGAAAGTGATTGGGGAAGACACTAGCCTGTGAATTCTTAACATTATATAAGGATGGGTGTTGACTTTTATTGGATATTCTATAATACAAAGGTAGTGTGTCTTACTTAGAGCCCCTCTTTTCTTTTGTAATCATACTTTATATTTCCATCACATCAACCATTACCATGGGATATCAGTGCAGTCTACACAATTACATACTACTGTGTCACTGGTATGAATGTCTTAAACCATCATCAGCACGTCTGAAATGCTTTTAATCATCTGAATGGTGTCTCGTCAATGTATAATGATGGCTCAAGCGGAGTGGAGATGCACTCTAATTAGGTGAGTGGAAATGCATTATATTATATTGCTTACTTAATGTAAGCTTGTCTTATATTCACCACTTTGGCACATACCATATTTTAGTGTCATGCGTAACGTGGGGGTCGGCGGGCAGCCCCAATAGCCAAGCGGTCTTAGCATTGTAGACCAAGTGATCGATATCTCTGAACACTTGTTAAGGTCAACGACTATCGAAGCGTGTGAGAATGTTGCGGGTGACCGTTATGTAGGATTTTACTTGGTGTTTCCCTAGGGTATTTGGTTCCCCACCCATTATCAAAAGTCTAGTCACGATCAGTGTTAACCAATATATTTACCAAAAAGCATCTCAACATTTTACTACAGTCCACAAAATTAGCTATATATATGGTTCGTTTGTAAGTGAGAGACGCTTTGCATGGACTATTCGTGTAGAGATTGCAATTTTCGCTTCGGGTTTATCTCTCGTCCTGATATGGCCTAAGTTGTTGAAATGGACCCAAAGTCCTAGGCTTACCTCTCAACTGTGTACCAGCAGCACAACGACTGATGAACACGTATTATCGACTTTTCAAAATATACGGATTGAACACCAGTACATGGTAAGTAATACTTCATAAAATGATTTGTCTTTTCAACATTTATTGGCAAATTACATACATACATACATACATACATGTACATACATAGTGATTGTGCATGAAAGATAAAACTTTTAAAAGTCACATGATAATATATACAAATTCATTATTTTTCATTTGAGAGAGTTGATATAGCTTTTTATTCTAAGAAAGTATGGATACAACTAGTTAGCAAAGTATCGAACGACTAAATAGATATACGAGATCTAGGAATATGAGGTCCTTAATTGTACCAATGTGTATGTACACATAATGCTAAACGCATATCTTGTAAGCATACATTTTAATGTGCGTCATGCGAGAGTAGCAAATAACGAACTTTACATAAAAATCTGGAAAATGACACCAAGCGTGATTGTTGTGATGAAACAAATAAAAACGATCAGACATGGTTTTAGATAAGTGAACAGTCTTGCCATAAAGAATGGATTTCCTTTTTTTTTTAAATGAACCTCCGGCTAGAGGATCATCATTATAAACACGTTTGGTAAAGAGATACTAGACACAGGTGTAGACTTATTTTATTGCTTGGGAAACCTGACGCTGACCAGAATATACAGAATCAATCTCAGAATAGTATTTTCAGACAGATTATTGCAATATGAGATAAACAAGATGTGTGTATCGCTATTGATAATGAATAAAAAACGTTATTGAAAACAAAAATACTTGAAATTGTCCAATTTACGTCGTTACACTTCGAACTGTCAGACATGTTTATGTAACACTATCTTATTTTTAAATTTCAAATTGCACAGATATGCAACAGGGTTTTTATTCAAACAGGCATTCATCAACCATGTCATACAAATATTTTCAAATGTTATGCATGAGTATCTCAGATAAAAGGAAGATGAAATCAGTTCTCTGTATGGACAATTAAAATCAAACATGGTATCTATGAAAAGGCTGGAATGGCATGTAGATGCTCCTTCATGTCTAGAGCTTATGTTTAATAAACCTTATAATTGGAAAGGATGAAGAAGAGAAGAACTGATATATTTTATATAAGATAGCAACTACTTTGAGTAGTTGGGTCCCCTCTGAAGGTGTCAATAGATACTTTCCAATCTTCGTCAAAAGTGGAGTTATTATCTCTTAAAGATTCTTGAGTTTTAAGAATATGTAAATTCCTTAAAGTACATCTCTTAACATCCTACAAGAACATTTTGTCACCTTTTTTCCTTTTATGGTACATCACATCTTTGGTACTAATAACAATAATGTGTTTGAGGTGATTACTGTATTTCTCACCAAATATTTTCTCAGTGTCGGATATTTTAAAATGGGGGTATTGTAAGCTTTTAACCCAATTTTCTGCTTTTTGCCATAATATATTACATTGGGACACTCCATATATATGTTCTATGGTTTCTGTTTCATCACAAAAGTGACAATTTGGTGTCACCGAAATACCCATTTTGTGAAGTAGCTTGTTATTGACAATCCTCCTATGTAATAGTTTATATTGATTGAAATGCTGGTATACTGATGGTGAATATTTTTTTGCGTTTTTGAAAGAATTTGACAATGTGTCTATTCTTACTTCGTCAATTTTTCCAACCATTTATCTTGTATTTCTACAAGTGTATTTATTCTTGTTGATTGTAAATTGGCATAAATGTTTTTGTTACCTTTTTTGACCTGCATCAATAATATATGAAATGAAAGGAGGTCTTGGTCTCACATTGTCACTTTGTGATATAGTCTATTGTACAGTAAAAAGTCACATCTTAGCAGCATAATATTTTGTATGTGTTCTAATGTAAATAAATCACCATTTGTATCAATAATATCACTGATTGTCGTAATTCCTTTATCTACCCAACTCGATATTTTTTCCTCAGCAATTTTGGAGTTGTACCATAGTGGCATAGCCAACAAGTGTTCGATACTTATTATAGGCGCATTAATAGTAACCGATTTAACTGATTGTACGACATCTCTCCAGAAAACATTCTTGATTTTCGAAATCTTTTGTAGAAAAATGTCACCATACATATAAATCTTATTAGCCCATAGAATCAAGGAGTAGCTGCCCAACCTTCATTTGTTATGTAAATTCTTTTGATCCACGAAGCCTTCATCGTCATGTCAATTTTTCTAATATCTCCCAATGGAAACTAGGTTATCCATCTCTGAAATGTTGGGTTCAATGTTTAAATCAGTTATTGTTTTTAATTTATCTATGTTATAGTTAATTCCTAAAGAAGTGAATTCTTTTGTCCAAATCAATTCCAAATCATCACATATGTTCACCCCACTGTCCCCTGTCACTCCAAATTTTATTGCCTTTGTTTTTTCAACATTTATTTTAAGTCCTGAAATCATATAAAAGTCATACAATATACTCATACAAATTCTAAGGTTACTTTCATTATATTTCATAAACAAGGTAGTATCATCAGCGAACTGGGATATTCTTTGTTCTTTGCCACAGATTTTTATTCCATCTAAGTCTTTATGCTTCCTAAACGCCTCTCCCAAGAGCTCCACTGCTAAAACAAAGAGGTATGGGGATATGGGGTCCCCTTGCCTGCATCCCCTCCCCAAAACAATTTGATCTGATAGGTGGCTGTTCTGTAAAATTTTGGACTTTGAATTTTCTTGTAAACTTTTAATTATGGATATTGTTTTTTTCACTAAAATTTAATGCTTTTAAAATTTTAGAAATGTATTCCCATGATATGGGGTCGAAAGCTTTTTCAAAATCCACCAGTATCATTAACCCCTTATTGCAATCTAATTTTGTTTCATTTAATATATCTAAAGTTAAAGTCGTATTTTCTCCTATAAACTTGTTCTGGACAAACCCTTTTTGGCTTTCCCCTATTAATTTAGGTGAAAAATTGTTTAATGCTGTTCGCCCATATTCCTGAATAGAATTTGTATAGAGAATTGAGTAAAGTAATGGGTCTCCAATTTTTGAGATTATTCCTTGCTTTGTTTCCCTTGGGAATGCAGGTAATTATACCAAGTAGAAAACTTTCTGGTATATGTTCTGATTCAAGAAATTTGTTCATAAGTTTCAACTCATTAGTGTAACACTATCTTAAGCACACAATGTTCGTAAACCTTCTTTATACATACATACATGTACGAACATTTTTACCGATTATGTATAATGACATTCGGATTGCGCATTTGTGTGATTTGAAAACTAAACAAAAAATATTTTCATCATAGAATAGGTATACAGGATGCACTAGTGTAGTAGATGCTTATATGTATATGTCAAACGTACATATAGGAGTAAATCCTTTGAGAAAGACTTAAGATTGGCGAGCTGAGACGCTCCTACAGTCATTAGTATCGAATGGCATGACAGCTAATCCACGTTTAGTCCTTATTGTTGCTTTAATGATGCACGTTTCAAATGATATTCGGACTCACATCGTTACTACCTGTGATTTCTTCACCATTGCTGTATAGATAGTTCATAAAACTCAGGTCAACTGAGTTTAAAGTTTCTATGCTAATACCTTCTCTTTGTGCATGGTCAGACTTGGCAATTTCTGCAGTCAGTTCATCTGCAAAACTGTAATAAGACAAAAGGATGTAAGAGGTGGAGGAGATAGGAAGTAGTATAATTTTTTTTGTAGTAGTAGTAGTAGTAGAAGTAGTAGTAGTAGTAGTAGTAGTAGTAGTAGTAGTAGTAGTAGTAGTAGTAGCACTAGCAGTAGTAGTAGTAGTAGTAGTAGTAGTAGTAGCAGTTAGTAATAGGGGTTGTGGAGGTAGTAGTAGTAGTAGGAGAAGTTGGTATATATAATTGCAATTTGTTGATCTCATATTTTATGTGTTTTAAGTCTCTTGGAGTGTCTTTAAGGAGTTCCTGTTCTCTATTTCGTTTGTTCTACTGTTGACACCGTTTGTAACTGCACCACCCATACTGTAAGATGTGGCCAATAAAGATACATACATACAATAACATAAGCATACATGAATACTTGCAGAAGATTAAGAACAATAACTCACCGTATTCGTTGCTTCAGCTGAAGGGAAATGATAACAAGTATCACAATAATCATGGAAGATAGTATGATAGCCACAGTAACTATTGAACTGTCCCCTACAAAATAGAGGAATAGTGTCATTAAGTTATCAGGAGGTTGTGAAAAGGATTAACTAGATGCCTACGAAATAACTACCACCGCTGCTCTTTCTTTTTTTAATTCGCTGTACATAGCTGTGTTTATAGTCTCAATTTATTCAGGTCAACACGTTGTATCAGACTGAGAGCAATGGCATTGTTGATGATAAAGAGATAAACAACAAAGAGAAACTGATAAATTACAGGGCGTTATCGACAAAAACAATATCAAATTAAACATCAATAATCCATATTTACAATATACACAATCATACAGACATACTTTAATCAATCATTACCATAAATACCTTCAGGGTCACACTTTTTATGAAAATCCTGTTTGTTTAAAGAGTGGCTAATACATTTTCTTTAATCATCTGCTTATAAAGTTTACGTCTAACTTTTGCTAATGCAAGGGTGCCACCTATTTGCTTGCTCCGATAAGTTACTTTTCGGGCGGCTTAAATCACATGATATATTGAAATGTTATATATCTTGTTTACATGATAAAGTTTGAAGTTCCTATCAACCAACTTTCTCACCCAAAATCCTACGCTACTCCACAAATTACTTACTACCACCACTGCTAGTACTGTATAAACTTTAATACATTTATGATAGACAACTAAAAGACGAGAGCAGTTATTAGTGAAAACGGCTGTATGTTCTCGTTTTAACTCCATATGTGTGTTGATGTGACGTTGAAAATTCGCCCCATGCTTTTCCAAATAACGGGTTAAATAGCATGCATGATCTCAACAAATTCTATATTGGCACCTCAACTTAGATAGCTGACAAACAAATGGCACACGTGCAATATAGGCCAATTGCCCTACATTTGTAATGGATCCCGGTTGACCTAAATGTGCACTACAGGCCATTGCTCAAATTAAGTTGCGTATATTGCCCATGTATAGGCTGTTATAGAACATTATACAAATTTATATTTATATGCCATGCCAGTGTGGGTATCCTGATGGAATGTCTCCCAGAGGGAGGATGGTTTTCCCCGAGGGCGGAGCCCGATGTAGATCCGCTGGTGTTGTGAAAAAGAGCGTCTGCTGCTCTGTGTACAAGGTAAAGGTCACAGGTGACTGATGACTCACACATTCCCCGCTAGGCGTTACCAGTGAGAACGGTGGACATTTTGCCGGTGGACATTTCGCCGTCGGACATTATACAAATATGACATCCCTGTGGGTTTTCCAACATGATTGTCTACCCCTCAACACTAACATAATTCCAGGGTTGAAGGCGGCATTCTGCTCAGGCCTTTTCGCATTTCGCCACGCGTGGGGATCTTGAAAGCATCACGTCCTCAACAATATAGGGAATCATGAAACGGCACCTTGGCAACGGGTGCTAATGCGTCGTCTCCTTGACAGCGGGTGCTAATACGTTGAATGGTGACCGCTGTCAAGGAACCTACAAAGACACAGGTTGCTAACAGTCTTGACACATGGCTCTCATCCAATAGGATAAGAGTATTCTCACGTGAGGTATAATAAGATAGAATGTCCAACCTTTGTAAGCCAATCACGGCTTAGGATCTTCATGTGAGGTATAATAAAGATATTTGTTCGAAGTTTATTAGTTTAGGAATAGACATTTCTTACACATTACCTGAATCCTGAGAGGCTCGAATACTCTTTTGAGTTGTACGTGTGGCAGAAAGAGGAACTTCAGTTGTTGGGATCGCCGAGGAAGCCCCACTTTCTTTTGGCATCGTACCACTAGCATCATGAGTGACAGCAGAAGTCCGTTGCGTTGGTACACAATCCACTTTGCATGTAGCTTCCTTTAATGAAATACAGATACCTGTATTTGATTAACACATATTAGATTATACGTAGCATTTATTATTCGAAATGTGTTTGTGAAATGTCCCATTTGTAGTGCAAATATCATTCTTTTGTAATGTTTTAAGAATAACGAAGTATAAGTATTGCGAGACAATACAAAATGAAACAAATAAAATGTATTGAGAACTAGTACAAGGTACAGCAACGCTGTTAGGAAAACGCAAAATTTCTTTGCGACTCTCTTATTGTAAAACTGCTGATAATTCTGAAAGAGGTACACAGTCATTAGTCTCTCTAACTTAACGATTCAAAGAAAAATTAAAGATATCTAGACCAATGTAATTTTCCTTTTGAGCACAATGACATTTATCCTTTGCTGCAACTTTTATTAGTATTTGTAAAAGCCATACATATTTAGATCCGTACATATGTTGATTTTCCTTGATATATCACAGCGCCATCTGGAGTATTGGGCGAAAACGCAATAAATGTTTCACTTCCCTCGAATACAAACCATTATTGTTGGGCCTATGCAGTTTCTGCCTCCCTCGCCAGGTGGCGGGTTGTTACATTGACGGGTCCGGCTTTTGACGCCGGTCTCTCCAGCTGTTTGGCAATGCGACCAGGTGGACCAGGCAGACCACATCCCATCACCTATAATGCAGTGTGAGAAAATAAACATAAGTTATCTGATGATTGTGCATATAGTTCGGTTAAAATGTCAAAGATTTTTCGGTTTATATCGTACACGTATGATGATCTCAACCGATGACACCTACTGAGTATTGGACAAACTAAAATAAACTATCATAATTTATCTTACACTGCTGCCCACTGAGAAAATAATTTGGTCCAAGAATACTTTGTAAATGATTTACTAAATCTGTACCATAATCACTATATCTCTCTATATTGCCAATGAGCGTTATACACAGCCAAAAATGTTTTCACCGTCATGATAGCAGAACAGTATTTCGGGCAGCGGCAGTATGTCTAAAGGGATAACATGCACGTAGAAAGAGACCAATTTTGGAGAATGAAAAGTTTATTTGATAAATTGCATTATATTTGCCAGTGTATTAGGCCCTTTTCGGAAATATCTATATAGTCGACAGAATGTTATTTTATCCTTGCAAATTTGCGGCATGAAACGTGCATGTATATACACTGCTGTTGATTGTTTGTATATTGCTTACTGAATTGTTCACATGCTCCCAGGCGAATGATGATATCGTCCATGGCTATGTCTCCTAGGTAACCATTTCCTCTGATCCCCTCTATCACAATGGAACCGTTCAGGGAGGCAGCAGTCATGCGCGCCCACAGCCAATCAGCGCCCTGTTCCCCTGAAACATACACCGTCAGCATTCCATAGCCTCGTTCTGGTCAAATTTCGCGTGATTTAACAAAAGAAATCCAGCAACTGAGAAACAACTATCATGGCAAACATTTTGAAAAAACTGATATTTATGACGCATACAGAATTACTCTCATTCCGCAATTAATATGCCTCCAATTAATTAATATTGCAAAATGGCCAAACTCATGGCAATTAAGTAACATCAAAATTAGCCCCTTGTTGCCAAAAGATAGTTTCCATCATGTCAGAAAAACTTATATTAAACCGATTATTCTCGCAGTGTGCTTCCACATGGACTGCCTAGAAAAGTATTTGCTTCGTTACACCCTACTGCAGCAGCAACATAAGTGGTGGTTTTTCATTGCGTAGATAGCCACCCAGAGGCAAATGCCTCATTTCGGGAAGAACATTTCGCACAAGCATTTTTCATAGTGCATCTTCTATAACGATAGGTGCAAACATTCTCTACTACAAATGCTTGTGAAATAGTTCTCAGATGTACACCTTCAATTTTTTCTCGTAGCAATAACCATGTAATCTGTATTAAGTCAAACGTGTTTTCACTTATACAAATGTTAGACTGACACAGCGCATTCTCACCTTTTTGCTGGTTTCATAAACTTTATCGTTGATTTAGTCTTAATTTCTAAAAGTACGAAAAACAATCTTAAAAAGTACAGTGAACATATTTCACTATTCCCCAGTATGCATGTACAGCTATTTTTCTACCATTTGCGTTACCTGTTCTGGTCCAAAGTAGTCTTGACTCGTGTCCGTTGTATTGGTAGACATTAAGAGTACCTATGTGGGCTCCGCTCATGTGATAGGCAAACTCCACACACACTGGGCCAGATGGGCAGACCTCTGGTGTTATAATCCTGGCACTACTACCCGGGCTTCCCAGGGAGGCTTCCAGATAAATATAGAAACCTACAATAAATCAAAGAAGGGGTCGAGCAAGCATTACTCAATGTATTGAGTACGGGGCGGACCATTTGATATATTTTAGGGGGCTATACTTCCTTGACCTGGTCAGATTGTTTTCTCCTCTGGCAGAGCTAGAATTTTATTCTCTGGCAGAGACAGACTTTTTTACTTCTCATTGGCAGAACCAGACATTCTCTATTCCGGCTGAAGCCGAGTAATTCCGAGGGATGCCACATATACCACAGCTCTCGAGGCCTCAGTAATGCAGTTGACTGACTTTCACCAAGGCAGGCCAAGAACATGTTTGCTGGCAACTTGGATAACACCTTTGTGGTTCTGGGCAACTTAGAGAACACAAGCTCAAGAAGTGTTCGTTATGTCATATATTCCACACTTTCCGAGGTCTGAGATTGGTGGGAGATAGCCAACTGGGGCACAATGCGTCATTCCACCACACTGCTTATTATCACAAAGGTGTTACCAAAGTGCTTTAAGTCTACAGGGTGCTCAGCCAAGCTTTTCTTGCCTTATTATTGGTGGAAGGCAGTGAAATATGGCACAAGCTTTATAGACCCTACGAAAGCTGTGGTGTTTATGACACCTTTCCGGTTACTTGACTTTGTCTCGTAACACAATATGATTGCCATATTCTCACCCCAAGTTTAACATGAGTTTATATGTTTGCATTGGATTTAAGCATGGTTTTATATTGAGTGATCTGGTGGGGCATTTTGAAAGATTGGATGCTTATAATCTGCGTTTGTGATATGATTGAGGGCTGTTTGTTCTCACTGGAGTTTGCTAGAGTTCTGAGTTTCCTGAGTGTGGGACAGGTAGCTCTAGTATATTGTTCTTACCTGTAGCTGACATGGTTGTGTGGTCATATGATGGACCGGTACGCCGCGTGGAGGTGGCGCGACGGAATCGAATCCAATCCAAGCTGTCCAGCCTCCCCTGTGTTAACTGGCACATCCCCCCTTCATCAAAGTCACAGCCCCACGGTAGCCTCCCTGTAGGGATTTCTACACCGAATGGAAGCCATGGCCCAGTGACTGTCGTAGAATCCTCTAACTCTTGAAGGTGGAAGTTCTGGTGGCTGGGTGAGGTAGGATTATTGGTGTTCGCGTGCTCGATCTGCGCAAGCGCAGTGGTTCCATAGTTCTTCGAAAGAGGGAGCAGCGAAAGCAGCGTAATGGCGGATTTCAGTAAATGGTAGAGCGCCATCTTGTGTGTATTTTAATGCAACCTAGTCCTATTTCTGAAATACGGACGTCAGATTCAATTTGAGGATCTACATCTTCATAAGATAAACACATACCATCACAACTTTATCAAATGTGCCCTTATTATCATTATTATTATTAGTAGTAGTAGTAGTAGTAGTAGTAGTAGTAGTAGTAGTAGTAGTAGTAGTATAAGTATCATTATTATTATTGTAATTATTATTATCATTATTATTATTATCATTATTAATATTATCATTATTACTGTAGTCAACATACTGAATTATCAGTAGTAGTATCAGTAGTAGTAGTAGTATTGATAGTAGTATCAGTAGTAGTAGTAGTAGTAGTAGTAGTAGTAGTAGAAGTAGTAGGTGTTGTTGTAGTAGTAGTAGTAGTAGTAGTAGTAGTAGTAGTAGTAGTAGTAGTAGTAGTAGTAGTAGTGGTAGAAGTAGCAGCAGAGGCAGTAGTAGTAGTAGTAGTAGTAGTAGTAGTAGTAGTATATTAAGAAGAAAAAGAAGTCAAATTAGAATTTCGTTACGATAATAATTATCATAATATAATAATCATAATATACATTATCAACTATACTGTCACTGACATCTACTTCCCCACACCCGCTGTCCGTGTTTGCCTGGTGTTTTGTCGACCCCACTTTGATGGTTGATATAAATCAGTAGAAGGGCCCTTTTATGTGCCTGCTTCAAGTGCTGTGTAAACCGTGAGGTCGACTTTTCATGATCGTCTGCGCCGGCTCTGGAGGCGTCGCCATGGCTCACACAGGCTGCTAACTGGCTTAATGTCTTTTCCCTTTCATTCAAGGACCTCTTCTCCCTCATAAACAATTACAGCTTCTCAACGTGACCCCATGAGGATTTCAAACAGAGAGATTTACCAGACAGGTGCTACGTTACCCTATCGAAGTGTAATGTTAAGTGAACTTATACCAATATTCGAACACCCCTTGACGTAACGCACCTACGTGGATTGGCATGTAAGAAGGTTCCCAGTGACTTGGGGTAGGCGGTGGTTTTCGCCGGGTAATCCGGTTTCCCCCACTAGTTACAATCGGCTAGTCACGACTTAGTCGCAATATGACAGAAAAGGTGATGAAAAATGATATTTCAACATGGATCGGATATTTTTTGAAGGGCCATCGTATTCCATTTTCTACTTTTTGAATAAGACTAGAATAACAAATAAGCGTCGTTTTTTAGCTTATTAAAATGGCAACTCATTCTGGCTCAGTGAGTTTGATTTATGACTTAAATTGATTCTCCATCGATTAGATATAAACAGTCAGTAGCAGGTTGAATTAGTTCTACTCGCAGGAACATAGTAATGAAAGAACACATTGAACATCTTCGTTGAACGAAATGTAAGTATAGAACATACAGGTCTTCTTCTAAGTCATTTGATATGAACTTTTTGGATGTTATTCTGTTTGGAATTACATGATTTGAATCCATGCATTAGTAATTAGAAATGATAATCTGCATATGCAGTAAATACTTTTTTGCAATATTGTATTTCATCTTCCACCAAACAGCTCGACTATTTCAGAAAATAGGTATCAATAGAACGACAATTGAAAAGTAAACAGATTGCTAAATACTACGGAATGCGGAGAATATTTGCATTTTTCTAATCATCAACTTTATAACTTACTCACCTGATGTAAACCTGTGATATGGATTTCAACGTAGTATCTACAGCACGTCATCCTATGTCTGTATCAACTGCCCTGTTTTCCCCCAGCAGGGTATAGAAGCAATGGTGGGTAACCCGTGTGTATCTAACAGTGTGATCAGAGTTTATCCCTAATTCATTGTAGGTATAGAGTCAGAAAATATTTACCTAAGTATGTAGACTATAGGCAGTATCCTAGCCTGAGCCCGGCATATCGTTGCAGAGTAGTTCTACCCTGTGTTTATAGATGTGGTTAGAAGCTGAATATGTTTAGATTACCTGTGCAATTAAAGTATTAACGTAGACTAAGCTGAAGTCGGCCTAACGTCGCATATGACCGGCGTATCGGTGCCTTGTCCCTATACACGTATGCCACTATGGGTATTATAATTAAGCAATAACAGGCCCATCTGTACTAAGTTGGATTACAGTATCCGCGTATGGTAGTCCATCACCGTGTTCCTATGTCATTAGGATGTAATAGAGACAAAACATGTTTACCGCTGGAGTGTATGGATAAGTTCACCGATGGCTCAGCTTTTCCTTGCAAATATGATGTTCTTGAGCCTCTGTTTCGTAGTATAATGTCAACATATATTCAGCCCCGCAATGTATGGATGAGCTTAGTACGAGCTCAGCATGACGTTGGTCGCAACGTACTGTATTCGTATTATCTGTCTCGCGGTACAGTCGCAATAGTTTTTACCCTGGCTATGTATGCATCAGCTTTATTCAAATCTGCGCGTGTCAATTGGCTAGCTTCTACCACCTCGGCTTCTTCAGAGCACTTACACTCTCTCTCCCCGTAATGTATGGCTTTATTGGCCTGACATAACAATGTCGGACATAACAAGAGGTTGTGTTAGATTTAGCCTAGATTCTAGGTATTGTCATATGTATTTTGTCTCTCTTCAAGTTTTTTGTCTGAATGGCAATGTAGTCGGGGTGGGCGGTGGGTAAATTGGTTAGCATGTACATGTATATCACCAGGTGGATAGACGGCTCGCTTTGAGTATAACACCATAAGAGAGAGGAAAACCTTATGGTGCCATCTCTTGGCCATTTCAGGTACTAAACCACACTGGTTAGTCGACTCAGAAGGGAAAGTTTACATTTCGGGGACTTAACGAGCCCAGCATGCGGTACGGTAAGAAACAGGTCTGCAACTTTAAGTCAATCTGTCTCTCTGAACTAAACTGGTGGTATAATCTGCCCCTCTGAGCTGACCATCGAAAACCACATGGATGGATAAATGTAAACAACTCGACTACCTTTACCATTTAAGCTTGTTTTGTAACGAAGACCTGAAGATACCTTCATAGCAGATGAGACTCTGGAAGGGCTCGCAAGTAGTCTAGCTTCTAATCCTTACCGAGGTCATTTGTGAACGATATCACCATTGACCAGTTTTGCAAATAGCAGTTCTAGTTATCCATAAGGATTGTCCTTTTTACCTTTATGATGCTGTTGGGTAATTTGGCCAACACAGAATGATGAAAAAACAACAACTGAAAAATGATTGAAACCCTGGCACATGAGTACTCATCTGAGAGTACTCATATGAGCTATCCAATGAATATCAGCATGACAGGGTTTACAAGTCACAACTAGCTGCTATGTGGCAGAAATAGTGAAGATAAACAAAATTCCAAATCCACTTTCAGACCAGGGAGGCTGGCTATATTCACCACTGATAACCCCAGCACACAGCAGTGACATCTATCGGTGACAGATGGAACTCCTGAATCTGGCCTGGCGAGATTCATTACTGACCACTGTAACACACTGAAGTACTGTCTCTCCACAGGGGATGGCATTACCGAATCTTTCCTGGGCGCTGACTAGATTCATCATTAATATTCTAGCATAAAGCTGTGCCGTCTATCCGTAAGAGATATCACTTTTGAATCAGTAATTGAAGCCGATTAGCTAGCATAGAAATGCTACACATTCTAATCTTGACGTGAAGTGGGGTAAAGTATTTGCGTTGATATTTGCAAAACTTGTGAGAAGACATTGCGCACTAATATTTGATAAGTGATAGATAGACCCCAAGGAAGCTGTGGTGTATGGGATATACCCAAGGTGTTACGAGGCGTAGCCGAGTAACCCCGAGGGTATTCCATACACCACAGCTTCCGAGGAGTCTATGTGGCTTGTACCACAGTTGACTGCCTTCCACCAATCACAGGCCGAGAAAAGTATACCCTTGGGTAACACCTTTGGTTTTAGGCAGCTTAGAGAACAAAGGCTTGAAAAGTGTGGGTTATGTCCTATAACCCTACACTTTTCGAGGCCTCTGATTGGTGGAAGGCAAGCAACTGTGGTACAAATCAAATATAGAACTGATAGCATAATTTGCGCAATTACCTTAGGTAAAATATATTTCCACCAGCGACGAGTGTTTTTGAGGTAAAGGGAGGTGAGTAGTTTCATGAATGTGAAGATCGATGTTGTAAATCAATAGTATTATTTCGTTAAAATACAAAAACTACCAATCTTGCTGTCAGTTGAAATATTGGTATTTAAGTGTTTAACAGAAACTATTCCTGTTTAAATTCAATAAGCAGTATAACTATATTTGCCTCGCCTCTAAGTGAAATGATATGTGTTCTAAACTCCACTGGATCCTCATTATGGTCTGGTCGCTACACACATGTGCGGCGTTGTGAAGATGCATTGTGCGACTGAAATCCCTCATAGAAATACTTGTAAAGAGGACATTCTTTTCCTGGTTCCGCTTTTCTAGCTCGCTGCGATATTATCTAAGCGACTGAAGGAGAGGAAATTCATAGCATATCCAAACGTTTTATTCTTCAGATAATCGGTATTACAACCTACCACTGGAAGGTCAATCTTACCTGATGAATGAAAAACAAATAAGATAAGCCAAGGTTTTAGATGTTAGAAATATCTTTGAAGTGTGGAGAACAATATATTTATAGAAAAAATCCTAACATTACCAAATTGAAATCGGCCTTATGTTAAGCTAATAGAATATGATCCAAAATGGAGGGTCCCTGTTTTCTTTTGTACATAATATAAAGTATCAAATTTGCCCTGGCCAAAAATGAGTGTGTTTAAAAGTAAAATTCCACATAACACATTTTGGATTAACTAAACGTAAATATCTAACAAGTCCTCGTTTAATTTGGTGCAGTTCAAAGACAAGTATAGTTAGGAAAGGCACAGAGACCAGTTTGTGGTTCCCGTTTAATACCCAATTCACCATGCACGAAGGGCGCCCCAGGGTTTTCCTCAGAGCCATGTACCCGAATAGTGCCACTACATGGAGAGATATGTTGAAATAGTGTACTTTCCATATAGTATGGAGGTATATGTGTAATGATGGACTTAGAATGAATACACAAAAAAACAAACCCATGCTTCTAGAACATACAAATTTTTATTTTCAAAATAGCATTTTTATTCTAATGATCTGTTTGTAAGATCATCCCTGTTAGCCAGTATTGCTTGCCACGAGTCAATCATTAACATTGCATATATTAAGTACATTGTATCAGGCTACTGAATTTGAATATAAAAGTGTATAAAAATGCTTACTTTTCTCAATACGATATGCATATCGCATACTTGTCTGCCAATTTATTAGTCCGAAATGTTTCAATGATTTCCCAGAATAATACTTGATATCCTTAACTGATTTGATACATGACGAGTCATGCAAGGCCCATTACAAATTTGTTGGCTTCTAATTTTTTCTTACATCTTTTTTATAAAAAAAATGAAAACGTATATACAACCGTAGACACCATTGTCTATATGCTATCATATTCCAGCTGAAAATAACTAAAACTAATTAGTGTCGTTTCTGTAACTACGTTGAAAGCAT
This sequence comes from Maea johnstoni, assembly GCA_963942565.1. Taxonomy (NCBI): domain Eukaryota; kingdom Metazoa; phylum Annelida; class Polychaeta; order Spionida; family Magelonidae; genus Maea; species Maea johnstoni. Next base: position 14,927,936 of record OZ012689.1, on the reverse strand, counting down.
TAATATGGAGGGGTAATATGGTAAGTCACATTAAACATATTGTAAAAGTTGCCTTAAACAAACAATAAAACATACCAGAATAACATTTCTTTCATATTCACATTATTCCAGATTCATTTCACTTTATGTCACGTTTCAATATCTTTTTCTTGGGTTGTGCAGTTTACTTGAATTGGTATATATTCATACAAAAAGCTGTGTTTCAGATACTTCAGAGAGTATATAGAGGGTATATATATATAGATATGTTATCAATTCATTTGAAATTTCTCATAACAAACGTGACACAATTATCATATGTGACAGGACTAGTGCTCTGTCTCTACAATGAAATGGTGATTACATGTTTAATGATGTCCATGAGCATGCGTACAGTAACATGTATAAAGGGGTTATATAAAAATGTCCAAAATGCATAGTCAAAATGATTACGCTATACACATATCTTTAACAAAAATAGTACTAATCATGCCTATTTATCCCTATATATTGCCCTATCATTCATTCCTCCTCAGACTGCATGAAGACCAAGACAGAAACAAACCTGAATATTTGAAATGGGACTCTACGTCTTTATAAACTTCTCCATTAGGAAGCATAAACTTAAGAGTTAAATAAAACGATAAAACAAGGGTATCAGGACAGTCTAGAAACAACTCTTTCAAACTATGCTCTTTGGGGAAAATAATATTAAGTGTATCCAAACGCACAATTAATCGGGTTAGTCATATCTTAAATAATGTTTCGTAGTCTAATCTATCGATTACAATACAGTCGAGGTTAATCGGGGGCAGTATATATCAACGAAACAAGGAGACCTGTCTCCTTTACAAAATCTTAAAAACCAGTATTCTCAATGTACATCGATAAGTGCAAGTAAGCCGAAGTTGCAAAACATTTAAAACTAACATCCATACACTCAAATGGGGAGCCTTGATGAGTACTTCCCATCACTCACACTCTCTATAATGGAAACACTCCTCAGAAGTTTAAAACCATTCTACATAGAGTGCATTTCCATATTCAACATTTCTCGTCAAATAGATATAGATATATATATGCATAATCTTAAATAGGTCTTTATCTAGCAGGTATTAATGGTATCCAGTCTTATTTTTAATTGATTTAAAGCAAATGTTGAACACTATGTTGTTCCATTTAGCCGCTTCCAGAAATGTTGATAGAGTGCTAGTCTATATGTAGCCCATCTTTAGATATATTGTACAAGTCAGGAACCCAAATATATTCTGACATGCATGGACATTAACATGCTCTATTTGCAGACAATACAATACCATATCTTGAGAACCATCAATACATTCTACGCACAGAAAACCTGCATGTGATCTTTACTGTAACACATGACCTGTATACAGCATTTATTGCTTTCAATTTCTTTTTTTTTAAATGCCCATCTAAAATGCACCGTACATTATTTTACCTGCCTCTTCTGATTTTGTAGAGATCCAAAAATACAGTTTAGTCCTCAATACATCTGTGTACAACGAGAAATTAGCACAATCTAGTGAAAGAAGCAAATGCCATAACATTGCAAAAAGAATACAGCCAAATGATTGACAAGTATAAGAAAAATGTTGGAAATGATATAGTATATGAAGGTAAAATATCATTCATGTTTCTTAGACAATTGATATATGTATTTGAACATATTTCACTGTTATACATTTGACATGATTATTGCTCATAGTCTTGCTATATTGCTCTGGGTGTATATATTTCACTAATATCAGGACTGATAGATGTTCTCGTAGGTATATGTATCCTTGATCGCAATTCGAAAAGGGTCTGGAAATCATTCATAGTCACATAATATAGATATTCTGCATTATGTGCATCTTTGTTGATTTGCAAAAGGCCTTCAATTCAGCATGGATGATCCCGCGGTGTTCCGGATAGCTGTGTGGGGGTCCTAGTAGCTGGGAAACTCTTCGCGAACGTTGGCGTAGTTTCCAGAATTACGTTTGTCCGGGATGGCATAGAGATGTTCACCGTTTTCCTGCTGATGTACCACACTCTTCTCACTGTAACGATTGTTGAGTGCCGCCATCTTAGCTTCATCATACATTAGACCAGGGTTATCATAGTCGCAGTTATGTCTATATGCATTACCGTGCAATTCCACAGATGCCTTTTTTCCTTGCCTAGAGTTAGAGTAGATTAGATAGCCCCACAGAAGTGAGGGGTAAGTAAGGCGTAGCTACCCGAAGCTTAAGCAGAGAGCTGGTTGTTATGGGTTACGTAAAAGTCAGCGCTGAAAGGAAAGATTAGGCTATAAAAGGTAGAGAGCGTAGGGTTAAGATTTTATGTGGAATAGTAAAACTAAAGCAGTGCCACCTAGTCCTGAAAGTAAAGACCAATGTACCATCTTGGCTATTGCTCCCGTGATAGCAATAGGCCAAAACCAATAGAATAAAGCTTAACTAAACAAGACCTACCCTGGCTATTAGGATCTAAATAGCTATTGGCTAAAGTGACCCAGGCTAAGGAAATGACATCAGATCAATTATAATCATTATGACAAATTCATTCTGCATTTACGGATTATTCTTATATAAAATCAGACATCAATACCATTTAAATTATTGCTTAAAATGTAGCAAACAATGTAATATATTAGATTATCTGAAACATTACACTAACTTATCGATAATGAAGAAAAAATAAAGTGCATATAGTATTTATCACATATAACGAGGAAAGTTGGTTAGTTCAGTTTCAAATGGTGATAAACCAGACACAAGATCCTAATACCCAGGGAAGAACACTAAAAGTTAGAGGTAGGTAACACTAAATCCTGGAATACAGATATCTAGCGGATAACCATAACTTAAGCTAGGCTACCGGAAGCTTCATGATTAGGACACCCAGGGGCCCCATGCATTAGATAGGGATATGGTGGAGCTACCCAGTCTTGCAAAAACCAACTCACACCAGAAGTGTGTGACCGGGAATTACTGTGTACCCATGAATTAGAAAATAATGTTAGCTATAAAGCAGAACATCTATTTATCATGCTGTCGTCGGAAATTATGATACATCGAAAGAGGACCTCTCTTTCTCATTAATGCATTAGTAAGAATTATATTAATTTCATAAAGAACATTCATTTCTGATCCAAGCATTCTCGAAGAATGACAGCAATTTTACACATGTATTTCAGGGTGAAATCACTTTGGAAAATGCACCAGAGAGCAAAAATAGAAAGTTATGATGTCTCTTTATGTTATTAAGAACATGCATATAGAAAATCAATGATTTCCAAGGAAGGCAGAAGAGTAATTTTTGTTATAGGGAAACCTATCAACTCCCCATGCATTAGACAAGGATTAATGGCAACACATGTTATTGGTTAAACCATCGCAGAAAACATGCACTAGGCAGGAATGAAGGCATTTGTTAATTTCAGCAATTAAAATCAAATGTTGTTTCGGGTTGTTTGTGAAATGGTGGCCCAAATCACGATATCAGCCGAAGCAATATTGTCGCTTTCTACCCGACAAGTTGTTATCTGTTAGAGGGCGTTGTATGCTGGTCATTTGGTATTCGATAACACCAATTGAATGATAATGGCATTTAGTGTGGAAGAGTGGTCCTGGTCATGATAGCAGCCGATATAATATTGTCACTAAATCAGTAAGTTGTTATCCGATGGTGGGGTAAGGTGTGAAGGTTAATTTGGGGGCTTATAACCTTTAAGCACTTACGCAGCATTAGCGGACCTGGAAACAGAGAAAAATAAAATGGAGGAATCATTAAAAGGGGTGCTTCAGTGTAGTGTTTGCAAGCAATGCCAGTAATCACCACACAGTAACACGTGTATTGATGCGTTAGTTTCCTGCGAAGCGCCTCGTACTGGAAGCACGACACTATACTCTTCACAGACATCGGAGTGGCAAACGATTTAAGAATGAATATAAACATAGGTTTAAGAATGAATATAAACATAAATTTATAGAGTTAAAATTTCTTGACAATGAATATTTAAATGCCTACAGTATAGGCATCCTTACAGTATGAATATTGAGGCAAAACAGTTACAAATTTGATTACTAAAGACGAAAACTATCACTTTTACAATAACTAGTCCATACCAGAAATTTCTTCAGGTGCTATAAACTAAATGGTATCAAGACAAAACATTACGTTACGGCAGTGAATGTGTGACCTCATATGTAGTCCCCAATCATTTACAACTCATATTCGAATGGTAAATTTACGAAATACTGTTTGCTTAAATGCATTGATTAATTACTTCAAAATAACAACATTATATATAGAAACGATTGCAAAAAGTGATTCAAATTCAACGCAAAATATGATGATAATCAAGGAATTTTTCGTTTAGGTGTAAGAGTTTGTGTCACTGTTTATCTTGCAAACAAATATTAATTAACAATAAACGCCAGGCAACATTTGTCTACGATTCGTGAACATAGAGGTATTGGAGTATGCCTATTTTTGTTTGCATTGTTTTCTCCTGAGACCAATAGAAAGGCCATATTTCAACCAGGTTTTACCGATGAAATATCTGAAATATCTGTAAAACAATTAACGTTTTCTTAAGTAATGCAGCGGTATTACATATGTTCTTGTAACAAGAGAACGCATTAAAGCATTTCGCCATCCTAACAAAGCTGCCATCTGCATGCTGCGTGCTAAAGACTAACATCCTCGATTGCTTAAAATGCACCAAATCACAAAGCGACCTCTTTTGCACGTCTGCCAAACTAAGTTGCTTTCAAGCATGTCACTTATAACTTGTATAACCAAACCGTATTGCGTCTTACAGAGTACAAGACAAATATCTAGTATGCATTACTACTAAACTTATGGCAGGTAGTGAATTTCCGATAAGATGTATATGCAAAGTACTCGACCCTCACAAAAAATGTCTGATCTGTTTTTATTATTACCATGTAGTTGTGAAAACAGTGTTCAGAGAAGGATAGTCTATGCCACTGGCAACTCGATTGTGAAATATCTTCTCAAACACTCCAATACTTTCAAAATAGTGCTGTGTATTTCAAAGGCAAAGTGTAATATTGGAGCATGAGGCACACTAACTGTGAAATATAATACGATGTGCAAAAAGCAGTACTAAACACAGAAAGTCCAATAAGGGGATTTGATTAATGGACCAAAATGATATCATTTTTATCCGGACAAGCACATCTATATTATCTACAAATGCTTGTTTTCAGGCCGGATCAGTTGGTACTTTTCACCTTTCAGAACTTACACACGTGTTTGTACTTTTAGATTGTATGATAGTTGGTGATAGTTGTATACTAGTACTTGTTGAAGTGCATATAGCTTCAAATGGACAAAAATCAGAATCTACCATGTTTGATGCCACATTTTGCTATCCCACAAGCTTAACACTATAGCTATTGTACGAGGAAGGCCATGGTTTAAGGTCGTGCGAGTATTGTATTGACAGACCGAAAAGCACACGTAGTTATTCATCAGGTGGAACGCATACCAGTGCAATAAAACAGAACTGCAACCCAAAATCATCCTCTACTTACTTCTGCCCGAAAAGGCTGGCACATCTTTGTTTGTGTTAAGTTAAAAGTACAATTAATCAGCAAGAGGATAACACGACGACACGTATCAAAGAGTAGAGAAATAATGTGCTCGTTAAAGTCATAAAATAGCATATATAGCTTCTTCCCATTATGATTCTGAAGGCAATAAGGTTACTAAGGAGTAGTTTTATTCTTGATCTTATTATAGTGAACTTACAACCAGAAGAGTGCATAACCTGTTAGGCAATCTACACTTAAGTTGTTTGCCGTTATATACGTAAGATACATTGTGTATGGTAATTGTATGTGACCACGTGGGCAACTTTAGCAGGAATGGGATAAGAAAAGTTTGTTTTGACATGTATACTTACTTGTCAGAACGGCAGCAACAGTAGCACATGAGTCTAAGAATTGCTACCAAGACAGCAACACAGGCAACAGCAATGGCCACCCAAACACCTGTGAATAGAAAGAATAAGATGATAGGTTTGATGCAGAACAATACGCATCGTTCCTGTAACTAATTCAACTATGTACAAAGGAACTACTTATAGAAACCGACATTTTCTTAAGGCTTTGGTGCTGGTGACACACTCAAAATAAGACATCTCCTAGTTCAGCGTTCTTGTACCCTTTTTAACAATGGTTATCTAATCCCCGAGGTTTTGGTGTTTCAACTATAAGCTTTCTTTAACTTAGCTGCTTGAGCTGGTGTCCTATCTAGGTCAGCTCAAGCAGCAAAGTTAAAGAAAACTTATAGTTGAAACACCTTAAACTCAGGGATTAGATGACAATTGTTAGAAAGGGGACAAGAGTGCTGAACTAGGAGATGTCTTATTTTGAGAGTGTCACCAGCATCACAGCCTTAAAGCGCAACAATAAGATACCCCCCCCAAAAAAAAAAAATACATATTACAATACTAAGTACGTCTTCGTGTCTTCATTCCATGCATAGACACCAGATGAGCCTAGCTCATTCTTTGGATATCTTCCTCTGTGTAGTTGAAGCCTTATTATTGTCAAAGAAATGATGATACATGAACGGTTAAGTCATATCATTTTCACGCTGTCACGAAGAATAAAGTCGGTCAAAATACTGATGTTTTATTTTCAGGTTGTGAGCAAAAAAATCAAAGTTTCAAGTTTCCAGGATACAAAATCATATTTTCAAGATTCCTGGACAAAACTCATTTTTATTCTAACATAAAATGGGTAGGCCTTAGCAAACCGTGTTGGCATCTTACCTTTAGCTAGACCCAAAGGTTCATCCGGGTTGAAGTTATTGGCTGAGCCACCGTCACTATCAGTGGTAGTCTTCTGAGTGCTGGTTGACGCTCCCCCGGGACCTGAAGATTGAGATGACGTGGATTGGGTTGAGCCCCCTGGTGAGCCGGTCACTACAGGGGATTTAGTAGATGGGGTGGAGGGTGTTATTGTAGATGTTGTAGTGGCTTGGGTAGTAGTTGTTACAACAGCACCTTAAAGATAACATAAAAGAAAAGAGTAAGTTAAGGTTGTAGACTATCCCGTTCGCACATAGAGAGTGCAAATGGTCTGGCAACTACTAGTAACTAATCGAATAAAGTACTAATTATAATGTATGTTTTAATGAGATTGTTAAATTCAAGTCCCCTAGACTAGAACATTGCTTTGATACTGAATAGTACGATAGATCTCTTCACACTGGTGGTCCCGATGGGCAAACGCATATATGCAATTCATAAGAGATATAAACACATCTCACTTGGTTTCATTACCTTCGATCAATTTGCTTAGGCAAGAGAGTGGTAAAGAGGACACATACGTGTCCTTTACTGATAGTTCACCCTCTTTTACAATCAGGAACGAATATATATATACACACACATATATATATATACACACACACATTATATATATATATATATATATATATATATATATATATATATATATATATATATATATATATATATATATATATATATCTGTTTCAACGGTAGAGCAGATGCGATCAGATATTCAAAACCAAGTGGAGCGTGCTTCTATTTGGATAAAATGCAAGTACGTGTTAAATGAATCGGAACCCGTAGTGCCTCTTTAGATTATATCGTCCATAACTGGAGATATACCGTGGTGCGATGATAGTGAAAATAGTTTTGAAAGGTGTTTGAACGACATTTCACTAAACAGTGGACTGTAATTCTCGTTGTCTCCAGAGTTATATTGTAACTGTATTTTTTAGATTACAGACGTGGAAAAGTTTAGGCGTATAACCTACTGCACAGCTGTTGTAAAGCCCGCAGTTTCTCAGCACATCTTACCACATAGGCTCGAGGGAGTGTTCTTAAATACACTTTGCTGATTGGTGCAAATTAGTTCCCAAATAGCATAAACTACAGCCCACTCGAAAACCCTAGTGTATGTAATATACCTTGTGTACGGTATGCTCGGCTTCGGTTGAAACAACCTCAAGCATATCCCATAAATTACCTCTCGCCTGAGGTATATCTACTGCATAAACCAAAGCTTATGACATAAAACGGCAATCGATTTTGCTCTCTCTTTTTTTAAAATGTTCACATGTATCAGACCACGTGATTAACTATAGTAAACTATGCGGTGGCTCCAGGTAAGTTAGAGGTACAACCAACTACTCTAAATGTCCTATAAGAAGACAGTTTGGATATATTTTTGTTAATTTGCCAATGGGTTAACGATGAAAAAATGTACCTTAATTTATGATGACAATTTATTAATATAGTGAAATCTACTACTGTACTGTTAAATTGATAAATACATGTGTTCAAATCGGATAAGAGAGGTTTCCTGGCATATTATTTTGAAAAGGAAAAGAACATATCTATTTGGTTCTATCATATTGGAATGTAGGTCAACAGGAAATATAGGTCAAGAATACATAACAGAAGGCGAGTTCAGATGTCTTATATACAATATCCGTGCGTATTAAGATATCTTACATGTATAGAAACCTGATGCCGGACTCATGTTAATTTCAAAACTTAAAAAGGCAAAATATCATTATCTTATAATAAGATATTTACATTGATATTTTAGAGCACGCTGTGTGTTCACAATGTGAGTCGAGCTGGGTGTTTGATTTATATAAGACATATGAGACACGCGTACTGTTAATGTCACCTGTTGACAAATATTCCACTTCAAACATATCATAGAGTACACAAAATATTGACTCATACGCAAGTTGATAGCAATAAAGTAATAACATGTCATGGAATACAATCCAGCAATACCAGTAATACACATATCAAAACGCATCGTGCACATTTGGAGACATTATTAGACATTCTCAGTTTAGATTGAAATTGAAGTATATTCATAATCAGCAAAGTATGTTACCATTGCAATTGTGGTTTGATAAACCATATTATTTTGTGTGAATTCTTCGATTACTAATACAATTGGGAATGGCACGATACGTCAACGATATGTGGATTTCGTAAGCATAACCAAGAAAGCATATGCATAAATGCAAAATGTCTTTTTTATAGACAATGCAATACTTCCAACGTAAACCCTCTAGAAATAAGCAGATAGAAATAAGCATATAGTTATTTAGTTTGATATTGTTTGATTACACTTTAAGAATCTCATAGAAAGCACTCAAACTGCCTAGCTTATCATAGACACAAGCATGCAGTTTTCATGATATAGTGGTAGTGCAAGTTAGTGCTCTCGTCATGTCACTTATATTCAGTCAAATTGTTAGTGTGCTTCACTTTAAATACACATACATTCTATCTTAAGAACGAACAACGTACTATACTACAAATCGCTATTCATTTCGTGCTAGTTGTACCAGGAAGTATAGACTTAAATTATATAGTTCCTGGTTGTACTAGTGTAATTATACTATTTGGTTATTCATTATTGTAGGCGTTAGTTGTTTTTGTATGATTATACTATAAGAACATAAAAGAGTGGTTCAAGGATTTAGATATAATTATTATAGCTAAGAGCAGGTAGGATAATAGTATTCATTATCTAAAGAGAAAAAAGCCCATCTTAATGTATAGAGGATTAATGCGTTTAAATCCATATTTAAAGGAGGTTATATGATATCGCTGATTGGTAGGTTGCCATACTATCTTACGAAAAGATCACACAACACAATTACTGTTTGATGGATACGTTGAAGGAGGTTATATGATATCGTAAGTTGCTAGGTTACCATATCATCTTACAAAAAGGTCACACAACACAATTGATATTTGAGTTATACGTTGAATCATTTCAAAAGCGTGCAGATTATAAAAAGAGAAGGGGTGGTTAAAGGCAAGCTGAGAAATTTCTCATTGTATGGAGTATACTGTTACTACCTCCTGACTGGGTTGTTGTCGATTTATCAGTTTGGGTTGATTTAGTTGTTGAACTGGACACACGAGAACTTTGTGTGCCGACATTAGTGACGGGTCCTTTAGATGTTACAGAGGATGATGTCGAGACATCTACAGTTGTAGTGGAAGCAGTAGTGGTTGAGGTGGTAGCAGGAGTGGTTGTGGTGGTAACCTGCGCCGAACCTGAAGCAACATATCATAAACTATGGGAGTCAACCGTGAATGGGCACCAATACAGGTATGTGTACCTTAATAAAACCATGTGATAAGAAACGTTAAATATCATTATCAAACATTACTCTATTCCTGCTTATGAGAATGAAAAAACAGGCATGAAAAAGTATCGTGTACCTTATTGGTTATCCAAGAATTGTTAATATTGTAAAAAGTCAAAATAGAAACAAATTATAGTATGTAACTAGATTAGTATATATTCTATTCTAAAGTGAATACGATTTAGACAAAAACGTCTAGCTAACTCGAACTATACATTCATCTAAGAATAAACAGTTAGACATGTTTACTTAACGAAACAATAAGTAAACTTAGTTATTGGGTCAATTGTCATTCAGGTATTATGTATAAGAAGAATATAATGTGATTAGAGAGTAAAGCAAGATTAGATAACATATCCCCGCATTACAGGGAAAACATAGATAAACATAAATAAAACATAAAACTGCCACATCATAAGTATCTTCCATGAAATCAGTAAATAAATGATGAACATGTGAGTCATGTGATATATATATATATATATATATATATATATATATATATATATATATATATATATATATATATATATATATATATAGATATATAGATATATATATATATATATAAATATATATAAATATATATATATATATAAATATATATATATAATAAATATATATATATATATATATATATATATATATATATATATATATATATATATATATATATATATATATATAGGGAGAGAGAAGGGGCTGGGGGTATGTAACAGGTAGTATTTATGTGTGGTTAGTTTTGCAACGCAGGATTGAATGCAACATGTAGGAATGTGCTATACGTGCTTATGATGAGTATGGTATGAAGAGTGCTAATTTCCCAATTTGATATGTTGCAAGAAACTTTAAAGATGCAAGCTCTTAATAAAAAGGGCACGCCCTAATAGAGTGATGCCTTTTAAAATGCTTTGTGCCTGTTGCAGAAAAAAGCAATGTCCAATAGTTTGGTCTCGTGGCAGAACGTGACCATAGATAAAGGTGTCTGGAAAGTAGGGATGGGTTTTGTCCTCGCTAACTTCGAACATCAAGAAGGGAAATAATATTGCATAGTATTATCTGATATGGTGGTTATAGAGGCAGTGAATAAGGTGTACGCCAACATGTCTGCAAGATGCCCGCAGGTTTTGCACGATAGCATCAGGCCGAGTGCAATACCTGCTGGCTTAACGCAGACATCTTGCCGTACACCATTTTCACAACAAGGATAACGAATTTATCATCAGCTCCCCCACCCCATATAAATTTTGAATAACAATAAGCGCAGCAAGTTCTAAGCTCAAGGTTCTTGCAGCGGACATATAAGCAACACCTTCGTCAGACTCGACTCGCATAAAGCGAATGGAAAAGATTTCTTGTGTGAACTCACGATTCACGTACCTGAATCCATCTGTATTACTTCCTGCCATCTTATTTACTAGATATACAGCATGTTCGCAGAATAAATGCGCAAAAAGTGTTTAAAATACGAAGCATCGACACTAGCCTAACATTGGCAATTGTTCAAAGCAATGTTAGAAGCCCAATGCAGTCCAGTACAACAAAGAAATTGACCACTAGAATAAGAGTGGAGCTGATGATAAATATACATTTAGACAAACACACACGTAGATATGCAAGCTAAAATGTCCAGTCCATATGGAGTATATTGTTACTACCTCCTGACTGGGTTGTTGTAGATTTATCGGTTTGGGTTGATTTAGTAGTTGAACTAGACACACGAGAACTTTGTGTGCCGACATTAGTGACGGGTCCTTTAGATGTTACAGAGGATGAAGTTGAGGCATCTACAGGTGTAGTGGTAGCAGTGGTGGTTGAGGTGGTAACTTGTGTAGAACCTGAAGCAACATATCATAGGATGGGTGGGAGTCAACATTGTAAGTTTATTATTATTATCATGTTATACGAAAAGGACAGCACGATTGATAACATGCATTTACCCTGGTTGTTAAGAAAAGATAAACAGGAATGAAGAGTTGTCGAGTATCTAAGTGAGTATTCACGTATTGTTAGTATTGTAGGAAATATGAAACAATTCAAGTCTATCAAATCGATTAGGATATAAAAAGATTTAGAAAATGTTGCACTTATGTATTAGGGAAAGGGTTAGCCATGTAGTATCATAAAAGATTATTAGTGTTATCTGAAAAAAATGAATGATTCGTACATTCCTATACAAGAATGCCAAATGTCATAGCAAACAGGAATAAGAACAAAATGGTCTTTCATTATACACACATACAGACACACAAATGTATAAGTACATATATATATATATATATATATATATATATATATATATATATATATATATATATATATATATATATATATATATATATATATATATATATATTTAGAGAGAGAGAGAGAATCTAGACATTGCTTTAATTTTACACATCGTCAGTTGTGCATACATATATGAATGTGCGATTTGTGCTTTCAGTGTGAGTATGGCAAGGGGGGTGTTTTTATTTCATCCTATCATGTCTAAATACCAAGTTAGACCACAACCGTTCTGGCAATGTTCGACGATATGCATTTTCGTTTCGACGAATACAATTACATAATATGATAATCATTTTCCCTATGGAAAGACACCTTAAAAAATAAAGTTCATTGATTTCGTCTGTCCATAGAAAGTGATATATATATATATATATATATATATATATATATATATATATATATATATATATATATATATATATATATATATATATATATATATATGTAAGTGTGTGTGTGTGGTTGTTTGGCCTTGAGTGCCATTAAGGGGTTTTGCTGCACGCATTGCACGTGCAGTACTGAGACGAGCAAAAATTAACACAGTAACGAGACAATGTGTGTTCACGTTGCTACATTTTGGTTCGTATTTCGACTTACATAACGATTTATTAGAAAACGTATTGTATATGCAATGATTTTGCAGTGAGGTTTAAGGAAACCATCGACTGACTGAGAGAGTACCCTAAACCCTCGGTTCTTACTGCATGTTTAGCCGTGCACTACATATAAAAATCGGTTATTTAAGCGGATGTGCATATGTGATTTGAATGCATTTATACCCCAGCAAAGCATACGTCCTTAAACTATCATAAGCCCTGCAGGAAGGCTGCTGGTAGTAACATTACAATCAGAGGATATAGTTTCATTGAATGGAACATATGAAATATGCATGTAACCGATACCTCATTGCTAAGACAACACTAGAAAAACGATGAGAAACCAATGTTCTTTAATCATTGGTTTCTGTGGGTCAACAATCAACGATGCTATCCACACTGATTCCCATCCACAGAGGTTACTTTTTCTTCTATGTGCATGTTAAATCTTTCACCAGTTGCCAAAAAGCCCCTACCATCGAGTAACATGTACATGTAATATTTCGAAGATTTGCTTGCTCTCTCCTCTACCGCTTAAAGACATTTTGTCCCCGGCCATGGGTACCAACACCAACCACATAACCTCATCTCCAATTGGCATTCTTCTCGCGCGCACCAACCTGATTAGTAGTGGGGAACGTGGTGAGAGAAGCGCGCAATCGGGGACTGCGCTTGACGCTGTCGTGGCGATAATGCAATTTGTTACGTTATTGAAATCCATTAGACTGCTTAGCGTCTAACTTTTGTCAATTGTTTGATTGAACAAGAATGTTCAAATATAACTATCAAAATCATATATAGTTCGGAATATATCTATCGAAAGGAATAGTCTTTAATTTGCCATTTCGAGGAATTACGCACTCTTTACACGTCTGTTCGTGACTCCCTATTTGGTTTTATAGTTGTTCATGAATATGAATTGACCATTAAGTTCCGCACTTGCCATTCGACAACCGTGATTGGCCTACGATTTTAAAAAGTATTTCCTTTGCCTAAACCACGATATAAAATCCATTTGCACGTAGGTAATCGTATAATACGTTTATCTTTGCATCAATTAGTTCATGATTTGTCTTGCTCTCATGACATACTTTTTTTTTTGGGGGGGGGGGGGGGGGGGTAGGGGGGAAGAATGTTAGAACTGGTGCTTCATCCAGTTTCAAGGCCGAAACTAAAATGACCGAGGAGATACATGTAGTGCAGGGAACCACAGACTCCTCCTGAAATTGTTTTAATAAAGAGGGAAACAAGCATTTGCCTCATTTTAGTATTACAGCAAAGCAGACATGTTGACATCCTTAGGCCCGCACAGATATCCAGCACCCAATACTGAATATCCCTTCGGGGTAGCAAAAATAGTGCAAAGCCTTAGTGGGTACCATTTAACCAACGGCAAACCCAACAAAATACTATCAAATAAGCTTTAGCGATCTATTGTACGAGAGAAATATGTATTACAACACCACGTGACCCGGTGTAAGCTTTACCGGTTTGTGGTCTGGTGGAACCTGTGGAGGTCTTTGAAGAACTGAATGGGGAACGACTGGAAGATGATTTAGCATCGGTACTGGTTCTAACACTAGTTGTAACACTAGCTGCTGCACTAGTAGATGACCCACTAGTAGTCGATCTGCTAGTGGGGCCACTAGTGGATCTGCTAGTGGGACTTGTAGTGGTAGCACTTGTGGTAGTGGTGGTCGCAGTGCTGGTTGTGGTACCTTGGCTATAACCTGAAGTTGTACAGTTTAAGCCAAAGGTTATGAATATCTCAAGCGTCGATTAGAACGACCCATGACGTAACTAGTTATAAAGCCATATAAATAAGTGCAATTGTGTACGTGAATAATGTTAGGTCACAATGGAAATGTGGGTGGGTACGTTCGAATATACTTATTTTAAGAACTTTCATCACCTATGTTGAAATGCTATTAATATCACATTATTTGAAAATTTATCTTTTATGAAAATGTAAGTTAATTAGGATAATAGTAATAGTTATATTTCGGATTTAGATATAAAGTTGTAGATAGACAAGGATCGTGTATCATTTAGTTTTATTTTCTATTACCTCAAATTTCACAATGCCTTGATAGGAAAGATAACCAACATGTGGCATTTAATGAAAGGGTTCTGAAAAGGTCAAACCTGATGCACATGTATTTGTTAAATTGAACTGTTAAATTAGATGGTGCATATTCACCATAAAGATATGTATATTTCATTTGTTTTATCACATACAGGTATCTTGGGCAACGTGTGTATAGAACGTGAACGTTAGTAGTAGTAGTAGTAGTAGTAGTAGTAGTAGTAGTAGTAGAAATAGTAGTAGTAGTAGAAGTAGTAGTAGTAGTAGTAGTAATAGTAGTAGTAGTAGTAGTGATAGTAGTAGTAGTCACTAGTATGTTTATTTGTTGTAAATTGAATGAGCAAAAATCATAAGAAACAATAATATTTGAAAGCAAGAAATACATAAGTTGATTAATGGTATACAAGAGAGATGAAAATGAGAATGAAAGTGCTCCGACCTGTTGCTAAATTAGGTTTATTATCATCATTATCATTATGTGAAAGGCGTATCGTGCGGTTAAGATTCATGCATGAGAACAACTATAAGAAACTACGCTATAATTACGGTTAGAGAAAATACAAACATGCATCGTTTTTGACTAGAACAGTCAGTAATAAGTGTCCTCTCCTGCATGACTCCAAACAAAACTCATTGCGCATGTCTGCATGCGCATAACGTTTGTTGCATACAGAATAACTTGGAACGCATCAAAATTCGGTGGCTTTGTGTAACAAAACCAATAACTTCCAGAAAAATGAAATGCTGGCATCTTGTTAAAAAATAAATGTAAAAAATAAATGTAAAAAATAAATGTAAAAAATAAATGTAAAAAATAAATGTAAAAAATAAATGTAAAAAATAAATGTAAAAAATAAATGTAAAACATAAATGTAAAACATAAATGTAAAACATAAATGTAAAAAATAAATGTAAAAAATAAATGTAAAAAATAAATGTAAAAAATAAAGAAGGTGGAGTAGATGGTGATCTGGTTTATAGAACAAAGGGTGACACCATAAAACAAACAATGGAGATGACGTTGTTGCTTACCGATAGTGCAGACGAATCGCCTTCTCTCAGTACAGCCCTTATCGCTGAACTCGCCATTCTGGACGACCACGCACTGCTCGTTTTGGCTGTTAGGCTGACCACTCCTCCATGGGATCCACTTCTGCTCGGCCACTGGGGGAAGAGAAACAAAACACAGTCTGCATTTATTCCAGCGACAAGAAAAGTCACTACGATAGAGGACACTATTTGAGATCTCACACTTGATGTCCGTGCATGTCTCTAGCAGGCCACGGTGCATCACCTGGTTAGCAGCGACGGTATATTTCTAACGAAAGTGTAGTCTGGAAAATGTATCATAGCAAGAGCAATATCTTAATAATTCAGATGTAGTGCAAGCTCTATCCGAACGCTATTCTCCGTCCAAAAGCACCTTCAAATACTACCATCAAAACAGCTATGAACTGGTGTATTCCTGACGACGCCTTTAGGGAATGTCGACTGCAGCCGCTTCGGCTGCAGACGCTCCACTATCATGCAGGGGCGTGTTCTTATTCTTTGCCCATTCATGCCAGGAGTCTGGGAGTCATTTTGACTCCCAAACACCAGCTTTTGACAAAATGACACCCTGTTGTATTTTGTAAGCTTTTTGTAAGGATTTATTGAGCCAAAGGAAATATTTCAAAAAAATGCCATCATACATGACAAAAGGTACATAAAATGATGTAAAGAAGAAAAACTCTGTCTTGTTATGTCAATATATGTATATGGTTTGTATGATTATTCTTGTAGATTGTAGATTGGGTAACTGATTTTGACCACCAGAGTTTCATAAATCCTCAGTTTTGACCCTCTCCGTTTTCGTATCATGGGTAAGCCCCTGACCGTGCATGTTAATAAGTAGTATTATTTATCATTATATCAATTGCTGATTCTTACCACCACTCTCCAGCCAGGTGTATTTGGTGTTCCTGGCATTGACCCAGATATTAGCACTGATTCCCACATTATCCATGAAGGTCTTGAAGGCGTCATGCTTGGCCTTCGTGTCCAGGGTGAGCAGGTTTCCCCCTAGGTTCTTACACGAGGCATCGGCGGCAAACCATGCTAGGCCATTGGGGGATATATAGTAACACTTATTGTCCGTCCACCTATACTCGCTTCCTAATGATGTACACTCCGAGCTTGATTTGCCAGCTGAAAACAGAGGAATACACATCGACCGTTATTGTAAAATATAAGAAGGAGACCAATATTAATAATACTACTAATAATGATACTAATACTACTACTACTAATAATAATAATACTAATACTAATACTACTAATAATAATAATGATAATAATAATAATAAAAATAATGATGATAATAATAATAATAATGATAATAATAATGATAATAATAATGATAATAACACGCACAACTTTTGCAAATTAACCATATCATAAGTGCGATGTCATGAAACTCATACTTTGATAAAAAAAAACTCATTTAAGCAAAAGAACAGGTTTTTAGGAAAAAGAGGTAATAAATTTAATAAAAGAATGTAATAAATAATCAGTAATGTATTTCCTATCTGCAATTTCAGTTGAATTGTTAGAGTCAAACAACCTGTAAGATAAATCTCGTGTTTGGCAGTAAGATGTTTACGTGACTGCGTTATTAAAGCGAAAAAGTTTCCTGGTATTTTGTGGCAGTAGTTTTATAATTTAATAATTACATGGTATAGATCGATATGTGGCCTCGATTCATATAAGTGGATGTTTGTTTAAATACGATATTTGCGATATTCGCAGTTGCCACATTCTGATAAAGTTAAAGTTATCAATAATTGACAATAATTGACAATGGCAGTTTTAAAACTTTCTTCATAAATGGCTAGTTTGCATGAAAAAGGGTTAAATATGTATTGCATATGTTTGTATAACACACAAATTATCATATAGAGCTTATACATGTAATACAGAGAAAATATTGGATATATGACTTGTTAGTACTGTAATTGATCAATTTAAGCGACATTCATCTATTGCGTATGAGGTAATTCACGCATGTTAAAACTATTGAACATTATAGCCATAATTTCACAACTAACTCGATATTTCATTCTTAATTTCTTTCACGAGTGGTGCTTTGTGAGAACCACATTAGGATTAATATTTTAACAATTATAATAATAAGCAGCTTTGAAATTGAGCAAATTGCATACCGCCAGTTATCCACATTTATGCGTAGCAAAAACGACGCCTACATGTACACGTAATTAAATAACAAAGTAAATAGTAAATGTAAAATTCAAAGATTGTAGTAGGGATGATTAGCAGTTGTCATCGGAACTTTAATCTCTACATGAATCATTACCTTAAGGTATCAATTCGTTCGCTTCAATCGAAAACTGAAAACACTTCATCGTATAGCCCTTTACCATGCTATTTAATGTACACCATGTTTGGCTTATCACCAATCACCCAATTACACCACGGAAGGAGGTGGTTTCTTATAATACATAACCTCAGATTAGTTAGCCCATACACAGATGTAGTAATCAAAGGTGAGATTCCAAATTAAATATAGGTTTAAAAAAACTATGATACGATATTGCAAGACACTTTGCTGCAAGATGATTTGATCAATTAAATGATTTAAAATCATGATATTTGATTAGTATTTAAAACTTATTTATGGAAGGGGGATGGGAGAATGGGTTTACTGATACAACTATAAAGCATAACTGGTGACAATTACTTATGAAACATCTGGTGGGACGACGATGTATATAGAAAACAGTTAAGGAGGACATCGTTTCATAAATAACATGTACAAGGAAAGGAATGGTGCAAACCTACCATAATGTCAATCGTAATACCACCGTCAATAATTCACATAAGAAATGTTTCACTTGGTTGTCACCAATAACAGCTTATAGATACGTATAGATGTGAAAAAACATCACACATTCTGTGTTTTGTGATTATAATATATATATATATATATATATATATATATATATATATATATATATATATATATATATATATATATATATATATATATATATATATATATATATATATATATATATATATATATATATATATATAAATATATATATATCTATATATATATATATATATATATATATATATGTATGTATATATATATATATATATATATATATATATATATATATATATATATATATATATATATATGTGTGTGAGTGTGTGTGTGTGTGTGTGTGCTAGTATATATATATATATATATATATATATATATATATATATATATATATATATATATATATATATATATATATACATGTGTATATGTATGTATATATATACATGTGTATACAATCTCGTGTGTTGACTTATAATACTAAATTGATTCGTACCAAGCAGGGAACACCAGGGAAGAGGAGATGCACCAATAAGATGGCAATCAGAAACAAACAAGTGTAAAAACCGTGTGATTGTTGCAATAAATGATTCAATAGATATGGAAGAGTGAAGCAAA